>OX638131.1:64310350-64910350 GCA_951804985.1 Dryomyza anilis
ACGAACTGCTTACCGGGCTAAAAACCCTGACTTCGCGAACAGCATAGAGGAAGAGATGAGCGTGAAGCTAACCTCTAAAAGACATCGGTCAACGGACGAAAGTTCGGACCAGACGTCTAAAAGGAGGAGGAAATCACAAACTTCTTATCCTCGTGCTGTTTGCGTGGCAGGGGCGGCTGTACCACATACGGCGTAATAGACCATGGGGCAGGTTGTCAAAGATAGCCTGGTTGTAGCACTCGTTGACCACAACGATAAGAACAAGAACTCCGCAATACTAGAGAATTTAGAACAGGTGGAAAAGTGCAATGGAATGCTTTCTGCAACCTTGCTAAACGCTTATTAAATCGCCTGTCCGGTGCGGAAATCAAAGGAAAAAATAAAACCTCCTTGGTGAAGCAAAGACATCTCGGAGGCACGACGTAAGATACAATCGCTTTTCAAAAAGGCTCGTAAGTACAACACAGTAAACCTGTGGAATAATTATAGAACCGAACTTAGCCTTACACCATCCGTAAGGCTAAACGCCAAAGCTGGCAGGACTACTGTAGTAAAATAGAAAAAACATCCGACGCCGCAAGGCTTAGGAAATTTCTATCAAAAACAAATACGCCACCACTACTGTTGCAAAACCAATGGTAGCTGGACATCTGACGACCAAGAAACAGTTGATGTACTAATTCAAATACACTTTCCAGGCTGTCAGAATTCACCAAACACAATATCACTGACACAACATCCTGTGATACAGGAACCTTTACCAGGTATCTTTACTAGTAGTAGAATAAAATGGGCAATAAAGTCATTTCAACCATGTAAGTCACCTGGACCTGACGGTATATTCCCTGCAATGCTGCAGAATACCACGGGAATAATTTTACCTTGGCTGATAAATATCTTCGAAGCGTGTTTAAGACTGAAAATTATCCCTAAGTCATGGAGCGAAGCGAGGGTAGTTGTTAAGTGAGATTACTACTTTTTTATTATCTTAATATTATCTATTGTGAATACAACGTATTCTTTGCGTTTATTTGTCTACGCGTATTCTACTAAAATTAATTGTTATATATTAAGCATACCGTTTATTTCTAATAACTGAATATATGTTCCAACTGCAAGGCAAGAACTAGTGGCAATAAATTTTCTTCTTAAGAATGCAATCATTGAAACAACATCGTTTTTTTACATGCGCTAATTGCTTAATTTAAATCAGCGCTTACCGCCTAACATTTTATTACAATAGCGCTTAATGCACTCAATGTAAAGTTTAATTCGTTTAATAAAATAATAATCCATCACATTCGTGCTCAACGCATCGGCTCAAGGGTGAAAACTGTGTCTGTAGCAATACTGACACTAAGTGCAATATTAACCACAATGTTTTAAATAATTTATTTCTTACTTTTCTCTATTTTTTGTTCCACTTCGTACTATTACTGTTCAGAATAAATGTTGTCCTTGGTTTACCTCTGATGTCAAGCTTGCAATTAAAACCAGTTGGGAAGGTTAGATCACATGGGAAATTTTAAAGTAGGTGTAATTATGATAGTTAGGATTATCAAAATTATAGTCGGTCTAAGTCGACTATAAATACCCTACACATATGTGTGGTTACCATTCAAAGTGATATATAGGTCACCAGGGTATACGAATCCTGAAAATAACTACAAACATTCAATCGCAGAAGAATTTCCATTTATTTAATACCCATATTTACAAATGGGTAGGTGTACCGAATTTCGATTTTTTTTTTGTGAACCACAAGTCTTTTCGCCGGAAAACATTATTATCATGTATTTGAGCATGAGTCAATATATATTTTACCAAAAAGTTTACCTAAGCACGTATACATAAAAATTGATTTTTATATGTACATTTTATATGAGGTATTTGAACATAAGTGGTCCGATCATAGGTCACAATGGGCCGATCTCGCCAATTCGCACATACAGCGTAGGTATATTAGTAATCTAAGTTATAAGTTTCATTTATCTAGCTCTTCAATTTTAAAAGTAGTAGGGATTTCAACAGACAGACAGACGGACAGACAGACGGACATCGCTAAATCGACTCAGGAGGTCATGCTGATCAAGAATATATATACTTTTCCATACCGGAGATGCTTCCTTCTGGGTGTTACAAACGGCGTACTAAACTGAATATACCCTTTCACTCTTAGTGTAGGGTATATATAATAAGGAGAACACAACAGAGTTGTATTTTAAGAAAATGATTAAAGTTTAGAATTTACAAATTAATTTTTCTTAAAGCCTGTTCTATTACCTTTAAAACGAGCCATCAACGAAGTTTCTAACATTTCTACTTTAATATATATTGAAATATAAACAACCATACAAAAGTGATTTTTGGCCCATTTTTTGTAACTTTGAAGCACTGTATATCTGAAAGCAGAGGTCTAAAAAAATAAAAAAAATTGGTCAATGCATATCTCAATAAGCTTTATCAGCTGCCCAATTTCATTGAAATCGAAGAAGGTGAGTTCCAACCGCTAGTCAATTTGGTGTGGAATGACCCATAGGTCTTATTGAGGATTTGTGTTGTAGACTAAATTTTTGTTGTTATTGACATTTTAATGAAATTATATCATTGCTATTGGAAAATTATAAGAGTATATTTTATTAAAATCTGCGTTTTCACAAATATGTGAACAATTGCAATGAATTGGACAACTTTGTGGCAAACATTTTCGGGAATTATGGGATCGTGGGACTAGAAGCTCTTATTTGTCAGCGACACACATCCGGAAAATTCCGTGAAACTCAAATTTCGTATTTTGAAGCAGCGCAGCGTCAACAGTGTTGATGTTGCGCATTTTGTTTAGTAGCGAAGTACTAAAAAGAAAGTACTTAATAATACTAATTATGTATATAATGGCATTTAATAAACAATTTAAATAAATTTATTTATTGTATTAATTAATCTAAAATTGTGCGTACGTATAGTGCTTTGAAAAATAATACAAAATTGTCAAATTAAATTACATGTCAACTGGATTGTTTTTTTTAATTTCTTATTGGCAAATAATTAACACATTTTAATAATTATTAAGGGTGTGTGCGAGTTCGAAAAAATAGCTGACTAAGCTAAACTTTGTCGGTAATGCAGCGTTTACTTTTCAATTTAGCTAACTTTCGAGCAAACTAAATTGGAAGACATCAAACAGACATTTGATAATCGTTTTATTAGGGACTTTAACAATTACCGCTTACTGAATGGCGATCGAATTAAAAGCCGTACAATTTAGTTTAATCAGCAATTTAGTGGAACTTTCAATATGAAAAATGTGCGTTTTAAAAATAGTACTCTGTAGTTCAAAAAGGCGAAAAGTACGAACTTACGTTTCTACGTTTTTCTTTTTTTAGTTTTTGGATAACATTTCACATCACCGTGTCTATTTAATTACATTAAAAAATATAATAATTATTAAAATACAGATATTATTTACATACAGAAAAGATTTCTGACATCGGTTTGGATTATTTTTATATTATTTTACAGATTATGCCCCTTTCAGTTTGTCCGACATTTTTAAAAATGTTTTTTTTTTTCTAAATGTGTGTGTGTATTTTATTTGCATACATAGTTTAATTTTAGCATAAGAACTAAACATTTGAAAACAAGGTAAGTATCGAGTACGAGAAAATAGCGATATTTTACATCACTAATTGGTACGCGCAAAGAAATACAAACTTAACGTTTTCCCAACGTTCTTCGCAACAATTTGATCTTTGCGTTTCCTGGAATTGTCATCAATGTTTTCGGCGCGTGCCAACCGCACGGCCGGACTATTGCTATGCGCTCTAGTACAGCGCGCGAAGTCCACGAACTTATTTCGTGGAATTGTTGCGACCTAACATTTTTGCAATAATCGTTAATTTACGCAATGTCGATTCAGTCGGAAAAGTATTTTCCTGCAACAAATCACATTCGCCGTTTTCTTTATGTCTTTTGTTGCTAGAAATATCCAAAAATTACACAGTATACTTGGGGAAAAACTGTATTAAAAAATGTAATGCCCTTTAGCATGATAGTGGCGATATGTATATATATATTAATTGCGCAAAAACAAAATGTTACTTTATACATAATTAGTAGTTAGTAACAATTTTTAGTACTTCGCTACTAAACAAAAATGCGCAACATCAACACTGTTGACGCTGCGCTGCTTCAAAATACGAAATTTGAGTTTCACGGAATTTGCCGGATGTGTGTCGCTGACAAATAAGAGCTTCTAGTCCCACGATCCCATAATTCCCGAAAATGTTTGCCACAAAGTTGTCCAATTCATTGTAATTGTTCACATATTTCTGAAAACGCAGATTTTAATAAAATATACTCTTATAATTTTCCAATAGCAATGATATATTTTCATTAAAATGTCAATAACAAAAAAATTCCGGAAAATGCGTGATTTTACGATTTTAATATTGTAACCCTTATTTTTCTGACAAATTACAAAAACAATTGAATGCCAAAAAATGAATGCATTCATTGTTTTTTGAATTCTTTTTTGCCAAAAAAGAATTCAGACTGAAATGAATGCATTCTCTAATGAATGCATTCATTTTGAAGGCCATCTGATTGGGAATTCAAGCGTTTGAATTCCCATTCTTTTGACAAAAATGAATGCATTCATTTTGAATTCCCATTCATTTGAGTACAAAAGAATTAAAGAATGCATTCTTTAACAACTCTGCTATATATTTAAATGACAATAAATTGCAAATAGTTGACAAAGTTATAAACTTAAGTTTTTATATGAATTCTAAACTTTCCTGTACTGACCATGTTAGAAATATACTTTAACGCATTTATTATAACCTTCGTTGTCTTCGGTTATTTGCCCCATTTACCACTATTGTTACTAAAAAGAGACTATTCGTTCAGCTTATACTTCCCATAACCACGTACTCTGAACTAAAATATAGTAATTTCGATTCGCACTCTTCGCACAAAATTATAGTTGCTTTCAATGATGTAACTCGCTACGTGTTTAACATGAGACGCTTTGAGCATGACTCTGCGAAAAGAAAAGAAATACTATACTGTGGCATTATGTTATGTCTTACTTTATGAATCCGTAACTTTTGTTTTTTTTTCTGCCTATTATACCAAACATCTACACAGAGAAAAAAAAAGTGTGTAAATATAACTAAAATGTTAATCAATCCAATTAATTTTTAATTTAAACTCAGCCGATGTAACTTTTAGTAGCATTGAATTCCATATTTGTAATAATGAGAATATGTTAATTGGAGAAAATTTAATTAATTTTTTTGTCATATACTTTGGCATTATGTTATTTCTTACTTTATGAATCCGTAACTTTTGTTTTTTTCTGCCTATTATACCAAACATCTACACAGAGAAAAAAAAGTGTGTAAATATAACTAAAATGTTAATCAATCCAATTAATTTTTAATTGAAACTCAGCCGATGTAACTTTTAGTAGCATTGAATTCCATATTCGTAATAATGAGAATATGTTAATTTAATAAGAAAATTTAATTAAAATTTAATTAATTTTTTTGTCATATTGATATTAAAGTTGTTATATATATATATTTTTTATTGGGAATTTTTAAATCCTTAATTAATTAATTAGTTACATCAATTAAAAATTTCATTCGGTAGAATTTGGATCAATTAAATATTTTGTTAAATTAAATAAAATATTTGTCGAATAGAAACATATGAAAATAAAAATAATTTAATTCAATGTATAACATAAAATAAATATTAAATAAGTATTTATACTGTTTGATTGCTCTGTTAAATTCTTTCAACCTAACGAATGTTTTATCGAAGTCAGTTTTCGCAACTTCTACAGGTGAGCCAATTAATTTAGTCAAACATAAAATTTGATATTCGCTTTTTAATAATTCAATATGCAACAAAATTAGCATCATAAGCTGTTTGTTCAAATTCTTGACAGCAAAAATAAATTGAGCCATTTAATGCTATAATAACATAACATACACTAAATAATGCAATATCCTGTTTTAAAATAGCAACGTAGAAGAAAATAATGTTAGAAGAAACTGAACGACGCCGCCGACGCACGAAACGCACAAACAAAATGAAATCAGAAGAACAAAACAGTGTTGCAAAATGAACAAATCAAAAGTAACAAATAAAATTAGTTAATACTATTAAAGATTTAGTTATATTAAATTTATTCCAATTAATATTTTAATTAAAAAATGTGTAAATACAATTAATTAATTAGCAAATACATTCATATTTTTAATTGGAATACGATTTTGTTTGCTATTAATATCAATTGTTATTTATACGTACAAAATTTGTTTCTGTGTATAAAATATCTTTTTTTAGTTTGTCTTCTTACCTAACTTAAGCCTAGCATTAATTTAATCTTTTTTAACTTATTTTCTATTGTTATTTCTTATTCTCTGATATATATTTGTATGTTATCGTTGATGATAAATACTTTTATGTTGTACTAAAAAAGAACGAAATTGTATCTTATTGTACTAGAGATGTGCAAAAATTACCACCCAAAAAAATAGTGTATTTATATAGAATTTGACGATAAAATATACCTTTCATTTAGTTAAATGATCTTAAACTTAATAGCTTGTAATAGTTAAATGTTAATAAATAATATATTAAAGCTATACAAGAAAATTCTATTACCTTCAAAATGAGACTAAACTTAGCGCTATTCGATGCACATATACAAAGTTATTTAATTTTTAATGCTTCATATATTCAATTTCTAAACCCCTGCATTTTCAAACTTATTGACATAAAGCAATAAAAACCAGTTGGGAAGGTTAGATCACATGGGAAATTTTAAAGTAGGTGTAATTATGATAGTTAGGATTATCAAAATTATAGTCGGTCTAAGCCGACTATAAATACCCTACACATATGTGTGGTTACCATTCAAAGTGATATATAGGTCACCAGGGTATACGAATCCTGAAAATAACTACAAACATTCAATCGCTGAAGAATTTCCATTCATTTGATACCCATATTTACAAATGGGTAGGTGTAGCTAATTTCGATTTTTTTTTTGTGAGCCACAAGTCTTTTCGCCGGAAAACTTTATTATCATGTATTTGAGCATGACATTAATATATATTTGACCAAAAAAGTTTACCTAAGCACGTATACGCAAGAATTGATCATTTTATGTACATTTTATATGAGGTATTTGAACATAAGTGGTCGGATCATAGGTCACAATGGACCGATCTCGCCAATTTTTTCGCACATACAGCGTAGGTATATTAGTAATCTAAGTAGTAGGGATTTCAACAGACAGACAGACAGACAGACGGACATCGCTAAATCGACTCAGGAGGTCATGCTGATCAAGAATATATATACTTTTCCATACCGGAGATGCTTCCTTCTGGGTGTTACAAACGGCGTACCAAACTGAATATACCCTTTCACTCTTAGTGTAGGGTATAAAAATATGGGTGGGCTTACTTTCAATAAGCAATCCATAAAATAAAATTTGAAGCAAATCAAGAGTGTCAAAAATACTTTGCGTTCGATTTGAAAAAAAAATGCCTCATATAAAATTCAAAATAGTTTAAAATAACCCAATTTTTTTTTTTGCCGTGTAGATAAATAATAATGCGACACACTTTTGTCACATTAAAAATACATCTAGCCATTGAAAATATTTTTGCATTATTCTTAAAAAAAAAATATTAAAAAAAAAAGAAAATAAAAAAAAATTAGCACCATGGCTATGATTCGAAACTGCGAGACTGAACTAAATTAGTTGTCGCCATGTCAGTAACATTCAATCAAATGCTCGCTATATAATTCCAAACGTCTTTTTCACGGAAATATGTTTATAAAGGGTAAAAGTTTATATATAGCAAATGGTATAGTAAATGGTAGTAATGTTGGTTGCAGGTATGTTAGAGAATTTCGTGGTAGCGGGGAAGGTGTGCGCTGATGAAGAAGAAGAAAATAATTTTCAAAGAGACGAACAATAATTAAAGTGTACAAAAAATATATAAATAAAATAACAATAATGAAAATAATATAAAATATATAAATACAAATAGTTTTTAAACTTTTTTTTTACAAAAAAAATCCGTATTTTCATAAATTCAGAATTAATTGTAATGCAAAGTAATACAACATTTATTACAATTTAATACAGGGATATTTTAAAAACTTTGTATAATCTTTTAGGTTTATTACAATTTAATCTTTTTTTGGTCGAGTCGTATGTACAATCCAAAATAGTTTAAAAAATAACCCAATATTTTTTACCGTGTAGGGGATACCACATTTTCATTTATAATACAACATTTTCATATATCAATTTATTCAGTGTAAATCTAATTTTTATTGAAGTCAGTATACTAGCAATAACATTTTTTGTTATTTTAAGTGCCAACGGTATGGCGTTGGCATTTAAAAAAAACAATATTTACTTGTGGTTTCAAATAAATTTACCTATTGTTACGTAAAAATATATTTACCAAATCGTTCCAAAACCTCATACCATACTTTTCGTTTAAAAACAAAAATTATAAACACGAAAACTCCAAGTAGCACATTTAACCAATCACTTATGGCCCAAAAAAATGTTTTTTTATGGTCATAAAAGAGTATGCTTAATAACTCTAATAGCCATGTTATTCCCATTACAATGAAAAGTTTGGTATTCATTGCAAATCTCGCCTTATCCAAAAAGAATCGTTTCCGCAGAGCTGGTTTTTCCATATTCGAACTTTGCATTCGAAAAATTTCTCTTTTAACCCTGTTACAGTAGCGAAGTGTTATAGAGAATAATGCAAAATTAATCACAAATAATATTCCAACTGGTCCTGAAAAAAATAGTAAATTTGCGGAAGCAAAAGTATCATCTGAAAAAATACGATTATTTAATTTTAAAATACATTTATTTATATAGACACTTACATGTAAACCAACATTTTCCATGCCCAAAGTGTGGTTTAATACTGTCGGCCAAGATATTTGATTTCGTAAGACCAACGGTTATAGTTGTGAAAACTGTTGGCAGTCCCCATCCATATGAAGAGTAGGCAATAAACTTTTTAGTGTGATTATTTCTAAATCCATGTTGTCTTTTAGCAGTTCTGTAAATGAGTAAACGATAAGATCATTAAGAAATTATTATAGATGGGAAAAAATTTTAATTTGTTGTTGTTGTTGTAAAAATTAATATCTAAACTAATATTTGACAATTTTTCGTATGGCAAGATTCATATTTTATTTTCAAATAAGGAGTGTTTCAAGAATACTGTTATTTAAATTTAAATTATTTTTTTTTTGTTTGTTTCAGGATATCGCGTAACTTTAAAACGATCGTCGTTGAAACGATAGTCTTAAAACGATATCGTGTTTGCTTAAGTAAGACTATCGTGTAAACGATAACTTAGACGATTATCGTCATACCTGATTAGAGTCCTGATTTGTTTAAAAATTTTACCTTCTATAATGTTATTAACTAAAAACAGATTGCAGATTCAGTTTAACCAAATGACATTATGTAAGAAAATTTTATATTATATGACCGCCCCCTCTCATTTATATATATATACTAGCTGGACCCGTGCACGACTCGTGCCAAGATTTTCTGAATTCAAAGATATGGAGCGATTTTATTAATATAAAAAACATTTTTTTATTATTGATATGAGGGGCCCGTGCTTAGCTGTTGAAATTTTTTTATTCGTTTTATAAATGTGGTAACCAAATAATTCTCCGCCAAAACAACTTTTCTCAAAGATAATTTTTTCTCAGACTGCGCTTCTCCGCAGAATTATTCTCAGTAGAAATCTTCCCGTAAAATCCACATAGAACGCTTTCCCGTAGAATTCTCAACGTAGAATTCATCCCGGTAGAATTGTTCCCGGTAGAATTCTTTCCCGTAGAATTCTTCCTCGTAGAGTTTTTCCCAGTAGAAGTTTTAGAGTGGTGGGTTTTAATGTAGTAAGTTTTGGTGTAGTGAGTTTAGATGTGGTGAATTTTGGAGTGGTGAGTTTAATTGTGGTTAGTTTTGGTGTGGTGAGTTTTAGTGTGGTGAGTTTTAGTGTGGTGAATTTGAGTGTGGTGAGTTTAAGTGTGGTGTTTTTAAGTGTGGTGAGTTTTAGTGTGGTCAATTATAGTGTGGTGGGTTTTAGTGTGGTGAATTTTATTGTGGTGAGTTTTAGTGTGATGAATTTTAATGTGATGAATTTTATTGTGGTGAGTTTTAGTGTAGTGAATTTTAGGGTGGTGAGTTTTAGTGTGGTTAATTATAGTGCGGTGGGTTTTAGTGTGGTGAATTTTAGTGCGGTGAGTTTTAGTGTGGTAAGTTTTAGTGTATCGAAATTTGAGTGTAGTGAGTTTTAATGTGGTGAGTTTAAAAGTGGTGAATTTTAATGTGGTGAAATTTTAGTGTAGTGAGTTTTAGTGTGGTGAGTTTTAGTGTGGTGAAATTTTAGTGTGGTGAGTTTTAGTGTGTTCAATTTTAGTGTGTTGAATTTTTGTGTGGTGAGTTTTAGTGTGGTAAGTTTTAGTGTGGTGAGTTTTGGTATGGTGAGTTTAAATGATGTGAGTTTTAGTGTTGTGAATTTTAGTGCGGTGAGTTTGAGTGTGGCGACTTTTGGGTATAGTGAGTTTTAGTGTGGTGAGTTTTAGTGTGATGAGTTTTAATGTGGAGAAATTTTAGTGTGGTGAGTTTTAGTGTGGTGAATTTTTGTGTGGTGAGTTTTAGTGTGGTGAAATTTTAGTGTGGTGGGTTTTAGTGTGGTGAGTTTTTAAGTGGTGAGTTTTAGTGTGGTGAATTTTAGTGTGGTGAGTTTTAGTGTGGTGAATTATAGTGTGGTGGATTTTAGTGTGGTTAATTTAAGGGTGAATTTTAGTGTGGTGAGTTTTAGTTTGGTTAGTTTTAGTGTGGTGAGTTTGTTTTTCTTTTTCTTTCCTTTTTTTGTTTTTCATTTAGTTTGGAATGTGGTTTTATGTGATTGGTTTTGTTTTTGTTTTTGTATTTTTGCTTTTGTTTTGTGTTGTGCTTTTGCTTTTTTGTTTTTATTTTTTTTTGTATTTGAGTTTTTTGTTTCATGTTCGTTGCTGGTGAAAGTGCCGAGTTTTATCGTGTTTAGGTTGCATGGGAGGTGCCACGCCTCTTTGCCCAATCCCGCCCATATATAGCCTATCATTCCTTCCAGACCATACCGCATCTGTGGTAAAAATTTCAAGACAATCGGATCAGCCGTTTAGACGGAGAAGCGGAACAAACGTGATTGCTTTTGTTTTTGTATTTTTGCTTTTGTTTTGTTTTGTGCTTTTGGTTTTTTGTTTTTAATTTTTTTGTGTATTTGAGTTTTTTGTTTCATGTTCGTAGCTGGTGAAAGTGCCGAGTTATATCGTATTGAAAGTTTAGGTTGTATGGGAGGTGCCACGCCTCTTTGTCCAATCCCGCCCATATATAGCCTATCATTCCTTCCAGACCATACCGCATCTGTGGTAAAAATTTCAAGGAAATCGGATCAGCCGTTTAGACGGAGAAGCGGAACAAACGTACAAACGTACAAACGGACAAACGTACAAACGTACAAACGTACAAACGAACAAACAGATTTATTATATTAATAGGATATATATATATATATATATATATATATATATATATATATATACACATATATATATATATATATATATATATATATATATATATATATATATATATATATATATATATATATATATATACACATATATATATATTTAAAAAAAACAGTCCGAATGTTCAACACACGTAATAAGTATTTGAAAAATACTAATTAGAATATAAATTAACACACGTCAAAAGTAGGCTACAGGCATTCTTATCAGGAAAGTGCGTTTGAAATCAGTACCTGATAACAATAGTTGATCCTAACCTTATTCATTTTCATTATTTCTTTAATAGGCACTTTTCTTATCCTAGACAAAATTTCCACTCGTATAGTTTGAACCAAGTAAACTGCCAAGAAATAGTTTATTCGGGGATGAGGTCGTCCTATTTAGGGAGAAGTATTTTCATCTTAAATTTTAAATCATTATATATATTTACTTTTATTTCTTTGGTATTTGGTTTATCAACTATGTATTGAACAAACAAAGTCTAAAACTCTTTGGTGAAACGTATACATTAAGTTGCCTAATATTTATCTCTTTTTTTGTGAATTCAAACATTTCTCTTTTTTAGTAATTTTTTGATTTGTTACTAATATTTAATTTTTGGTTTATTTATTTCTTTTGTTTTTAGCTTAGACTTGCTTTTAGTGTGCTTATTCTTTATTAAAATATACGAGTTATTTTTATTCATGCTTTAACGGAGCTATTTGTTCAATTTCTAGATTTTTGACAATTAAGGTACAGAAAAAAAAATCATACTATTAATGAATTTGTTCATCAATTTTATCAATTTTTCATTACGACGCAACCAATGACCAAATTCGTTCCATTCATGAATCTTTCATAAAACCGAAATAAAAAAACTTCATAATATTGATGAACACATTCATAAAATTTATGAAAAAATTCATCTTATTTATGAAGTTTTAAACTATAAAAAAATCGGTTTGTTTTTATTTTCTTACATTTTTATTTTTATACCCTACACTAAGAGTGAAAGGGTATATTAAGTTTGGTACGCCGTTTGTAACATCCATAAGGAAGCATCTCCGGTATGGAAAAGTATTCTTGTATATTCTTGATCAGCATGATCTCGAGTCGATTTAGCGATGTCCGTCTGTCTGTCTGTCCCTTTGTCTGTCTGTTGAAATCACGATTACAGAAAAAGTAGAAGAGATAGAACAATTATTTAGATTACTTATATATCTAAGCTGTCTGAACAAGAAAATTGGCATGATCAGTCTATTGTGACCTGAGAACCGACCACTTATGTTCAAATACCTCATATAAAATTTATATCTACAGATCAATTTTACTGTATACGTGCTTAGGAAAACTTTTTTGGTCAAATATATATTGAATCATGCTCAAATACATGAAAATAATGGTTTCCGGCGAAACGACAAGTGGTTCAAAAACAAAAAAAATCGAAATTCGGTACATCTACCCATTTGTAAATATGGGTATCAAATGAATGGAAATTCTTCAGCGATTGAAAGTTTGTAGTTATTTTCAGGATTCGTATACCCTGGTGACCTATATACCACTTTTAATGGTAACCACACATATGTGTAGGGTATTTGATTATATTTGATTATCCTAACTATCATAATAACACCAACTTTAAAATTTGCCATGTGATCTAACCTTCCTAACTGATTTTTTATTTTATTATATTACTTTTATTTTGTTTTATTTTATTATTCTAATTTATTGGCAGCATCGATGGCATAATCGACATCGACTATCGCGACGAGTTGTGAAAATAATCACTGCCCGTCATGACGCGTGACGCGTCAGTAAATAAAAATATATATATATTTATAGAATGGTCAAAATGTATGCAGTTACATACGTACGATCATACACAAATACTCAAATACCCACCTACTTTGTGTTGTATTTTCTATAATTTTTTATTTTTCAGTATCGCTTTTATGCTCGGCTGAATTGCACGTGCTTTGCATCAAAAAGTGAATATGAATACCTCAATAAACGCAATTCATAACAATTATTATATCAGTTTCGATCAAATTGTGAGATTCGTATATACTGTAACGATACAATTTCTTGGGAAATGGCATCGCACAATAATAAATAAATAATGCAATGATGAAACAAATCACATGACGGCGGAGTTAAACTCAGTAAACATTTAAACGCCGTAAGACGCTAAACACCGCCACAACATTAAATGCAGCCGCAAAGATGAACAAACCCCACAACGTTGGAAAACGCAGCCAACTTCACCGATCGCTTGTCACTACGAAGAAGAGGAAGAGACAAGTATAAAAGTATAAAAGGCACATCGGTCTCATTTGCTGCTGACCGACAAACCGACTGGTACTAGACAGTGGTAGTTGATTTCTATGACTGCCGAAAGTGCCTTAAAACTTTGTAGCCCTACAAATCAATTCGCTGTGACACAACAATTTCACTCGCTCAGGCATGTGCCTTAAAACTGCAGGTTGAGCGTGATTGTTGGTCGAGGGAATCGTTGACGCCCTGGTTATGGGCATGACCGCTAGCCATAACCTCGCTGCTGCCGCATGTAAGAATGTTCCTCTTTTATATAATTTAAACGGAAATAAGAGAATCGAAATAATAATGTAAAAGAAATGAATTAAAATATTGTAAATTAAATGAATAAAACTTAGATATTAAATATTTAAAACATAAAAATCAAAACCGAGTTGCATTTAATTTAAACACGGGGAACCGGCAATAAATAAATTCTGTAACGCATGGACCCTGAAGCCCGCTGAGCGTGCCCCAGCTATAGACCGGAAAACCGGACCGTTACAATACGAAGAATAGTTCATAAATATAATAATTTTTTTCATATATATTATGAACAGTGTCTAAATTAACGGCGTTCATTCCATTTATGAACTAATTTTTTCTGCGTATCATTAAATTGTGGACATTACAGTATATTTCTTTCTTGTTATAAAAATAGTATTATTGTTTATTAACAAGTTTTAATTTAAGGACACAATTACACTAAAATAATATAATTTTTATGCAATACTTTTCTTTATTGTATCTGTATTTCAAGTAATTCGGTATTTGAATTTTTATGTCTATAATTATACAAATATTTTCGTAACATTTTTTCACTAGGGTTTACAATAGTGTAGTGCAACTGACGAGATAAGTATTATGTGAAAAAAGATAAGTATTATGCCACCATGTCTGAGTTTAGTATATATTAGACGCAGGATGAACCTGAGAGACACACGTTGCTCAGTGAGAATTGGAACTTCACCGATACGTTTAATACCGAACGAGGTGTTAGACAAGACGTCTGTATCGTCTGACTTCTTTAACCTAATAATGGGGAAGATTGTAAAAAGCTGCACAACTCCATCACAATGTCACTATCTTCAACAAGAGTTTCACGATGCTCGGGTATGCTGATGATATCGACATCATTGGACTGCATTTTCAAGTTTAGAGAGGGTATGCGTCGAACGGGTCTTATGGTGAACGAGGACAATATGAAGTACCTGGTGTCAACAAACAAATAGCCTCGCCATTTTGGAAATACGTCACTATTGACAACCACAACTTCGAAGTTGTGAAGGACTTCACCTACCTAGGTACCAGCATCAACAAAGAAAACAGTGCAGACTGGAGCCGAAGAATAACTCCGAAGAATAACTCTTGCCAACAGGTGTTACTTTGGGCTCAGTAGGCAATTGATGAGTGGAGCCCTCTCTCAACGGACGAAAATTATGCTCTATAAGTCGTTCATAATTCCAGTCCTCCTTTATGACGCTTTCCAACACCGATGAGCGAGCTTTAGGAGCGTTTAAGAGAAAGATTATTCGGAAAATTTGTGGCCCGATATGCGTTGAAAACGTGTACAGAATCAGAAGGAACGACGAGCTGTATGAGCTCTACGCCTGACATAGTCAGACGCATTAAGATCCAGCGCTGGCTTGGACATGTTGAGCGTCTGGATGAAAGCGCTCCAGAAAAATTACGGACCCAGTGGTGGTAAACGTAGGAGAGGGCTTCCGAATCTCCGGTGGAGCGACCAAGTGCGTGACAACTTTACAACACTTGTAGTGCAAAACTGGCGCCTACGCGCGCATTGCAGAAGCAACTGGCAAGGTATAATTGCTGCGGTCGAAACCCATCATGGGTTGTAATGTCTAAATATATGATGTCTAACTAATGTATGTTTAACACTTTTTTTTTATGAAATTAAAATTTTAATTTGTATGTTTACAAGAAAGAAAAATAAAACATAACAACAAATTAGTTTTAAATGACAAAAAACTATTATATATTTAAAGTGTTCTTTAAGCCAATTAATTGTCTAGATGAACTAACCTGAAAATACTTCAACCATACTTGAAACTTTTTAAACGGGAACTCCGGTTTCATACCTTGCTTGGCCTTGACTTTATTTTATTCGTTTTTTTTTTCTTGAAGATTTATTGAATTATTTTTTCATTGATTTCTGGTAATTTTTGCGCTAAGAAATAAAATATTTTTGTATTTCATCTTATTATTTCTTTTTATTTTTGCTTAGGATGTCATATATTTAAAACTTATTTATTTAAATAAATTTAATAATTTAATCACTTCATTAAACGCCATCATGAAATAAAATCACATTTATCAATAATAAAGGAAATTTTCAGATTTATGAGAGCATTTGGAAGCTTTTTTTTCCATGTCTACTTTTGTATAAAAAATATGTAATTTTTGTTTTAGGTTTTTGACAAATAATCAGAAAAAACACGAATAGCCATTTGAAATTTTTGATACACAAGATGATAGTTCTCTCAATTCCCAATAATATAAAACTAATACTCTGCATGTGGAGTATATATTGAAAATGTTATGACAGTTTTAATGTAACCTATTTTTATTTCTTAAAAAGCACTTGTTTTAATTTTTTGACTTTAAGCAAGCCTACAGAAGGATTTTTCCACTAGGGTGTATAGTTTTTTGATCATTCTCCAGGTTCTCATAAATTATTAATAAAATTACATATTTTTAAACTTTCTGCAACAAACTTTATTTTCCGATTGTCAGCGAGCTAGACTAAGCTTCTGTCCCATATTGCAGTGTATAGTTTTGAAGCAAACGAATTTTGTGCAGTATTTGTTTTCTCTTTTGAGTTCATTCTATTATACTCTCTTTCCATTACATGAGTCTATCAAGTTGTGTTCAATGAAGTAAGGTGTACACTGTAGGTGATAAATCGAATGCATTCATGCAGATGTTTAATGTACAATAAAAATTCAAATACTGAAATGAAGTGCTTTACTGAGTAGTCGGTGCATTTTAATTTTTTTTGTTCGTACTTACTCTAAGGAAGAGAGCCATTTCTTTCGAGGACGCTATCGTCCAATTGACGAAAACGATAATAATGTTCGTTCGAACGATATCGATTTGAATTTGTTTCGATATCGTTTGGTGTGCTGTTATAAGCTATTTTGCCTTGAGAGCACAGAAATATATTTTAACGATAAACTACAAATAATTTAAACGATAAACTAAATATAAATAAAAATTTTTAATTAATAGTGTAATTACACTGCGTAACAAATAAGTATCCGCGATTTTACTAAGTTACCTTGATGAACTTTAAGATTTTAATCAAGACCTCAAACTCAGTTCTTAACCAGTTGGGAAAGTGTTATTATGATAGTTAGGATTGTCTAAATTATAGTCGGCCTAAGCCGACTATAAATACCCTACACATATGTGTGGTTACCATTCAAAGTGGTTATAGTTAACCAGCGTATACGAATCCTTAAAATAACTACTAACTTTCCATCCCTGAAGAATTTTCTTTCATTTGATACCCATATTTACAAATGGGTAGGTGTACCGAATTTATATTTTTTTTTTGGGAACCACAAGTCGTATTGTTGGAAAACATTATTTTCATATATTTAAGCATGATGTCAATATATATTTGACCAAAAAAGTTTACATATGCACGTATACAGTAAAATTCACCATTTTTTTATGAGGTATTTGAACATAGGTGGTCGGTTCTCAGGTCACAATAGACCGATCATGCCAATTTTCTTGCTCACAGCTTAGATATATAAGTAATCTAAATCTAAAGTTTCATTGTCCTAGCTCTTCTATATTTTCTGTAATCGTGATTTCAACAGACAGACAGAAGGACAGACAGACGGACATCGCTAAATCGACCCAGGAGGTCATGCCGATCAAGAAATATGTAAATTTTATGTATACAACTATTTCTATAATGCTATGAGTCTTTATACGATACTTTTAATCAGTATAATTTTGCCTCATAAAATTTATAAAATTTCATATAAAAATTCCAACATAATCTATACCAGTAGAACTCAGCTTTAATTTAAATGGGTTTGCTTCAGTATTTCACAATAAAATTGTATAAAATATTTTTCTGAATTCTTGTAGATGATGATTTTGATGTTAACATCATAAGAATTTTTTGAAGATGATTGGTATGATGGTGATTTCATTCAACTCTGACTTAACTTACGAAGACAGGTGATGACCGCGATGAATATCTCTTCTGTAATTGATTCAATCTACGCTGAATTCTATAACGAAGTCAGGAGATGAATAAGTTGATTGAAGATAATGTCGGTGACGGCGATTTCAGTCAACTCTGACTTCAATGACGAAGACAGGTGATGAACGCAATGAATATCTCTTCTGTAATTGATTCAATCTACACTGAATTCTTTAACGAATACAGGAGATGAATACGTTGATCTCGTCGATGATGATTTTGATGTTAACATCATAAGAATTTTTTAAAGATGATGTCGATGATGGCGATTTTAATCAACTCTGACTTCATTTATGAAAACAGGTGATGAACGCAATGAAATTCTCTTCTGTTATTGCTTCAATCTACACTGAATTCTTGTAGATGATGATTTTAATGTTAACATCATAAGAATTTTTTGAAGATGATTGGTATGATGGTGATTTCATTCAACTCTGACGTAACTTACGAAGACAGGTGATGACCGCGATGAATATCTCTTCTGTAATTGATTCAATCTACGCTGAATTCTATAACGAAGACAGGAGATGAATAAGTTGATTGAAGATAATGTCGGTGACGGCGATTTCAGTCAACTCTGACTTCAATGATGAAGACAGGTGATGAACGCAATGAATATCTCCTCTGTAATTGATTCAATCTACACTGAATTCTTTAACGAAGACAGGAGATGAATACGTTGATCTTGTTAATGATGATTTTTATGTTAACATCATACAAATTTTTTGAAGATGATGTCGATTTTATTCAATTCTGCCTTCACTTACGAAGACAGGTGATGAACAGGTGATTTCAGTCAACTTTGACTTCATTGAAGAAGACAGGTGATGAACGCGATGAATATCTCTTACGTAATTGATTCAATCTACACTGAATTATTTAACGAAGACAGGAGATTAATTCGTTGATCTTGTTGATGATTATGATGTCGATGACTTCATTTATGAAGTAGGGTGAAGAAAATCTGTGCATATCTTAATGCATATCTTGTGTAATTTGATCCATTTCTCTTGCGTAATTGATTCAATCTACTCTGAATTCTTTAAAGAAGACAGTAGATGAATTCTTTGGTCTTGTTGATGATGATGATGTCGATGACTTCATTTATGAAGTACGGTGATGAAAATCTTGTGTATATCTTAATGCATATCTTGTGTAATTTGACCTATCTTCGTTGAATTCTACAACGAAGACAGGAAATGAATATGATGATTTGATGTTAACATCATAAGAATTTTTTAAAGATGATGTCAATGATGTCGGTTTCATTTAAAGTTTATTTCACTTATGAAGATAGGTGATGAAAGCGATGAATATCTCATTGATGGGATCATCATCAACGTTTTTTTGAAGATGATGTCGAGATGCCTGAGAGATTTTTTGGAGATAATGTCAATGGGAGCTATTTTAATCCACTATGACTTCCTGTACTATGAGAGGTTATGAAGGCGATGAGTGTTTTTAATAACTGTTCAATCAACGATAATCTGGTTGATGATTTCGATATCTAAATCATTAAAAATTTGTATGGCAGATACTGATAATATGTTGATGCTGATAATGATATTATAATTAAATCAGTTAATGTTCTTTAAAAGTGATAATGGTGACTTCCATTGGATTTTAATTTATGTGATAACATTGAATTGTTAATTGCTATTTTAATTATATCTGTAATTAATTTGTTGGGGAACTCGATGATCTTGTTATTCTAAATTTTTGATATCCAAATTCTATCGTAGAATGATCTTCAACCTATAATTCTGAATATGACCAATAACGTTGTAATTCATTTATAGCTGAGTTCTGATGATTATCTTCGATGACGAAATATTTTATAAATAAGTAATTTAGCATAAATTGACTTATAATATATGTGATGATTGAAACTGGCGAATGTGTTGATTATTATATTGTCGTAATATGAAGACATGATGCTAACATATTGTCGATATCAAGGACTGTAAATTTATATAGTTTAAAAACGTTAAAAAGTAATGATTATTTAATATACTCACTTAAATACATACATTTTATTCCAATTCAAAAATATTGAAAAACGACAATATTCAAATTTCGATCTTCAGAATGACAGGAAATCAAATGACAATTTTAATCGATGTTTTAAACTGATGATATTTTAGCGATGAAATCAATGCATAAATTTAGTAAATAGTTGGTTTGCAATTTAAAAGATATTATCGCTAAAGAAATAATTGTGTTATAAAGGCGATCATTTTTTTTAAATTGTAATTTACTACCTTGTATGTCTTGTAAAAATTCCGAAAGGTTTCCCATGCAGATAATATATTTCGTGAGTTGTTTCTATGCTTCGAACGATAGTGATGATTAATCTTTATGTTGATAATAAAGTGCACTGTTGAATTGAACGTGGTATTATGTGTGTTGATGGAAATAAGTTATTGGTATTTTATGCAGCATTTCAGAAGTCTTTTTACAACATTATCATGAAATCATTTCATTGATGAGGTTTTAGTGATCAGTAATTAATTTTTTGTTGTAAAAAATTAACGCTAAATACAGAAAAGTAATGTTTTAAACGTTCAAAATTTTTCGTAATGATTGACTTTACTTACTTTAGTGATATGGCCATTATAGATTTTGAATGCAGCTAATATATGTCGTTAGTCGCAACTTTTTGTACCAGCTGATGATATACATAAATCCACTATAAAATGTATAATTGTCGTTAATTTGTTCTCAAAACATTTCTGTAAACAATATTTGTTGTTTTCCCATTAGGTGTAAACATGAACAAATTTTTTCCACATGGAACTCGGGAGCAAGCAACATAAAGTTGTCCGTGTGAAAAGCATGGTGTTTCCAAGTGTATACCGGCTATCCGCAGCGTTTGTCCTTGTAATTTATTAATAGTAATGTAGCCGCGGTAGCTCAGTGGTTAGTGCGTTGGACTGCGAGCCGAAAGGTCCCCGGTTCAAGCCTGGACTGGGGCTAACAACATCTTTTCATAGAAACATTTTTCTATACCGCGCTACCTCTCGTCAGTAAATGGCAAACCTACGAGAGTAAAAACATTGCCTATGAAAAGCTCTCACCCGCCGTTCGGATTCGGCAATAAACTGTAGGTCCCACCACTTTGAGTACAAATATAACACGCACAGCTCATAATGGTGAGAGAGCTCGGCCGAAGTTCTATACAGGACTGTAGCGCCAAACTATTATATTATTATATTATTAATCGCAAACGCTAATTTTATAGGAAATTGCAAACGTTTGAACTGAAATGGCAAATCGGACGGTATTATAGGTATCTGCGGTAATAACACTTCATCACCTTTGCCGGACCCTGTCAGTATTGTAGCACCAATTACATTGCGACTAAGATGAGTTATTCTGAGTCGTGTTCCGTTGCATAATTTTGGTGCATTTAAATTGCGCATTAATATAATCGGTACCCCAATTTTGAGTTCGAGTTTGTGCGGCGGAACTCCAGACATCTCAATGGCATTAAGAAATTCAAGCGGATATGTGGTACACTGTTCTTCATCTATCACGCTGTCGATAGACGAATATATTGTCGAGTTACTGGAAACTTTGCTCAATATTGCGTGGTTTATATTATTTACAATATCATTTTTTGGAGCTAATAAAACTCGTTTACATAGCCACTTTTCATTTGTCATGTTTGCATTTAATTCCGGATAAACTTCTGAAATTAGATTTTCTTCGGAATCTACCATATTACAAAACCCATTTTGAAATGATATTTCATTGTTTATGTCCTTTGGAATTTGACCATCACCAATTTTGAGTAATTCCATTGCATGTACTCCAGCTTCTGCGTCATTATAAACATGCACTCGCATATTAGTAGTCAAACTCAGTTTAGTAACTTGGCTCCATAGAAGTGAGGCTTTAAGGCATGCATTTATTTCTTCTGCAGGCGTTCCTCTTGGTATTACTGGCAACGTCTGACGAAAATCTCCAGCCAAAAGGACAACCATTCCACCCATCAGTGAGGAACAACTTCTTATATCCTGCAGACTGCGGTTTAATGCCTCAATTGCATGTTTATGAGACATAGTGCACTCATCCCAAACCAATAGCTTACATTTTTGGAGCATTACACCTCGAGTGCTATTTTTGCTAATGTTGCAAGTAGGGACTTCAGTTTGCGCTAAGTTCAGCGGAAGTTTTAATACTGAATGTGCAGTTCGACCCCCATTAAGCAAAGTAGCGGCTATACCAGATGAAGCTACTGCTATTGCGATATTTTTATCCTTGCGAATTTGATCTAAAACAAGGTTAAGAAGAAATGTCTTTCCTGTTCCTCCTGGAGCATCGAGAAAGAATAATGTCCCTCTTTTTTGTCAATTTGTGTTAAAATTTTATTCAATACTTCTTTTTGTTCGTCTACTAATTTTGGCATCGTTTCAGTGATATACGCATTTAGTGTCGGAATGTCATAACATTGTTCACGTGATAATTCATCAGAAACAGCTTGCAAACGCGGTGGCCTTGGAATTCCATATTGGCCAAGATCTTTTCCAACTATTAGTATGATTTTATCCTCAATTAACAGAAGCGCTTCATTGTATATTACTTCATCGAAAGTCATCTCGGTATTGATCAGTTGTTTTCTGCGAACAATATCTTCCGATAGTTCATCTTTATACCGCTCCCAGAGTTCTAAAGGATTAGATAAGCCACACATACTTATCAAAATCGCAAATAGTTCTCTTAATTTCGCTGGAGATCGACAAAGAATCGCCTCCTGTATTGTTAAGTCCCACTGCTTATCATTTTCCATCAATCCCAATTTTTCACAGGCTTCTCTGTATGTCGCACATTCCATGTCATTAACAATTTTTAAATCTGAAAAACACGATGGCCCCTTCGTGTGGTGTAGCAGAACTCGCAAACAGAAGCATTCAAAGTTGCTTACATGAACAGTATACACGCGACCCAGAGTGTCTCCTGCTCATACTCCAGGCCAGTTTTCTACGAATGTGCCTTGTTTACGTCGGTTCCATGCTCTAGTTGATGTGTTCCAAGTGTAATAGCGGGGAACTTCGCTATACATCAACGTTTTTGCAAATTCGTCAATATTACATAACTCAAAGAATGCGGTAAGAGAAGTTTTCGGAGGAGTAGTTATTCTTTGATGAAAGTTGTGCTCATTGAAGTATATTCTTTCGCCATTTTCCAAATGCACTGCCAAATGTGTTACACTGGGATATCTTTCATGCAATGGAAAACTAAGCAGTCGCCACACTGCCTCATTGCTACTTATATATCTTCCAGCTTGAAATACTTGTACCTCATTCCTTGTATTCACATTGGCATTTTCCTCCTGTATATTAAAAATAGCCTGATCACTACCTTTGTTGATGTATTTGCAGATATATTTGATTACTTGAACCGAACTGCAAAATTCAATATTTATGTGCGCACCGAAAGTTTTTGACAATATAGGCGAATATGGCACGACCCATGAGTTATCTACTATTAGATCTTTTTGACCGCCACGAATGTTGGTTTTAAATGTATGTCCACCATCACTTGGCGCTCTTCGCCTATATAAGGGATAGCCCTTATCATTATGCCGTGTCTCTTTTATTAGCGGTCTTGGAAATTTTTTGGTGCATTTGCCATTTTTCATGCACGGCGATGTTGGATTATGGCAACCACAGGGTCCATGAATCATATTTTTGACTATAATGTCATAAAGGTCCTTATCAGTATGCGAATCGGGTATTTCAGCACTAATTATTAGGTCAATTTGACTCGGGCGTATCTTGTTTTTTAGCCACAAGAATATGTGAACATGGGGTAGTCCGCGTTTCTGCCATTCAATGGAATACATAAAGCATTGATAGTCACCAAAAATTTTGCCTTTTGTAAGGACTGCAATAAATTTTTGTACTTTTTGACGGAAAACTCGTGCGATTAGATCATGTCTATCTGTAGATTTTTGGCCTGGCATCATTTCATCACTTAACTCTTTCCATGAGGGATTGCATATAAATGTAATGAACAGATCTGGTCTGCCATATGCACGAACATATGCAAATGCATCCTGCGTATACTCATGAAGATATCGTGGGCTATTTATAAAAGATGATGGCAATATGACGATTTGTCCTAAGTCATTCGGATTTACATTCGCGTCATTATTGACTGCATCTTGTAAATGTACGTAACTCTCTGATCGCAATTTGGCTTGGTTGAGTGTGATATATCGTAACCGCTCACTTTCCACTTTTATGTACATATCTACCAAAAACTGATGGAGTAGTTGTCTACAACGCATTAATATATTAAAATTGTTCCGACGTATCATAATATGAAACGCGTAGAAATTCATACATGACACTTTCTTTCGTGGAACACATTCTTTAGTCACTGGATTTATTTGAGGAATTTGAAAGTGATATCCTTCCTGTCCTTTCCAAAAAATCAAGAGAGCATCATGGAATTTATGCGTTTCAGGCACTCTAGACAGGTTATTATTCCTCGCGTGTAGAACTATATCACGCGGCGAGTACTGATTCCCAACTATTAATGCAGCAACTTCATTGACCTCTGGTGCATTATATCGACGTTCGTGTTCACCTTGTGGTGTACGATCTGCGTGTAAAACTATTTTATAGGTCTCATTTGGCATATTTTCAATACTCATTTTAAACACATTTATAAGGTGATTATGATGATGAAGCATCCGTTGTAGTTGCAGTACAATATTTCTATTAACACCAGGAATAATTTCGCATCTCCTTTCCGCTTGCATATTTTCATCACCCATGAAATATATTTGCAAAAATTTCGTTTCTTGACCTGATATTGGGAAAACAGAACCAATTCTGTGGTATACTTGTCCCTGTACTGTAAACGTTGGTGAAAATCCTGGCAATGATACCTCTTTATCCGCACCAAATGAAGTCATTTTGAATGAAGAATTATATTGACGAATTTTTGTTAAAAATTGTTTGGATTCATTTGAATCGAATGAAAGCAAATTTTTAAGTGGTTCTGGAGGTTCTTCCAAAAAGGGAAGAGACACTTTTCCTAAAATAGACATGAAACAATTGCAAATTAACAATGAATGTTTTACATTTGTTTAGAGGTTTAATAATTTTTATGTAGTTATATCTTTTACCAATATTTACCTTATTATTTTTTTATATTTTCATCTCTCATGCTTTTTTAAAATTTATTTTTTTTAATTTTAGCCTTTTTTATTTTTCTATATTGTTAGCATTTTAACTTTTTGATTTTATCATTTTTATAATTGTATTTTATATCTCACATAAATTTTAATATGTTATCTTTTGATCTTTTATCTATTTATCTATTTATCTATTTATCTATTTATCTATTTATCTATTTATCTATTTATCTATTTATCTATTTATCTATTTATCTATTTATCTATTTATCTATTTATCTATTTATCTATTTATCTATTTATCTATTTATCTATTTATCTATTTATCTATTTATCTATTTATCTATTTATCTATTTATCTATTTATCTATTTATCTATTTATCTATTTATCTATTTATCTATTTATCTATTTATCTATTTATCTATTTATCTATTTATCTATTTATCTATTTATCTATTTATCTATTTATCTATTTATCTATTTATCTATTTATCTATTTATCTATTTATCTATTTATCTATTTATCTATTTATCTATTTATCTATTTATCTATTTATCTATTTATCTATTTATCTATTTATCTATTTATCTATTTATCTATTTATCTATTTATCTATTTATCTATTTATCTATTTATCTATTTATCTATTTATCTATTTATCTATTTATCTATTTATCTATTTATCTATTTATCTATTTATCTATTTATCTATTTATCTATTTATCTATTTATCTATTTATCTATTTATCTATTTATCTATTTATCTATTTATCTATTTATCTATTTATCTATTTATCTATTTATCTATTTATCTATTTATCTATTTATCTATTTATCTATTTATCTATTTATCTATTTATCTATTTATCTATTTATCTATTTATCTATTTATTTATTTATCTATTTATCTATTTATCTATTTATCTATTTATCTATTTATCTATTTATCTATTTATCTATTTATCTATTTATCTATTTATCTATTTATCTATTTATCTATTTATCTATTTATCTATTTATCTATTTATCTATTTATCTATTTATCTATTTATCTATTTATTTATTTATCTATTTATCTATTTATCTATTTATCTATTTATCTATTTATCTATTTATCTATTTATCTATTTATCTATTTATCTATTTATCTATTTATCTATTTATCTATTTATATATTTATCTATTTATCTATTTATCTATTTATCTATTTATCTATTTATCTATTTATCTATTTATCTATTTATCTATTTATCTATTTATCTATTTATCTATTTATCTATTTATCTATTTATCTATTTATCTATTTATCTATTTATCTATTTATCTATTTATCTATTTATCTATTTATCTATTTATCTATTTATCTATTTATCTATTTATCTATTTATCTATTTATCTATTTATCTATTTATCTATTTATCTATTTATCTATTTATCTATTTATCTATTTATCTATTTATCTATTTATCTATTTATCTATTTATCTATTTATCTATTTATCTATTTATCTATTTATCTATTTATCTATTTATCTATTTATCTATTTATCTATTTATCTATTTATCTATTTATCTATTTATCTATTTATCTATTTATCTATTTATCTATTTATCTATTTATCTATTTATCTATTTATCTATTTATCTATTTATCTATTTATCTATTTATCTATTTATCTATTTATCTATTTATCTATTTATCTATTTATCTATTTATCTATTTATCTATTTATCTATTTATCTATTTATCTATTTATCTATTTATCTATTTATCTATTTATCTATTTATCTATTTATCTATTTATCTATTTATCTATTTATCTATTTATCTATTTATCTATTTATCTATTTATCTATTTATCTATTTATCTATTTATCTATTTATCTATTTATCTATTTATCTATTTATCTATTTATCTATTTATCTATTTATCTATTTATCTATTTATCTATTTATCTATTTATCTATTTATCTATTTATCTATTTATCTATTTATCTATTTATCTATTTATCTATTTATCTATTTATCTATTTATCTATTTATCTATTTATCTATTTATCTATTTATCTATTTATCTATTTATCTATTTATCTATTTATCTATTTATCTATTTATCTATTTATCTATTTATCTATTTATCTATTTATCTATTTATCTATTTATCTATTTATCTATTTATCTATTTATCTATTTATCTATTTATCTATTTATCTATTTATCTATTTATCTATTTATCTATTTATCTATTTATCTATTTATCTATTTATCTATTTATCTATTTATCTATTTATCTATTTATCTATTTATCTATTTATCTATTTATCTATTTATCTATTTATCTATTTATCTATTTATCTATTTATCTATTTATCTATTTATCTATTTATCTATTTATCTATTTTTCTATTTATCTATTTATAATTTTTTTTTATCCTTTTGTATTTTTATTGCTAATTCTTTCTTAATTAATTTCATTTCCAGTATTTATATTCTTTAATCATTTGGTGTGTTTTTATTATTTTTTGTCTTTCATTTTTAAATGTTTTTGTTATTTTTTTTTTATGCGAATCCTTTTTTAAGTAAAAATAAAACCAAACAACAAAAGATAAATTTAATGATTATTGACAAATATATTTTACTGCTTTTATTCATTTTCTATTGTATTTTATTAATCGGACTAATTTTATTTTATATATATTTTAGTTTAATTGATTGTACAATTGTACAATAATTAATAGTATATAGTGCAAATAATTACCTGCACAGCAGCACATTCCAGGTGTTTCAGATTTCCATTTTAAAGCGCCACAAAATCGACATTCCGATTTCATTTCTCCAATTTTCACTTGGTAGTGATTTCCATAATTAAGTGTAGCAACATATTCAAATGCTGCATTTTTGAATATTACCCAACTTGTTTTGGAAAAATTATCCCTCCGAATTGTTTGACGTTCAGATTGTTCGTTACGACGCGTTTCAGAATTTTCTGGTGTCTCTTCAGCTCTTAGTGCAGCTTGGCGCTGAGATTGTGTACGACGGCGCACGTCCGCCTCAGCTGGTGCTTCTGCTGCTCTAATCGCTGCTATGCACTGAGCTTCTCGACTGAGACGTTCATCCACTTGTTCCGGAGTTTCTGTGGCTCTTTGCGTAGCTCTTTGCGCAGCTTGGCGCTGAGATTGTTTACTACAGCGCACGTCCGCCTCAGCCGGTGCTTCTGCTGCTCTAAGCGCTGCTATGCGCTGAGCTTCTCGACTGAGACGTTCATCCACTTGTTCCGGAGTTTCTGTGGCTCTTTGCGTAGCTCTTAGCGCAGCTTGGCGCTGAGATTGTTTACTACGGCGCACTTTCGCTTCAGCCGATGGTTCTGCTGCTCTAAGCGCTGCTATGCGGAGTTTCTGTGGCCCTTTGTTTAGCTCTTAACGCAGCTTGGCGCTGAGATTGTTTACTACAGCGCACGTCCGCCTCAGCCGGTGCTTCTGCTGCTCTAAGCGCTGCTATGCGCTGAGCTTCTCGACTGAGACGTTCATCCACTTGTTTGGGAGTTTCTGCGGCCCTTTGCGTAGCTCGTAACGCAGATTGGCGCTGGGATTGTTTACTGTAGCGCACGTCCGCCTCAGCCGGTGCTTCTGCTGCTCTAAGCGCTGCTATGCGCTGAACTTCTCGACTGAGACGTTCATCAACTTGTTCCAGAGTTTTTTCGGATCTTTGAGTAGCTCTTAGTGCAGCTTGTCGCAACGACTGACCACTGCGCCGCGTAACCAGCTCTTGATCTGTTTCAGTCATCCTGGTTTTTTTCACTGCTTTCGATTTTTTAGAAACTTTGTTAATGTTAGATTTAATTTTTCTCGGCATTTTAAAAAAACACTTTCAAAATATATCCACAAAAAATAAAACACTTCTATCAATCACATTCACTTTTGAATAATAAAATTTAAACCACGTATGCTTTTGACGTTTACAATATACCTTTAGTAACTGTCATTTGCATAAAGGTATGCCTAAAAGTATACTCACAATTGTTATATGATATTTTCTCAAATTTTTTTAACTGCCTTTTGAGTTAATATTTCATATTACATCAACTCAAATATTTTATTTATTTGTTAAACACAAAAACAGTTTGGTCGGGAAAAAAATAAAAATTTCAAAAAAAAACTAAATTCCAACTAATATAATATTTAAAAAAATCTATATTCGAAAACAAAGTAGTAGTAACTAAGTTTTCTCCATATACTGTATTAAAATTGGTGCAAATCGTTTCAGATGTTACGGAGTTAAATAAATTAACACCCTCTGGTGGTGAAATTCTGAACTAAGTTAAAAGAAAATTCAATTCAAATTCAAAATCGTTTGTTTGTTTTTGCGTTTATTTTTCTCTATTATAGCTTTTAATTCTTTTCATTGTCATTTTGCGTTTATTTTTGATTTTGTTTTTTTTATGTTTTTGCATTTGTTTTTGCATTTGTTGTTGCTTTTGTTTTTTTTTTTTTTGGTTTAATTTTCGCTTATGCTCATTCTTTAGTTTAGGTTTTGGTTGTGGGATTTGTGCTTGTGTTTTATTTTTGTGTTTTGCTTTGTTTTTGTGTTTATTTTTTTTAATTTTGGGTTTTTTGTTTATATGTTTTTTTTCTTTTTTTTGTTCTTTTTTTTTGTCTGTTTTTGATTTTTTTTGTGTGTGTTTTTGATTTTTTTGCTTTTGTGTTTTTGTTTTTGCTTTGTTTAGCTTTAGAATTTTTTTATTATTTTTTTGTTTGGCTTTTAGTTTTATGTTTATGTATTTGCTTTAGTTTGCTTTTTTTTATGTTTTTGCTTGTATTTTTTTTTGTTTTATTGTTTAATTTTTTGTATTTGATTTTTTTTATGTGTTTTTGCATTGGATTTTTTTTATTTTTTTTAGTTTTATATTTTTGCTTTTATTTTGCTTTTGGTTTTGTTTTTGCGTTTTGTTTTTTTTTTTATTTAGTTTGGCTTTTATTTTTGAGTTTTTGCGTTTTTTTGATTTTGCTTTGTGTTTTTGCTTTTTGCCAAGTTATTTTTGAGTTTTTGCTTTTGTTTCCGCGTTTTTATGATTTTGCTTTTATGTTTTTGCTTTTATTATTTTTTAGTGTGTGAGTTTTGGTGTGGTGAGTTTTATTGTGGTGAATTATAGTGTGGTGAGTTTTAGTGTGGTGAATTTTATTGTGGTGAGTTTTAGTGTGGTGAAATTTTAGTGTGATGAGTTTTAGTGTGGTGAGTTTTAGTGTGGAGAATTTTAGTGTGGTCAATTTGATTGTGGTGAGTTTTAGTGTGTTGAGTTTTAGTGTGGTGAGTTTGTTTTTTTTTTCTTTTCTTTTTTTTTGTTTCAATTTTAGTGTGAATTTTAGTGTGGTCAATTTTATTGTGGTGAGTTTTAGTGTGTTGAGTTTTAGTGTGGTGAATTTTATTGTGGTGAGTTTTAGTGTGGTGAATTTTAGTGTGGTGAGTTTTAGTGTGGTGAGTTTTAGTGTGGTCAATTTTATTGTGGTGAGTTTTAGTGTGGTCAGTTTTAGTGTGGTGGGTTTTAATGTTGTGAATTTTAGTGTGGTGAGTTTTAGTGTGATGAATTTTAGTGTGATGAATTTTAGTGTGGTGAGTTTTAGTGTGGTGAAATTTTAGTGTGGTGAGTTTTAGTGTGGTGAGTTTTAGTGTGGTGAATTTTAGTGTGGTCAATTTTTTTTTTTGTGTTTTAGTGTGGTGAATTATAGTTTGGTGGGTTTTAATGTTGCGAATTTTAGTGTGGTGAGTTTTAGTGTGATGAATTTTAGTGTGATGAATTTTAGTGTGGTGAGTTTTAGTGTGGTGAAATTTTAGTGTGGTGAGTTTTAGTGTGGTGAGTTTTAGTGTGGTCAATTTTATTGTGGTGAGTTTTAGTGTGGTCAGTTTTAGTGTGGTGGGTTTTAATGTTGTGAATTTTAGTGTGGTGAGTTTTAGTGTGATGAATTTTAGTGTGATGAATTTTAGTGTGGTGAGTTTTAGTGTGGTGAAATTTTAGTGTGGTGAGTTTTAGTGTGGTGAGTTTTAGTGTGGTGAATTTTAGTGTGGTCAATTTTATTGTGGTGAGTTTTAGTGTGTTGAGTTTTAGTGTGGTGAGTTTGTTTTTTTTTCTTTCCTTTTTTTTTTGTTTTTCAATTAGTTTGGATTGTGGTTTTATGTGATTGGTTTTGTTTTTATATTTTTGCTTTTGTTTTGTGCTTTTGCTTTTTTTTATTTTTTTTTTTGTATTTGAGTTTTTTGTTTCATGTTCGTAGCTGGTGAAAGTGCCGAGTTATATCGTATTGAAAGGTTAGGTTGTATGGGAGGTGCCACGCCTCTTTGTCCAATCCCGCCCATATATAGCCTATCATTCCTTCAAGACTATACCGCATCTGTGGTAAAAATTTCAAGAAAATCGGATCAGCCGTTTAGACGGAGAAGCGGAACAAACGTACAAACGTACAAACGAACAAACAGATTTATTATATTAATGGGATACTTGCAGATTTGCACTAAAATAAACTTTTTTAACTAACACTTTTTCGTTGTTTTAAGGACACATACGATTGAATTTATTTTAAATTATATATTAATTAGTCATTAAAGACAATTTAAAATAAAGCTTAACAAGAAATATGTTAATATCTCTATTGGTTAAGCAATTCCAATTCATGGAGATAATATTTTATATAGTGATGCTTTTTGAGATTATGAAAAATTAAGTAGGTGCGTAAAATCTAAAATTTTCAAAAAATTTTAATGCGCCTCACTTTTTTGGTTAAAACATTGATAAAACTTACGAATGTTGAATATTTTGACCTTTTTCGTGCTGTTCTGTGGATGAGCCTCAATGATATATGTTTTGAGAAAAATGCCGCGATTTCACAATAAAAGGACTTAAGATAGACATTTTTGATTGCAATCAATTATTTGAATCGAAACCATTCTACGTAGATGCTTAAAATCCTTGAAAAACATGAATATAAAAAAACAAAATATAAAAATTTTTCACAATTTTCAAAAAGTCCATAATATTTTTGCATTTCAATATTTTTGTGATGGCAATTAATAAATAACTCAGTTCACGCAATACACTAAACTATTTCAAATAATAATAGGAATGTGCAACGCGAAAAACTGCTGTTGTGAACTAATTCACGCTCATTTTTTTCGACATTTGTAGTGATCGTACTCTTTTGATCTTAATGGCACATTAACGAGATATAGGTCATACGGTGCAAATTTATAACAGCTTTCAACTAATATTTTCAAATTAAAATTTCATTGAGGGGCGTACGTCCCCTGGCCAAAAAACACAGATATTTTGAAAATGGGGTAAAAAATGGTTTCAATTTTGCACCACCATATATCAATTTATCAAATTATGCTATACAAAAAAAACATATACTAAACTGATCTCCCACGTATACCGAGCACTTATTTCTCAGCAAGTGTGTTCCTAAAGTGAAGAACTTGGAACAATTCGGAGATGAACCAAAAAACCTAGAGTATTGCATTTTTTCCAATTTTTGAACTTTAAATTACTGTAACAAATAGAGTTAAAGACTTCTGGCTCTAAAATTTTGTATTCCTATAATTTTAGGTATACTTGATCCAAATCTATTAATCATTATCATTAAATCGAAAAACTACGGAAGTAATTGATAAATTAAAGTCAGTTAAGTACAGCTTAAAAATATAGAGTCGGTATCAGAGGTTAGTGCGATGGACTGCGAGCCGAAAGGTCCCATGTTCAAGTCTGGACTGCGGTTAACAACATCTTTTCATAAAAAAATATTTTTCTATACCGTCAATCTCTCGGCAGTAATTGGCAAACCTACGAGAGTAAAACAATGCCTATGAAACGCCCTCACCTGCCGATTGGATTCGGCATTGATAGCCGAAACACATCGAAGATGCATGTGGTTACGGCTCTAGAAAACTTAAAAATTGTATGAATTTCATGTCAAACGGGCGAGAAATTAGTAGCGAAAAAATTATAAATCTCCATTTTTTAATAAAAAACGTAAACTAAAACGAATTTTTGACACAATTATCTTCGAGTTTATTTTGACTGAGAAAAAAATTTTATAAACAAAACGAGATAATTTGAAATTTGTAAAATACAACTTGGCAAACGGCATCATTTAAAACAGCCGCAACGTTAGAGAGTGTGATAGTTGCACGCCACAGCTCAATGTGTTTTGGCTATAAACAGTAGGTTCTGCCACTTTGAGTTCAAATATAACACACACAGCTCAAAATGGTGAGAGAGCTCGGCCTAATGCGGGAGTTCCATAAGCGAAGATATGCGTGAATTCATGCGTCTAAACTGTCAAATCAGCGCAATCCGCACACAAAAGTTGAAATTACTTGAACAGTGTATGTACTCGCTCTCACATATTTACATGAATTGCACAAATGGCGTTGCACAAATATTTTTTATTTATACAATTTTAAATTGATTGTAAAATTTTGAATATCTCTTGGCTATATTTCGCCGGCATATATCAAAAATATATGGTACCGCATAGTTTTGTACGTCTAACACCGAAGAGAAAATTACATTATTGTTTTTGGTTCGACTATTAAAAATAAAAGGAGAGAAAATAATTAAAATTTAAAAATCTCAAAAACTGGTCCCTATTTAACAAAACCATTTTAGGAATCAGTTCCAGTATCAAGTAAAGGCGCAATCAGAATAAAACAAGATACCAAAATTTTGACCTTCATTAAAATATCGAAATGTTTTTAACCAAGAGTCTTGCTTTGCACAAACTGGAATTGGAATCATTTTATTATTTTTTTTTAGTAAGTAAAACTTTTTGTATTAGAGAAATTCACACCAAATCTACCAGAGTTCAAGACTCACCTTCTCCAGAGATACATTTGTCCAAAGTTTGAAAAAATAAACTATAATCTCTTTTTGTGATTGTGGAAAAAACTATTAACCGTAGAATGCAGCAAACCTCGTTTTAAGGATATTGAAACAAACTTTGTCATAACTCATATTTTATAAATTGTCTCTACTGTTTGAACCATACTCCATTGTAAATACCTCAGACAAAATTATTAGCAGAATCAAAGATGTTCGGACATTTTTTCGATAAATTTTAAACAAACAAAAATCGCAACAAAAATTCGCCTGCGGCACTTTAATGAAGATCAATGGAAAATTTGATCATCTTAACTATATATTTTATTTTACAACCGAGGAAAATAATGTAAAAAAAACAAGCTATTTTTTTCTTATGGTTCACAAATGCGGCCATATTTTGAATTGCCAATGCGGCCCGTGATGCCAAATGAGTTTCCATGCCTGGTGTAAGATGTTCGAATATAAAAATGTATGTCAATATAATTGTATTTGGGTAATTTCACATCAATTCGACTAGGTTTAAATTTTTTTCATCGATTTTCGTGAATATTATTTTATGCATTTGAATACAAACATAAAAAATATAAGTTAATTAAAAATTAATTAAAAAATTATGAAGCTTCAAAAAAACACAATTATAAAATTATTTCTGCATTTTCTGCAAGAACAAGACCAAGAACAAAATCGAGATTTTCTTGCAAGAACAAGAGCAAGATAAGAAATGCAAGAAGAAGAGCAAGTGCAAGACTAACACTGCAAGAAAAGCAAGACTCTTACGTTTTTTTTTTTTATTTTTTTAATGTATTTATTATGTTTTTAACGTAATAATGAAATTCAAAAAAATTCATGATATTACTAAATATTGAACAACAAGTAACAATGGGAAGCGTGCAAAATATTTATGAACGTGAACATATATATAGATGTATATAAACATCTTATAAATAAGGTCTGTGAAGCACTTTTGAAGCGGTAAATAGCTTCATAAGTGCTTCAAAAGTCGCTTCAAAAAGATAAAACAGACAAAACTATGTTGTTTCTCTTTTTTTCGCTATGCTAGTTCGTACTTTGTTTTACTCTTATACATAGTTTTTTTCTTAATTGTAAAAAAAAGTTTTTCTGAAGTTAAGTTCTATGTGCACTATTTCATTTAACTTATAAAAACAAACAAAAAAATATATGAACATTTTCACAGTGTACCTCATTTAACTGATATTGCTTTTTGTGTTTTTTTTCACAAATTCGTTTGAAATTGCAAGAACAACAAAAATGCGAATAAAGCAGCATCCAAGCTTTTGATAGAATTGTTGGCGGGAAATTTGATGTACCACAAGGAAAACTAGTTGTTGTTGTCAATTAGATTGCTGTACTAGATACATACATGTAGTGCGGTGCCATGCGACTGTCTGTTGTCATGCGTCTGTGTGTTGCCATGCGATGATACATGATAGCAACGAAGAGCTGTCTTTGTAAAAGTGTGTGTATACGCATCATAATTCGTTATTGTTGCATTCTCTACTTTCTGTTAGTGCTCGCTATGTCTCGTTTGCGTTTGTGTTCGCTAAGATAAATGTTACCATGCAAGATATTATTTGTGTTTTCTTGACATACGGTACGTGTAGCATATGGATTTGTTTAATCAGTGACGAAAACATAAATATGCCTATACGAAATATTCTTTATATTTATTATGAATGTATATCGACGCCCTTTACGAAAACTATTGTATTAAAATTGTCTTACGCTAACTCTTGGTAGATAACCTTCGAGAGTAAAAACATCACCCATGGAAAGTTATGAATCGGCGTTAAACTGTAGGTTCCGCTATTTGAGTACAAATATAACATGTTTAAATGGTGAGACTGTTCAGCCAAGGTTCTTCAGAACTGTATCGCTAAACTAGTATTATTATTAGTACCGTAGGACATGTTCATTTTTAGAATTTTCGAGGTCATTTGTTACTGTCTCCTAAGAAATCTAGACTGCTACATTGAATTTAGGTTTAATATCAGGACTGATTAAAGTTCCTAATGGTCTGTGGTCTTTATTAAACGATATAATTCATGTTAAAATATAATTCAAATTTTTATGTTATTGTATTTTTTTTTGTTAGTAAAAAAAAATAATTTTTTGTTGAAGAAATTAAAAATATGGAAAATAAGTAACTTAAATACAATTACAGCCGTATTTATAAATGTTGTTTAACTTTAAACAATACTTAAAATGCCTTTAAACATGAAAACGTTATTTATGAACAAATTTTAATCTAAGCCTAATTTAAACGATGCGTAAGTTAAGTAGTCGCGGTAGCTCAGTGGTTAGTGCGTTGGACTGCGAGCCGAAAGGTCCCTGGTTCAAGCCTGGACTGGGGGTAACAACATCTTTTCATAGAAACATTTTTCTATACCGCGCTACCTCTCGGCAGTAAATGGCAAACCTACGAGAGTAAAATTTTGCCTATGAAAAGCTCTCACCCGCCGTTCGGATTCGGCAATAAACTGTAGGTCCCACCACTTTGAGTACAAATATGTATAACACGCACATCTCAAAATGGTGAGAGAGCTCGGCCTAAGTTCTTATAGGACTGTAGTGCCAAACTATTATTATTATATAAGTTGTGTTTAAAATTATTTGAGTGAGCAAATGTCATAAAAATATAAATAAAAAAAATCTAAAAATTAATTCATTAATCGTATTTTCTTATTAATTTGCCATGTTCACAACAATATTTTTATCGGGAAAATACAGGGGGTTTACTATGTATCGCCATTCGAAAGTCAATGCGATACGAAAAACAATTTAATTCAAAGAACAAAGCGTTACGAAGGCAATTCCATACAATCTAACGGAATTGAAAAGTAAACCGTGTTGTCACTTTGTGAATTTGAATACGAAAGTTTCAAATTTAAATGCGAAAGTCACACTACCAAAGTAACATTTATTCGAATGCGAGTAATGTCACTTTCGAATCGCGAAATCGCAGAGTAACCCCCCAGAACCCCCCAAAAACGAACTGGGTTCGCTTTAGACATGAACTTGAGAATTCCCAATATTCCTCAATCCTCAATAATTCAGAATTCGTACCAAATAAAGTATTGAGACGTCCTTTCAAGTTATGAACGAAGTCATAATTCTAGTTTTGTACGAACATGTCCGGTACGAAAAACGTTATCTAGACCTCCCGTTCCTTGGTGGAACGCTTGTCTTGAAACCTTGCGCAAGGATTCCAGAAAGCCTCTAAATGGGGCCCTGAGGAACAATTTAGACTCTGACTGGTTTATTTATCGAGCTAAGCAGAGAGAGTATAAAAAACTAATTCGTAAATCGAAAAGTGTTTCTTATAAAAACTTCTGCAGTAGCATCTAATCCTGCAGTGAGACTAGCCGATTGGCATATTTGTTGACATCGAGGGTGCTTTTGATAATGCGGCTTTTGATGGAATGTGTGACGCAGCTAGAAGGCATGGAATAGATGAAACATTGGTCAAATGGCTAAGATTAATGCTGATGTTTAGGACCATCACCTCTGAGGCGGAGTGCGGTCAATATATTATGGCAGGGGTGAATAGAGGTTGTCTTCAAGGAGGCATTTTCTCTCCCCTGGTTGACTCTCTGCTCAACGATCTTGATGGACCAGGTGTCTATTCCCAGGCCTATGCAGACGATGTTATTCTTGCCACAGGCTTTTCCCTCAATGAGGTAAGAGTTAAAACACAAAACTCATTGAACCGATTTGACAGCTGGTGTACTGCAAACGGACTTTCCGTCAACCCTTACAAAACAGGGATTGTTCTCTTCACTAGGAAAAGAATAATGACAGGATTATCTCTTCCAGTACTCAAGGGTGTCACTATTCCTCTGTCTAACGAAGTAAAATATATGGGCTTAACTCTAGATAGTAAACTACTTTGGACACAACATGTTAAAAATAAAATTTCGCGAGCATTGAATGCCTTCTGGCAATACAGAGGAATTTTTGGGAAGACATGGGGACTATCGCCGAGCAAAACCTTATGGATTTACACGGCAATGATAAAACCGATGATATCATACGCATCGGTAGTCTGGTGGAACAAGCTGTCGCGAAAGTGCGTGACAACTAGTCTTGCCAAGATTCAGAGAACCGTGTGTCTGGTGTTACGGATGCCTTTCACACTACACCTGGTCCAGCACTGAATGCAATCTTAAACCTACCATCACTTTACATCTTCATCAGAGGCGAAGCCATGAAAGGCTGCTGGAGACTAAAACGAGGTGGTTTCTGGTTTAATGTTCCCTGGAATGTAGCCGCGGTAGCTCAGTGGTTAATGCTTTGGACTGCGAGCCGAAAGGTCCCCGGTTCAAGTCTGGACTGGGGCTAACAACATCTTTTCATAGAAACATTTTTCTATACCGCGCTACCTCTCGTCAGTAAATGGCAAACCTACCACGTTGAGTACAAATATAACACGCACAGCTCAAATGGTGAGAGAGCTCGGCCGAAGTTCTATGCAGGACTGTAGCGCCAAACTATTATTATTATATAATATCTCTGACATTGCACTTGACAATTCATTAGACACCTGTCTACTGGAGATGCCCTCTGATGCAATGATAACAGAAATATTACCAAGACGAAATTTTGAGGTTTGCCAACTTGACATTCAAGACTGGCTAACGCCTGACTGTGAGCCAGGTAGAGGGTTACACCGCATCTTCACAGACGGCTCCAGAACCGGTCAGGGATCTGGTGCTGGAGTGCTTGTGGAACCGGATGACTTCACTTCGCCTATTTCAAGTCGAAGTTTATGCTATACTTATGGCTATGGACTACATTGCGGATAATAGATGGTAAAACAGAGCTATATCAGTTTGCAGCGATAGTCAGGCTGCTCTTATGGCTTTGAACAACCCGTTCATCACATCCAAAATTGTACGTCAATGCAGATCACGTCTCAATTGTGTTGGTAAATACAATATACTGAAACTGATATGGGTGCCGGGCCATAAAGGAGTTTCGGGCAATGAAACATCTGACGAACTAGCACGCGCTGGATCTGAGGATTATCCATTTGGACCAGAACCTGTGCTTGGACTACCTGCATCTACGGGAAAATTCGCCATCAGCTCTTGGGTCGCCTCTGTACACAAGAGCAGATGGCTGAATGAGACGAAATGCAGATTCTCCAAGCTCATGACACCGACTATAACCAAACGATCGGCCTCGTTTCTACTTTCCTTAAGTAGAAAGGAGTGCAGAAAACTGACGGGACTTCTAACGGGACACAACTCATGTGAAAAACACATGAACGCAATCTTTGGCACAGTCGTAATGAGAGAGGATCAGCTTCACTCTTTATCACACAATAGCCTTCTTAGATTCAATAATGAATCTAAGAAGTATCATTGAAAACCAGGGAAATGGGTCACAGCACAATATCTGCACAACAAAAAATAATTTCGGGACTTTTCGAATCTTCGACCTCAAGTTCCGTGTTAATGTTCGTTAAAGTATTGCCATTTTTAAAATTCTGAATTCTTTGGCCCGTATTATACATATTATAAAAATCTTTGGCCCGTTCATTAAACAAAGATTTGTGTGAGATATTTGTTAGCAGAAATGTTTAAGCATGTGATATTGAAAGATTTTGGAGTACGGTGTACGTTAATATTACGAATGCTATTTATTAAACTTGTTCACAATACTTATAATTATTTTAATTAAATAGTAATTAAATAAAAAAGGTATTCAAACAAATTTACACTCAAATTAATTCATGAAATCAATTTGACAGCGAATTTCGGAATATCTATTGAAACTTAAATATTATTTCAATATCATGCTCAACAAATTAAAATTTGCGCATTTTGTTTTATTGTTTTTGGTCTGAATAAGAAACGGAAGACCAATTTTTACACGTTCACAGCACAGCGTCTTATTTGTTTTCCGCCATTACACTATTCTGCATGTGAGCTTGCGATTGAAGATTCCTATACGTAATATTGATAAACGACTACATCAAAATATGTATAAATGTACGTCATATTGATTAACTTGTTCGTCAATATTACGAAAAAACTTCGATGTACGTCGTTTGTCAATATGACGAACGATACTTTTTTCTGTGTTTTGGCGAAGCGTTATCGGGGAATGGTTGGATTTTCAGCTGGAAATCCCTATTAGGCATGCTTTTTGCCTTTCCATGCCCTTATCATGCTCACCATACCAGGGTTTTCATTATCTAAACAGTCAATGGTCCGGATTGTAGCTACATAATGAAGAACACTCTAAACTATAAGTAAGGGCAATGGTAAAGCAAATGAAAGGTAAATGAAAATTTTCGGAATATTTTATTAAATTTGTATATGAATTATTTGATTAAAATGGCAGAAATATACAATTTCATGGTGCTAGGTGCAAAATCGTACAAAATTCTTGGCATCTGATGTTCGCATTATGGGAGAAACCTGATGAGGAAAATATGCACTGCGTAATCTCCTGGTGTATATTTGACTTGGCAGGGTTTAATGTGTTTAAAAACCAATGTATTACACATCCGTCATCAATAGTGATGGGCAAAGTTACTACATTTCAGTCACTGTTACTAACTGTTATTGGTACTTTCAAATAACAGTTAAAAATACCTGTTACTGAAATAAAAGTTATTTTGATCACAGCTGCGATATTCGCAATAGCAGGCAAATACCAATCACTGTAATTCATATTCGAACAGCGTGTTATAGAAATACTCAAATAGCTTTGAAATCACTCATAGAAAACATTTTTCTATGCGAAGCTACCGCCAGTAAATGACAAACCTACTAGAGTAAAACATTGCCAATGAAAAGCTCTCACCCGCCGTTCGGATTCGGCAATACACTGTAGGTCCCATCAATGTGAATACAAATAGAATACGCATTAGTTCATAATATTGTTCATAATATTGATGAACGCTTTCATAATATTTATGAAAAAATTCATGATATTTATGAACTTTAAACTAATTAAAAATAAAAATAAACTATTTTTTTATTTTCTTGTGTTTTTTTATATTTTAGTATATTATATTTAGTATATTTAGTATATTTAGTATATATTTTAATTTATTATTTTAATTTATTTATTTTTAACTACTTACATTTTATTTTATATCTACTCATGCTGTTGCTGCCTATTGCAGCTGTTTGTTGTTGCGTGATGTTAAGTAACTGCGGCGAACGTTTCTTTGAAGTTGTAAGCAACAAAGTAAACAATTTGCTTTATAAGTACGAAATGACATACGCATAAAAAACTAAGAACTATATCTGCTATCATCGACTATAGACGCGTCGCGACGAGTAGTCAAAATAATCACTGCGCGGCATGACGCGTTAGTAAATAAAAATATCTATTTATAGAATGGTCAAAATCGCTGCAGCACACATACGATTATACACAAATACTCAAATACCTACCTACTTTGTGTTGTATTTTCTATGCTCATTTTTGTGGAATGGTTTTTTATTTTTCAGTATCGCCTGAATGCTCGGCTGAATTACACGTGACGTGGAGGCTGCGGTGCTGTGCATCAAAATATGAATACCTTAATGAACTCAATTCATAAAAGTTATGAAATTGTGGATTCGTATATACGAAGAATAGTTCATAAATAGAATGATTTTTTCAATATATATTATGAACGGTGTACCATTAACGTCGTTCATTCCTTTTATGAACAATTTTTTTTTGAGTGGAGCAACTATTCGGCAGAAGCTACAATTTACTTCCTGAAGCATTACATGTGTATATCACCTAAACATTTTTAAACACACGAAATTCTACTACTGTATTTCGATGGACTCCCTCTTCAATATATTATTTTATTGCAACAAAATGGAATTATTATTTTTTAATGTAATTTATTCGTTTGACTTTTTAAAAATTGTGAACATTATTTGACATATATTTATTGACAAATAAAACATAATGTTGTTTAGAAACATACGCGGCATAAACTGCTAAGACTAAAATTTTAAGTTGGAAAGAGTTTTTCTCAGTTTAACATGGGCTAAACTCGTACGGCATAAACGAAGCCACTGAAATGCTTGTGTTTACGGAAGTTAAACTTTCATATGAAATTTAATATGTTAAATTAAATATGAAATTTAATATGTTAAAATATGATTTGGTATTTTATGAATTTTTTGGATATATAATTAAATAAGAACAATTCCTGTGTTTTTTTGAATAATAAATTTAATATTAAGGAAAGCCACAATTCACTAAAAAATTACTAGTTGTGTTTCAGCAGTTGAATGGCGGATAAAGATGCACTTCGTTTCTAATAAAAAAGAACACATTCATGAACGGACACATTTCGTACACATTTAAAGCGCACACAGAATTTTTGTTTTTGTTTATTATTTTTTTGATGTTTCTTTTAATTTTGTGACATTAATTTCTCTTTGAACACATTTTTTGAAGTTCTACACTTGTTTAAGTAAACAACCGATAAAGCGTAGATAACACTGCGTCTCCACTAGCCATATGTTGTGTTCATGTTTATGACAAACAAATTTTAAGTTTAGGTCGACAAAAACAATATGGTCCAATTATATCACAAATTTTTGTTGAAAAACTTATATTTTGCACTCGGCTCACGCTGTATCATTGATTTTTGAACTGCGAATTTATTAAATAAATTAGTTCAACGTTATTCGAAATTAAAAATTGATGAAATAAAAATTTGAAAGTAGTTATTTTTATTTTAATTTATTTTGAAACGTCAAAGTCATAGCAAACTTTATAATCTATAAATTATAGTTTTTCATGTTTTACGACCAATTTTTAAATGAACAATTACAAAAATTGGAAGGTTTTGATATATTAAAAATATTTAATAAATCTATTTATCAAATTATAAACATCAATTAAGATGACTAAGAAGCTAACTTCGAAGATTTTAAAATTATATTGAAATGATTGTCCGCTAAATATTACTTAAATTATATTTAATTGTATGTAATGGTATCCTAATAAAATATAAATTTTTGTTTTACTTATTTTACGATCAATTTTTAAATGTTATTCGATAAAATAATTGTGTATAAAATGTGTACATTAAAGTATTTCTACTATTTATTTTCTATCCAAGTAATTTTTAATTGCAAAAGTAAATTTGAATTGTAAAATTTTATACTGAAAAATGTATTTTAAAAATAAATCTAATTATCAGGGCTCGAATTTTGATGACATTTTTAATTATTTTAATTTTTGGTTATTATTTCTAAATTTTCTTGATACTAAGCAATACCGAAGTAGATATGAAACAAAAATGTGGCATCTTTGGTCTATTTTTGTTCTATTATTTTTGTACTTTAGTGCGTTGGACTGCAAGCCGAAAGGTCCCCGGTTCAAGCCTGGAATGGGGCTAACAACATGTTTTTCAAACATTTTTCTATACCGCGGGTACCTCTCGGCAGTAAATGGCAAACCTACGAGTGTAAAACATTGCCTATGTAGTACTTAAACTTATTAAAAATTTAAGGATACAAAACTACCAAAATTAACACAATACCCTGTGCGATTACTCGCTGGTTTTGCCAAAAATTGGTACATGTACACCTACATAGGCGCAGTTGTTGTAGTTGAGGGAGTTAGATGTGAAGCAGTGGCTTTATTTGTTAGTGTTTGGGGTTCTGTCGTTGCTATCGCCACGATAAAAATCATTCGATAATACCGTATTAATATAAAAATCGGAACTACCAACCGTATATGCTTCAAACATGATTCAATATTTTTCCGCATTTTTGTCGAATCGAGTCGAACACTATCCTCATATACCAACCAGACATAGTCGACCAGACATAACTCTTGCAAATTAAAAAAAAAAGACAAAATTGAATAAATCAGTTTAACAAAAGTTAAACAGCATATTTAAATTCAAGAAAACGTGCCGCACAATTATGTTTTTATAGTTATATAAATTGTCCACAATTATATAACTGGATTATACCGGATTTAAACCGATTTAATATTTAACCACGAGTTAAATTTGCTAAATCAGATTTTCTAACCCAACTTGGTAAATATATTAATAATTTAAAAGTCACCATGTGCCTAACCAATATGTTTATCGAACCAGACAACTACAAATTTTGGCATTGGCTAAACCACGCTGTTTTAGAAGGAGCTCCCTTGGGGAAGCTGCGCGTTGAACCACGTAAAAGCGCCACGCAAAGGCTTCATCCATCTTCAGCTTCATTTATGCGCCAGACGGGAGCTGGACGACAAAATTATATCCTCAAAATCAACAAAATAAAAAAAAAATAATAGAAAAGAGTGTGACAGTGTAAAAGTGAAGAAAAATAGAAAATTTAGTGTAAAACAAAATTTGGGAAAACCCATATAATCCCTTTAAAGTTTGAAACAAAAAAAAAATTAAATATTCATAATTAAAAGAAAAGAAATGTAAAAATTACAGCAAAAAGAAAGAGCAAGTGTGGTAAAGTTCATTAAAGAAAAGAAAAAAAAAAGTTTTTAGAAAAAAAAGAAAATACAAAAGAAAAGAAATAGAACAAAATAAAAATATATATACATACATATGTATATTTATATCAATGCATATATAAATTTAGATTTCCCAGTCGATCAAAAGCATCGAAAAAAACCTCCTACATCGTCAACTGGCCAGCAGACGGACAAAAATGTGTAAGTTATTTTCCTATATCATTATATTTCATATATTTACATTATACACTATATAGATATAAAAAAAACAACAACATTAAAATAAAAGGGGTTTAAAACTGATTAATTATGTCATTACATACACCCTCCCACTCCCTTCTTCTTGCTATAATTTAAATAAAAGCATAAACTAAGGAAATGCGAAAGTATTATATTAATTATAAATATCCTACTTAAAGTAATTAAATATTTAAAATTATAAATTTAAATCTAAACATAATAAAATTGTAAATTATAAAACTTGAACACTAATACAAATATTAACTAAATGTTATCATAAATCACATAACTTAAATTTTCTATAATCTAGACTTAAATAATCTAGACCTACTGTTGATTGCTCACTTAGCAACACATTCGTAAGCTGTACACTCTCTTTTACACTCACTCGTCTACGCTCTTATTCTCAATTAGTGAAAACCACTATGCATTTTGGTATGAGTAGCTATTGTCTCTCATTTACGATATAATTTTTACGTTCATACATTGACGACCAATTGTTCGATCACGTATTTTAGTTGTTTTGTTTGTTAAACATCATTTAGATTCAATACACATTAAAGTGTTGTTATTATTGCGCGCTACCATTGATGATCAATATTTGTAATGTTAAATGTTAATAAAATAAATTTATGAGTATGAATAAATTTAATTATTCACCAAAGATGACTTGTTAAATTTGATTTAATGGTATAGTAGCCGAACGCATATACGGCAGGGTGTTCTCATATACTATTTAGACACGGATAAATTGAGTTCACAAGGACGGGTGGGCATAGGGATCACGTCATTAGATTCCATCGGATATGTTGTTGTTTTGTTGTTGTTAGGGCATAGTGACATGGGGGTATGTCGTACATTATTTACTGATTTTTGTTTGTTGTTGTTGAAATAGTAAGCACGTAGTTTTTTTTTTTTTTTTGTTAACGTTTATCGAAAGGGGCTATCAAACTCCCCCCCCATTGCCGGCGATCTAGACCTTTAACCAGTACGTGCTGAACGCTAGTACCCCCATCTAATCGGGAAGACAAGGAAACGTTACACCTATGAAAAGCTCTCACCCGCCGTTCGGCTTAAGCAATAAACTGTAGGTCCCACCACTTTGAGTACAAATATAACACGCACAGCTTAAAATGGTGAAGAACTCGGCCTAAGTTCTTAAAGGACTGTAGTGCCAAACTATTATTATTATTTTTGTCTTCATTACTTGCAACTCTGCAGTGGAGTTGAACCAATAATAAGACATCGCAACTTAATAAATTAATGAATAGCTTTTATTCGTTTGATTTGAAATTAAGAAAAAAAAATGATTATAAAAGATATGGATACATTTAAATACGCATCTCTCGTCAGTGTCGGCGTGCACGACGCGTGCCAAGATTTTGTGAATTCAATGGAACGATTTTATTAATATAAAAAACATTTTTATTTATATCAGGGGCCCGTGCTTCACTGTGGACGTTTTTATGGGTTTTATCAAATAATAATTCTCCGCCAAAACAACTTTTCTCAAAGACAATTCATTCTCACACGGCGCATCCCCGTAGAATTCTTCCCAGTAGAAATCTTCGCCATAAAATTCTTCTCCATAGAACGCTTTCCGGTAGAATTCTTCCCCGTAGAGTTTTTCCCAGTTGAAGTTTTAGTGTGGTGAGTATTAATGTGGTGAGTTTCGGTGTGGTGAGTTTAGGTGTGGTGAATTTTGGTGTGGTGAGTTTTAGTGTTGTGTTTTAGTGTGGTGAGTTTTGGTGTGGAGAATTTATAGTGTGGTGATTTTTAGTAGCCGCGGTAGCTCAGTGGTTAGTGCGTTGGACTGCGAGTCGAAAGGTCCCCGGTTCAAGCCTGGACTGGGGCTAACAACATCTTTTCATAGAAACATTTTTTTATACCGCGCTACCTCTCGTCAGTAAATGGCAAACCTACGAGAGTAAAACCATTGCCTATGAAAAGCTCTCACCCGCCGTTCGGATTCGGCAATAAACTGTAGGTCCCACCACTTTGAGTACAAATATAACACGCACAGCTCAAAATGGTGAGAGAGCTCGGCCGAAGTTCTGTACAGGACTGTAGTGCCAAACTATTATTATTATTATTATTATTATTATTATTATTCTTAGTGTAGTGAATTTTATTGTGGTGAGTTTTAGTGTGGTGAATTTTTATGTGGCGAATTTTATTGTGGTGAGTTTTAGTGCAGTGAATTTCAGAGTGGTGAGTTTTAGTGTGGTGAATTTTAGTGTGGTCAATTTTTATTTGGTGAATTTTATTGTGGTGAGTTTTAGTGTTTCGAATTTCAGTGTGGTGAATTTTATTGTGGTGAGTTTTAGTGTGGCGAATTTTTATGTGGTGAATTTTATTGTGGTGAGTTTTAGTGTAGTGAATTTTTATGTGGTGAATTTTATTGTGGTGAGTTTTAGTGTGGTTAATTTCAATATAACACATTTCAATATAGCCGTGGTAGCTCAGTGGTTAGTGCGTTGGTCTGCAAGCCGCAAGGTCCTCGATTCAAGTCTGGACTGGGGCTAACAACATCTTTTCATAGAAACATTTTTCTATACCGCGCTACCTCTCGTCAGTAAATGGCAAACCTACGAGAGTAAAACCATTGCCTATGAAAAAGCTCTCACCCGCCGTTCGGATTCGGCAATAAGCTGTAGGTCCCCCCACTTTGAGTACAAATATAACACGCACAGCTCAAAATGGTGAGAGAGCTAGGCCGAAGTTCTATACAGGACTGTAGCGCCAAACTATTATTATTATTAATTTCAATGTTGTGAGTTTTAGTGTGGTGAATTTTTAGTGTGGTGTATTTTATTGTGGTGAGTTTTACTGTGGTGAGTTTTAGTGCAGTGAGTTTATTTTTCTTTTTCTTTATCTTTCCTTTTTTTGTTTTTCCTTTAGTTTGGATTTTAGTTTTATGATTTTAGTGTTATATTTTTGGTGTTTTTGTTTTATGCTTTTGTGTCTTAGCTTTTACATTTTTTTTTGTATTTGAGTTTTTTGTTTCATGTTCGTAGCTGGTGAAAGTGCCGTGTTATATCGTTTTGAAAGTTTAGGTTGTATGGGAGGTGTTACGCCTCTTTGTCTAATCCAGCCCATATATAGCCTTTCATTCCTTCCAGATCATTCCGCATCTATGATAAAAATTTGGATCAGCCGTTTAGACGGAGAAGCGGAACTAACGTACAAACGAAGCAACAGATTTATTATATTAATTAGCTGGACTCGTTCACGACTCATGACAAGATTTTGTGAATTCATAAAACATTTTTATTATTTATATCAGGGGCCCGTGCTTCTATGTGGATGTTTTTATTGGTTTTATAAATGTTGTAACCAAATAATAATTCTCCGCCAAAACAACTTTTCTCAAAGACAATTCTTCCTCAGACCGCGCTTCCCCGTAGAATTCTTCCCAGTGGAAATCTTCGTCGTACAATTCTTCCACATAGAACGCTTTCCCGTAGAATTTTTCCCGGTATAATTCTTCCCCGTAGAGTATTTCCCAGTAGAAGTTTTAGTGTCGATAGTTTTAATGTGGTTAGTTTTAATGTGGTAAGTTTCGGTGTGGTGAGTTTTAGTGTGATGAATTTTAGTGTGGTGGGTTTTAGTGTGGCGAGTTTTAGTGTGGTAAGTTTTAGTGTGGTGAGTTTTAGTGTGGTGAGTTTTAGTATGGTGAATATTAGTGTGGTGAATCTTTAGTGTGGTGAGTTTTAGAGTGGTGAGTGTTAGTGTGGTGAGTTTTAGTGTGGTGAATTTTGGTGTTGTGAGTTTTAGTGTGGTGAGTTTTAGTGTGGTGAATTTTTTGTGTGGTTGGATTTAGAGTGGTGAGTTTTATTCTGGTGAGTTTTAGTGTGGTGAATTTTTGTGTGGTGAATTTTATTGTGGTAAATTTCTGTGTAGTGAATTTTGGTGTAGTGAGTTTTAGTGTGGTGAGGTTTAATGATGTGAATTTTATGTGGTGAGTTTTAATGTGGTGAGTTTTAGTGTGGTGAATTTTAATGGGGTGAGTTTTAGTGTAGTGAGTTTTAGAGTGGTTAATTTTGGTGTGGTTAGTTTTAGTGTGGTGAGTTTTAGTGTGGTGAGGTTTATTGATGAGAATTTTATGTGGTGAGTTTTAATGTGGTGTAGTGAGTTTTAGTGTGGTGAGGTTTAGTGATGCCAATTTTATGTGATGAGTTTTAGTGTGTTGAGTTTTAGTGTGGTGAGGTTTAGTGACGTGAATTTTAGTGTGGGAAATTTTATTGTGGTGAGTTTTAGTGTGGAGAGTTTGTTTTTCCTTATCTTTCCTTTTTTTGTTTTCCTTTAGTTTGGATTTTAGTTTTTGGTTATTGCTTTTGTATTTTTGCATTTATATTTATACCCTACACTAAGAGTGAAAGGGTATATTCAGTTTGGTACGTCGTTTTTAACATCCAGAAGGAAGCATCTCCGGTATGGAAAAGTATATATATATTCTTGATCAGAGCATGACCTCCTGAGTCGATAGCGATGTCCGTCTGTCTGTCTGGTGAATTTTACTGTATACGTGCATATGTAAACTTTTTTGGTCAAATATATATTGACTTCATATGCAAATGCATGAAAATAATGTTTTCCCGCAAAACGACTTGTGGTTCAAAAAAAAAAAACAAATCGAAATTCGGTACACCTACCCATTTGTAAATATGGGTATCAAATAATTGGAAATTCTTCAGCGATTGAAAGTTTGTATTTATTTTCAGGATTCGTATACCCTGGTGACCTATATATTACTTTGAATGGTAACCACAGGGTAGGGTATTTATAGTCGGCTTAGACCGACTATAATTTTGATAATCCTAACTATCATAATAACGCATACTATAAAATGTCCCTAATTTAAAATTTCCCATGTGATCTAACCTTCCCAACTATTTTATTTTTTGTATTGGAGTTTTTTGTTTCATGTTCGTAGCTGGTATTGAAAGTTTAGGTGGTTTGGGAGGTGACACGCCTCTTTGTCCAATCCTGCCCATATATAGCCTATCATTCCTTACAGATCATACCGCATCTGTGATAATAATTTCAAAATAGGAGTAGCCGTTTGGACGGAGAAGCGGAACAAACGAACAAACAGATTTATTGTATTAATAGGATATGATTATTATGACCATAGTATGGCAACAACAACAAAAACAATTCTAGGTAGCATTGAAGTTGACAAACAACTTCTTGCAACAACCAGTGTTGCCACCACAGATTAAGCATTTATCAAAACTTTAGAAATAAAACCTTAATTTCACAAAAAAACTCAAAATATATTTATTAAGTATGCACATTTTTATATATATATTTTAACTTAAACGAGGAAATCGACATCGATATTCATTGACTTCAATTGGATTGTATTCGAATGTAACTTTTAAAATAATGAATTTAATGTTTTTCAAAAATTGAAATACAAAAAATATATTTAAAATAAAACAATATTTAAAAAAAAAAAAACTGTAAACACAACGCTAACGCAGGAGACAGCAACTAAGTTGTGCCGCCTAACGCCAAAGTTCCGTAAAGTAGATGTGGAGAATGAGGACCTACTTCAAGTAATTTGCCAAGCATTCAAAACTGGAGCTAAACCAGATTAAACAGCTGCCACAAAGACACACAATTTAAAGGTAAATGCTACAACTGTGATACATATGGCACGTGATTGTCGTAAAACGCGAATGCGATCAATTAAGCAATCTGCAGAGCAACTCAGACATGTAAAAAGCCAGGATCATGGCCAAAATTATGCCATTTTTTAACCATCTTTCAACCGATTGCCCCAGGATCTCCATTTCACAAATTTTCAGTTATGCTAATACGGAGATTCAACTAAACTTTGAGTGTGAGCAGAGCCGTAAACTTAAACAAGTTAATACAAATAAAAATAGAAAAATACCACCAAAACCAGAAGCAGTTGTATGGGCGAAATTAAATGGAAATTGTGGAATAAGCAAGTTTTCAAGGAGGGCTCAACCCTGGTTGTTGGCTTAGACCAGAAGTCGTTAGATGTCATGCTATCTAAGTACGACAACCATCTAAACTTATTCTTTGGACGGATCAAATCCCGAATAAATTCCAAATGAATAGGCATATGATGAGAAACGAGTTAATTATTCTGTCATGATATTTACTCAGATAAATCTGCAACATTCTAAAGCTGCTACCGCTTTACTAGGTAAGCGGCTCTCCATGTTGCATATATTACCTCACATCACAGCTATTCAAGAACCATGGGTGTATAACAAACGCATTTGTGGTCTTAGTGAACTACGTGGTGAAACCATACTATACGATGAGCAAGCCGCAAGGTCTAGAAGCTGTCTTATAATATCGAAACACTTTGCTGTCACCAAGTTAACCCAATTCTGTGGGCAAGACCTGGTGGCAGCCAAAGTGAGCTATGAAAGCGATAGTGGATGGAAACATCTGATTGTCGCCTCATGCTACTTCCCTTATGAATCACTACTGCTTCCTCCGCCAAAGGCAATTGTTGAGCTCATAGAGTACTGTGATCTTAAGGAGACCGGCCTTATTATTTGCTGTGACGCTAATGCTCAACACACTGTGTGGGGCAGCAGTAAATGCAACGCACGGGGTACCAGACTCCTTGACTTCATCATGACCTCCAATCTGAACATTCACAACACTGGTAATAAACCCACTTTGTGACTTCTAGAAGACAGGAAGTGATTGACCTTACTTTGTCTAACTGTAGACTGAGAGAGTCAATCTTTAATTGGAAGGTTCTTAAAGAAGATTCTTTATCGGACCACAGGTATATCGAGTTTCATACTGACCGAGAGGTGCTGCCCTCTATGACGGTAAGAAACCCTAGAAAAACGAACTGGGCACGCTTCAGACATGAACTTGAGAATTCCCTCAATATTCCTGTCAGAATTCATACCAAAGAAAGTATTGAGACGTCCGTTCAAGTTATGAACGATGTCATAAATTTTAGTTTTGTACGAACATGTCGGGTACGAAAAACGTTATCTAGACTTCCCGTTCCTTGGTGGAACGCTTGTCTTGAAATCTTGCGCAAGGATTCCAGAAAGCTTCTAAATAGGGCCCTAAGGAGCAACTTAGACTCTGTCTGGTTTCTTTATCGAGCTAAACAGAAAGAGTATAAGAAACGAATTCGTAAATCGAAAAGTGTTTCCTATAAAGACTTCTGCAGTAGCATCGAATCCTGCAGTGTCTAGCAGATTGGTTAAGTTTCTTAAAAGAGACCGAACTGCTCGACTGCGGAGACCTGATGGCTCGTATACTGAGTCTAAGACAGAGGCACTCAGTGTCCTAGTTGAGACTCACTTTCCGGGAAATCAAATCCACATAGGGCCACTTTGTAATCCCAGCACTGGGGACTGCAATTACAACTCTAATGTCACAAAACATGACTGGCAGGTTGCCAGATTGGTTGTGTACGATGAAGCTATCCAATACGCAGTGGCCTCTTTTGATGGCTTCACCCAGTCATGCTACTGGAAGGTATAACCCAATTGCTACCATGCCTAAAGAAGATCTTTAGAGCATGGGCATACATTCCTACATCCTGGCGTTTAGTTAAAGTAGCCTTCATTCCTAAAGTTGGAAGAGAAGACTATTCCATAGCCAAGAGCTTCAGACCCATTAGTATGATGTCCTTCATACTAAAGTGTCTAGAAAGACTAGTTGAGCTGCACATCAAAAAAACATCGCTGTCAAGGTACCCACTATCATCAAGACAACATGCCTACCAACGTGGAAAATCCTGTGAAACAGCATTGCAACATCTGGTTGGCCGGATCGAGCATGCTTTTCAGAGGAAGATGTACGTGATGGGCATATTTGTTGACATCAAGGTGCTTTTGATAATGCGACTTTTGATGGAATGTGTGACGCAGCTAGTAGGCATGGAATAGATGAAACATTGGTCAAATGGCTAAGGTCAATGCTAATGTTTAGGACCATCACTTCTGAGGCGGAGTGCGGTCAGTATATTATGGCAGGGGTGAATAGAGGTTGTCCTCAAGGAGGCGTTCTCTCTGCGTTCTCCCTGCGCTGGTGTATGCTGGTTGACTCTCTAGTCAACGATCTCGATGGACCAGGTGTCTATTCCCAGGCCTAGGCAGATGATGTTGCCATTCTTGCCGCAGGCTTTTCCCTCAATGAGGTCTGTGTTAAAACACAAAACTCGTTGAACCTAATTGACAGCTGGTGTACTTCAAACGGACTTTCCGTCAACCCTCACAAAACAGGGATTGTTCTCTTCACTAGGAAAAGAATAATGACAGGATTATCTCTACCAGTACTTAAGGGTGTAACTATTCCTCTGTCTAACGAAGTGAAATATCTGGGCTTAACTCTAGATAGTAAACTACTTTGGACAAAACATGTTGAAAATAAAATTTCGCGAGCATTAAATGCCTTCTGGCAATGCAGAGGAATTTTTGGGAAGACATGGGGACTATCGCCGTGCAAAACGTTATGGATTTACACGGCAATGATAAGACCGATGATATCATATGCATCGGTAGTCTGGTGGAACAAGCTGTCGCGAAAATGCGTGACAACTAGTCTTGCCAAGATTCAGAGAACCGTGTGTCTGGGTGTTACGGGTACCTTTCCCACTACACCTGGTCAAGCACTGAATGCAATCTTAAACCAACCACCACTTGACATCGGCATCAGAGACGAAGCCATGAAAGGCTGCTGTAGATTAACCGAGGTGGTTTCTGGTTTAATGTTCCCTGGAATATCTCTGACATTGCACTTGACACTCCATTAGACACCTGTCTACTGGAGATGCCCTCTGATGCAATGATAACAGAAATATTACCAAGACGATATTTTGAGGTCTGCCAACCTGACATTCAAGACTGGCTAACGCCTGACTGTGAGCCAGGTAGAGGGTCACACCGCATTTTCACAGACGGCTCCAGAACCGATCAGGGATCTGGTACTGGAGTGTTTGTGGAACCGGATGACCGCAGACTTCACTTCGCCTAGGCGACAATGCCTCGGTATTTCAAGCCGAAGTCTATGCTATACTTATAGCTATGGACTACATTGCGGATAATAGATGGCAGAACAGGGCTATATCAGTTTGCAGCGATAGTCAGGCTGCTCTTATGACTTTGAACAACCAGGTCATCACATCCAAAATTGTACGTCAATGCAGATCACGTCTCAATTGTGTTGGTAAATACAATACACTGAAACTGATTTGGGTGCCGGGCCATAAAGGAGTTTCGGGCAATGAAACATCTGACGAACTAGCACGTGCTGGATCTGAGGATAATCCATTTGGACCAGAACCTGTGCTTGGACTACCTGAAAATACGGGAAAATTCGTCATCAGCTCTTGGGTCGCCTCCGCACACAAGAGCAGATGGCTGAATGAGACGAAATGCAGATTCTCCAAGCTCATGACACCGACGATAACCAAAAGATCGGCCTCGTTTCTACTTTCCTTAAGTAGAAAGGAGTGCAGAAAACTGACGGGACTTCTAACGGGACACAACGCATGTGAAAAACACATGAACGCAATCGGCCTGGCCGAAAGCGCCTTATGTTCTGCCTGCTACGAAGAAACTGGCACCACAGAGCACTATCTCTGTGACTGGATAGTCACAGAGATAGTGCTCTGCATTTTCTAGAATTAGAAGGCAGATCTTTGGCACAGACGTGATGAGAGAGGATCAGCTTCACTCTCTATCACACAATAGCCTTCTTAGATTCAATAATGAATCTAAGAAGTATCATTAAAAACCAGGGAACTGGGTCACAGCACAATGGATATAACCCTGCTTGAGTGCTGTGGCTCTATTTTTTATCCCACATTAAAAAAAAAAAAAAGTTATGGGTAATTGAAGCGAATGATGAGCAGAAGTAGAGGTGACACAAGAGAAAATTGAACCAATAAGTGTTCACAATATGGAAAATTCGTCCAAATTAATTAAAAAGGGAACAGTAATAGGTAGGTGTCAAGAGGCATCAACGCTTCACGCAAGTCGATAATAAATCTGCTCAAACTTTTATAAAAGAGCGGAATAAGGATTTGACTGCCAAAGAGAACAGAAAAGTACAACAACAAATTGATAAACACTGGTTTGTATTCGCTGCTAAAGGCCAAAACGACGGGAGAACTTCCATCGTAAAACATAGAATAGACTGGTGACTCTAAACCAAATCGTCAAGCACCAAGAAGAGTGCCACTTGCCAAATGGAACGAAGTGTCACATTTAGTCGAAGAGATGGACAAAAATGGTGTGATAAAACCATCAGAAAGCCCATGGAGCTCACCAGTGGTGTTGGTTAAAAAGAAGGATGGAAGTTTGAAGGACTCGGTTTTGAGTTGATTACAAAAAGTTAAATGATGTAACCAAGAAAGATAGCTATCCATTGCCTACAATCGACGATACCTAATGCAAAATAATTTTCTACGTTGGACTTGCAAAGCGGTTACTGGCAAGTAGAAATCGATAAGAACGATCGAGAGAAGACGGCATTGATTACCGAAAGTTAAATGATGTAACCAAGAAAGATAGCTATCCATTGCCTAGAATCGACGATACCTAATGCAAAATGATTTTCTACGTTGGACTTGCAAAGCGGTTACTGGCAAGTAGAAATCGATAAATGTATTACTTTCATTTTTCGATTAACGCCTGAAGTATTCTGAATCTGATAAACGACATCGTTGATTCTTTTAATTATCTTGTATGGTTCTTCCCAGTGTGTTTGTAACTTAAGAGATAAGCCTTCATGGTCTTCATCTTATTTTATCTTATCTTATGGCCTTCATCTTATCACTCGCAATTTTTGTACGCTTTCTTACAAACTGATGCACTGCGTTAATTTCTTAAGTTTTTCTGAAAACATAATTGTGTACAGGAATCTCCAGGACTCGCTCCAAACATTAAATCCGCAGGTAATCTTAAGTCTGTTCCAAAAACAATTTTTGTAGGCAAAGCAATAAACCGCTGTTCGATAGTCCATGAGAAACAGTGGTATTTTTTGATTTTTATCAACCACTTTTCTGAGATACTCTTCCAAAATCCGATTCGATCTCCACCATGCTATCAGATTGCGCGTGCAATGGCGTTGTTCGTGTTTTGTGTATGCTGAAAACTTTGCATACTTCTTTAAATACAGCAGACTTAAAATTTCTTCCTTGATCTGAATGCAATTCCAACGGTACTCCAAACCATCTTACCCAGTTGTTAACTAATGCATCAGCAACTGTTGTGGTTTCTTGATTCGGCATGGGATACACTTCAGACCACTTGCTGAAGCAGTCAATGACGACAAGGACATACTTATTACCCGCATCACTGATTGGAAACAGCCCGGCGACATCCATGGCAATACGCTCGAATGGTGCTCTCACGTTGTACTGATGCATCCTGCCGCGACTTCTGACTGTTGGTCCTTCTACTGGCACACATTATGGACAACTGCGAACCCAATCGGCGACCGACTCTTGTCATACAACCCAATAAAACGTATTTTTACTTTTTAGACCGTTTTTTTTATACCTTAATGACTTCCACTAGATCCACCATGGTATTCCGCTAATATCTCTTTTACTTTTGACTTGGGAATAACAATCAAACTTCCGCTTGAATCGTGCCATCTTCATTTTCCCACACACGATATAGGCAACAATATTGTAGCTTTAAGCACTGCCACTGTGCCCAGTAAGCTTTAGTTATTGGACTTTCGCCAGCCATTTCTTTTCATGATGGTTTTCTTTGCTGTTCCTTAAATGTAATGATTTTTTTGAGATGGGAATCAATTTGGATTTGTTCCGGAGTCCATTTTTCATCGGTTAAAACATTCAGCAAACGAATATCAATTACGTTTTCTTTTCCTTCTCCTCTTAGACAATGTCTGTATTCAAGTTTACACGGACGCCATGACAGAGCATCTGCATTTCCAAGATGAGCTTCTTTACGATGTTCGATGGTGAAATCGTAGCTCTGTAATCGTTCTATCCAACGCGTTATTTGGCCTTTTGGGACTTTGAACTGAAGTAACCATCTTAGTGCGGCGTGCTCGGTTCTCAAGTGAAACTGTTGTCCGTACAGATACTTATAGAAATTTATCACACTTTCAATTACAGCAAGAAGCTCCCTCCTGGTGACACAGTAATTTCGCTCGGGATTGGATAATGTTTTACTGTAGTATGCGATCACTTTTTCTTGCCCATTGATCACTTGAGAGAGAACTCCGCCTATTCCGTATCCACTTGCATCCGTATCAAGTATGAATTTTTCACCTGGAATTGGATACGCAAGAATTGGCGCCGAGCACAGTAATTCTTTCAATTTCAAAATCGATATTTCTTGATCTTTGAAAAGCTCGGTTCTTTCTTGTTAACTCGTGAAGACTACTTGCAACATTGGCGAACCCGAACCAAATTGTCTGTAATAAGTACATAGCCCCAGGTAGCTTCGAAGTTCATGTTAGTTCTGTGATCTGGGCCACTTCTTAGATGTTCGTTTAAATCCTTGCCCATAACAATTATGTCATCAAGGTATACTAGGCATTTTTTCCAGTGTAAACCTTTTAATACGTGTTCCATTAACCGCTCGAATTAACCGCCCGGCATTACCAGAAATTGCCATAGTCCATCTCCTGTACTGAATGCCGTCTTCTCTCGATCGTTCTTATCGATTTCTACTTGCCAGTAACCGCTTTGCAAGTCCAACGTAGAAAATCATTTTGCATTAGGTATCGTCGATTCTAGGCAATGGATAGCTATCTTTCTTGGTTACATCATTTAACTTTCGGTAATCAATGCCGTCTTCTCTCGATCGTTCTTATCGATTTCTACTTGCCAGTAACCGCTTTGCAAGTCCAACGTAGAAAATTATTTTGCATTAGGTATCGTCGATTGTAGGCAATGGATAGCTATCTTTCTTGGTTACATCATTTAACTTTTTGTAATCAACTCAAAACCGAGTCCTTCAAACTTCCATCCTTCTTTTTAACCAACACCACTGGTGAGCTCCATGGGCTTTCTGATGGTTTTATCACACCATTTTTGTCCATCTCTTCGACTAAATGTGACACTTCGTTCCATTTGGCAAGTGGCACTCTTCTTGGTGCTTGACGATTTGGTTTAGAGTCACCAGTCTATTCTATGTTTAACGATGGAAGTTCTCCCGTCGTTTTGGCCTTTAGCAGCGAATACAAACCAGTGTTTATCAATTTGTTGTTGTACTTTTCTGTTCTCTTTGGCAGTCAAATCCTTATTCCGCTCTTTTATAAAAGTTTGAGCAGATTTATTATCGACTTGCGTGAAGCGTTGATGCCTCTTGACACCTACCTATTACTGTTCCCTTTTTAATTAATTTGGACGAATTTTCCATATTGTGAACACTTATTGGTTCAATTTTCTCTTGTGTCACCTCTACTTCTGCTCATCATTCGCTTCAATTACCCATAACTTTTTTTTTTTTTTAATGTGGGATAAAAAATAGAGCCACAGCACTCAAGCAGGGTTATATCCATTGTGCTGTGACCCAGTTCCCTGGTTTTTAATGATACTTCTTAGATTCATTATTGAATCTAAGAAGGCTATTGTGTGATAGAGAGTGAAGCTGATCCTCTCTCATCACGTCTGTGCCAAAGATCTGCCTTCTAATTCTAGAAAATGCAGAGCACTATCTCTGTGACTGGATAGTCACAGAGATAGTGCTCTGCATTTTCTAGAATTAGAAGGCAGATCTTTGGCACAGACGTGATGAGAGAGGATCAGCTTCACTCTCTATCACACAATAGCCTTCTTAGATTCAATAATGAATCTAAGAAGTATCATTAAAAACCAGGGAACTGGGTCACAGCACAATGGATATAACCCTGCTTGAGTGCTGTGGCTCTATTTTTTATCCCACATTAAAAAAAAAAAAAAGTTATGGGTAATTGAAGCGAATGATGAGCAGAAGTAGAGGTGACACAAGAGAAAATTGAACCAATAAGTGTTCACAATATGGAAAATTCGTCCAAATTAATTAAAAAGGGAACAGTAATAGGTAGGTGTCAAGAGGCATCAACGCTTCACGCAAGTCGATAATAAATCTGCTCAAACTTTTATAAAAGAGCGGAATAAGGATTTGACTGCCAAAGAGAACAGAAAAGTACAACAACAAATTGATAAACACTGGTTTGTATTCGCTGCTAAAGGCCAAAACGACGGGAGAACTTCCATCGTAAAACATAGAATAGACTGGTGACTCTAAACCAAATCGTCAAGCACCAAGAAGAGTGCCACTTGCCAAATGGAACGAAGTGTCACATTTAGTCGAAGAGATGGACAAAAATGGTGTGATAAAACCATCAGAAAGCCCATGGAGCTCACCAGTGGTGTTGGTTAAAAAGAAGGATGGAAGTTTGAAGGACTCGGTTTTGAGTTGATTACAAAAAGTTAAATGATGTAACCAAGAAAGATAGCTATCCATTGCCTACAATCGACGATACCTAATGCAAAATAATTTTCTACGTTGGACTTGCAAAGCGGTTACTGGCAAGTAGAAATCGATAAGAACGATCGAGAGAAGACGGCATTGATTACCGAAAGTTAAATGATGTAACCAAGAAAGATAGCTATCCATTGCCTAGAATCGACGATACCTAATGCAAAATGATTTTCTACGTTGGACTTGCAAAGCGGTTACTGGCAAGTAGAAATCGATAAGAACGATCGAGAGAAGACGGCATTCAGTACAGGAGATGGACTATGGCAATTTCTGGTAATGCCGGGCGGTTAATTCGAGCGGTTAATGGAACACGTATTAAAAGGTTTACACTGGAAAAAATGCCTAGTATACCTTGATGACATAATTGTTATGGGCAAGGATTTAAACGAACATCTAAGAAGTGGCCCAGATCACAGAACTAACATGAACTTCGAAGCTACCTGGGGCTATGTACTTATTACAGACAATTTGGTTCGGGTTCGCCAATGTTGCAAGTAGTCTTCACGAGTTAACAAGAAAGAACCGAGCTTTTCAAAGATCAAGAAATATCGATTTTGAAATTGAAAGAATTACTGTGCTCGGCGCCAATTCTTGCGTATCCAATTCCAGGTGAAAAATTCATACTTGATACGGATGCAAGTGGATACGGAATAGGCGGAGTTCTCTCTCAAGTGATCAATGGGCAAGAAAAAGTGATCGCATACTACAGTAAAACATTATCCAATCCCGAGCGAAATTACTGTGTCACCAGGAGGGAGCTTCTTGCTGTAATTGAAAGTGTGATAAATTTCTATAAGTATCTGTACGGACAACAGTTTCACTTGAGAACCGAGCACGCCGCACTAAGATGGTTACTTCAGTTCAAAGTCCCAAAAGGCCAAATAACGCGTTGGATAGAACGATTACAGAGCTACGATTTCACCATCGAACATCGTAAAGAAGCTCATCTTGGAAATGCAGATGCTCTGTCATGGCGTCCGTGTAAACTTGAATACAGACATTGTCTAAGAGGAGAAGGAAAAGAAAACGTAATTGATATTCGTTTGCTGAATGTTTTAACCGATGAAAAATGGACTCCGGAACAAATCCAAATTGATTCCCATCTCAAAAAAATCATTACATTTAAGGAACAGCAAAGAAAACCATCATGAAAAGAAATGGCTGGCGAAAGTCCAATAACTAAAGCTTACTGGGCACAGTGGCAGTGCTTAAAGCTACAATATTGTTGCCTATATCGTGTGTGGGAAAATGAAGATGGCACGATTCAAGCGGAAGTTTGATTGTTATTCCCAAGTCAAAAGTAAAAGAGATATTAGCGGAATACCATGGTGGATCTAGTGGAAGTCATTAAGGTATAAAAAAAACGGTCTAAAAAGTAAAAATACGTTTTATTGGGTTGTATGACAAGAGTCGGTCGCCGATTGGGTTCGCAGTTGTCCATAATGTGTGCCAGTAGAAGGACCAACAGTCAGAAGTCGCGGCAGGATGCATCAGTACAACGTGAGAGCACCATTCGAGCGTATTGCCATGGATGTCGCCGGGCTGTTTCCAATCAGTGATGCGGGTAATAAGTATGTCCTTGTCGTCATTGACTGCTTCAGCAAGTGGTCTGAAGTGTATCCCATGCCGAATCAAGAAACCACAACAGTTGCTGATGCATTAGTTAACAACTGGGTAAGATGGTTTGGAGTACCGTTGGAATTGCATTCAGATCAAGGAAGAAATTTTAAGTCTGCTGTATTTAAAGAAGTATGCAAAGTTTTCAGCATACACAAAACACGAACAACGCCATTGCACGCGCAATCTGATAGCATGGTGGAGATCGAATCGGATTTTGGAAGAGTATCTCAGAAAAGTGGTTGATAAAAATCAAAAAATACCACTGTTTCTCATGGACTATCGAACAGCGGTTTATTGCTTTGCCTACAAAAATTGTTTTTGGAACAGACTTAAGATTACCTGCGGATTTAATGTTTGGAGCGAGTCCTGGAGATTCCTGTACACAATTATGTTTTCAGAAAAACTTAAGAAATTAACGCAGTGCATCAGTTTGTAAGAAAGCGTACAAAAATTGCGAGTGATAAGATGAAGGCCATAAGATAAGATAAAATAAGATGAAGACCATGAAGGCTTATCTCTTAAGTTACAAACACACTGGGAAGAACCATACAAGATAATTAAAAGAATCAACGATGTCGTTTATCAGATTCAGAATACTTCAGGCGTTAATCGAAAAATGAAAGTAATACATTTAGAAAGGTTGGCGCCGTATAGATAGAGAGAGAGGATTAACATCTGTTCGGGACGAACAGATTTATGTGGAGGGCAGTGTTACGAAAAGATGTAATTTGCTCCATAGTGCGAGCAATCAACAATAATAAATGATCACAAGGCAATACAGCGCACTAAGCAATGTGTTAGAAAGAGACGGAAGATCATTCAGCGCACTAAGACAATGTGCGTGAAAGAGATGGAAGATCAACACATTAAAACACATAAGTGCGAATGAGATTCAAATAGTATGTAGCATTCATGAAAATTGGAGATGGTTCTCGAAGCATGTCGAATCGTGTCGAAACGCGTCAAACTGATGAATGCAGTATATAAGGGCGACGTATCTGAGGCACAGCACTTATAGTAATACAGCAGTGTTACAAGTGATTGCTATTAAGTTGTTATTTAATTAAATAAAGTTAATTTATACTAGTTGAAATAATATTAGTTAAAATCAAATATTCGTGTGTTTTTTCATTTTATACACAATCCAGAGATACGAACTTGTAGGACAGTTTTCTATAGACTGAATTTTCGTAACAATATATTAAAATTCGTGGTTTTAACCTTCAGATGCATTACCGCCTGTCGATGTCATGTCCCTAGCAATAATATTTTCGAGTTTTTGTAAGTGGTAATATGCAAATGAGGCATTCTTTTTCAAATCGAACGGATTTCGTCAAAAATATTCAGTTGCACTTTGGATTTGCTTCAATTTTTTTTATGGATTGCTTATTGAAAATAAGCCCACCCTAATTTTTTTTTTAATTTATATAACTTTGCATCTGTGCATCGTACAGCGTCTCATTTTGAAGGTAATACAATTTTCTTTATTGCACTGAACAATTTAATATATTTTTAAATTTCATGTAACTAACTAAGCAATTAATATGTTTAAGGACATTTTACTAAATGAGAGGTATTTTTAATTTTTTTTTTAATTAAGACTATCATTTTCCACGTTAAATTCTGTATAAATAACATTCCTTTGTTGGGTGGTCATTTGTGCACATCTATACGAAAACAATTTTTTTGTTCAAACGACTATGCGCATAAGCTACTTTTTAATGTGGTTTGGATAGCATCGTTTTGATTTGTCAGTAAAATTTTATATAAGCCATAGAAAATATGTATGTTGTCACAAATAACTCATTGCTCACCCAGTTTATTTAGTTCTCTACACCACTAAGTCGGTTCTTATATCCAAAACTAAAAAAATTTTAGTTTGTCTAACAATAAAGGTTTTTTTTGTGTGTATTGATACAACTTTTAAAAGGATTAAAAATTAATAAATTGATGTTTTCTGAGCAAAATTGTACTTAGGTTTTTCGTAGTTTTACACACTACAAAAAGGATTTTCGACACGTCAATGCTTAGTTTCACACTTATACTATTGATTTTTATAGTTTAAATTTAAAGATTAAAGATTAAATTTAAGTCGACGAAACAAGTTGCCTGGTCCAATGATCGCACTAATACACCAACATTTACTATAATGTATGTTTAATAATATACCAATTATATGATAACTTTTTTTTTACATGTTTACTGATCTTTTACGATTATAAATTAAATTAAATCCTTTTTGGTATGATGTTACAATTTTTTTAGTTTTATAAGAACCGACTTAGCAGTTAAGAGAACCGACTACATTGGGTGGGCAATAAGCTGATCAAGGTGTTAGGTAATTATATTGATAAATCAAAACGATGCTAAAGCCAAAACACATAAAAAAGCAGCTTATGAGCATAGTCGTTTGAACAAAAAAATGGTTTTTATACAGATGTGCACAAATGACCACCTAACAAAAGAATGTTCTTTATATAGAACTTAACGAGGAAAATGATAATCTTAATTAAAAAAAAATAAAAATACCTCTCGTTAAGTAAAATGTCCTTAAACATTTTAATTGCTTGTAATAGTTACATGATAATTAAAAATATATTAAATTTGTATAGGGTAATAACGAAAATTCTATTACCTTCAAAATTAGACCAAACTTGACGCTATACGATGCACAGATGCAAAGTTATATAATTTGTATAAAAGGTCCATGCGTCATATTTTCATTTTTTAAACACCCTGTATTTTCAAACCTATTTGACAAAAAGCAAAAAAAAAAAAAATTTGAGTGGGCTTATTTTCAATAAGCAATCCATAAAAAAAATTGAAGCAAATACAGAGCGTCAAAAATATTTCGTGTTCGATTTGAAAAAGAATGTCTCATATGCATATATTCCTTTTTCAACGGTCACACAGTTTCGACTTAGTTTTTTTGATTGGCAATGGTCATTTTATGAAATGCAACTTATATAGTATAATTTAGTAAAAGGTATACTGATTCAATTAGTCATTAATTTGGATATATTGCATTTACCTTTAAAATCGTGGTAACTCAGTGTATATACTTCGTATATATTTTCCCATTAAGCCGAAAATAAGCATGCAATAAAATTTAAAAATATATGGTTTCTACGTCAAACAAACTTGATCATTTTCCAAACGTAAAATTGTTTAAATAAGCAAGTATTTGTGTCTAAAGATCACATGCTCTATGCTTTACAAGTTGTAATGTTTTTAAATTTTTGAGAATGCAAACTTTTTAAGACATTAAATAAGTTTAATTTGCTGTAAAAGCATATTTATGTAAACGTTTTGGTTTGGGCTCAAATCAGAATTGCGTTTTTTTGCTGTTTTCTTTGGTGATGCATATTATTTTCAGCGGGGAAGGATATGCAGTTTTAGTGTTTTGAACGGATGTTATTTTTTTATGGAGTCTTTTGACAGTTCCGGTAGATGTACCTCTAATAAATATACTATGCAAGTTTAACTCATTTTGTGAATTTCAAAAAATTATGTATTTTTTACAAAAATGTTGTTAAAAAATAAAACCTATTATTCGTAGACTGCCTATCTTTTATTTAACATGATTTGCATTTAACATTTATATCGCAGCCATTCTGAGTTAACTACAGGTGGCAAGAAGTATCTTGGAATTCATTTTATTGATTAAAGAAGTCTCTTTACTATTTACTACTCACATTAAAAAAATGTTCGAAAAAAAAAAATCGTAACAATTCAAATAATTCGCTCTTTTTTTAATAATATCTCTGATAAGTATTTTGAAAATTGATACAAAACTTAATATGTGGGTTTCTATACATATCGTACGAAAAGAGATAATTTGCTCCACTGTTCAAGAGTAAATGAGACGAAAGATAATTTAGCGCACTAAGCAATGTGTTAGAAATAGACGGAAGATCATTCAGCGCACTGATGCAATGTACGAGAAAGAGATAGAAGATCAGCGCATTAGAAACACATAAGTGCGGATGAGATGCGAGTAGAAAGTTCTCGAAGAATGTCAAAGCTTGTCGAAACGTGTCGAACGATGCATGCAGTATATAAGGGCGAAGCACAGCACTTCAGTAGTAATTGGAAAGTGGTCGAGTACGTCTTGTGTGGGAACAATGTCAAGTTAAATAGTAGACATGCAGCAGTTGTTAAATTTTGTTATTAGTAAAGTTGTTTATTATTGTGAATTAATAAAGTTAATTGTTATAATTTAAATCAAACATAAGAGTGTTTTTATTTTGTACACAATTCAGAGTTACGAACTAGTAGATTAGTTTTCCGTAGACTGAATTTTCGTAACATTGGTGTCAGAAGTGGGATTCTGATACAAAATGTTTAAATTGGAACAAATTAAAGTCGACCAACTAAAGAAGATTCTGGCGAGTCGTGATTTTTCAACTACTGGTACGAAAGTAGAGCTACAGAAGCATCTAATGGAAGAATTGGATGTCCAAGGCATTGATCTTGTGGAGCATGAATTTGTATTAAAAGCTGCAGCGGTCTTAGGTGCACTTCAACGAAAATATGGCAATGACCACATGACAACGATTTACAAAATACAGCTGAAGTTTCGAAGGCAAGATAATGGCGAATCGTTGCGGGAATATGCTGCGGATGTTGAGAGACTTGCACATTTGTCGTATTCCGATTCAGAGTGTGATTTCTTGTAAATGTGCAAGATAAATGCGTAACTGGGACAAAACGGACAGCAATAACTATGCCGAAGGTGACATTTATTAAAACGGTCACCACAGCGCTTACGAAGGAGATATCGACTACATTGTGCCGACCACAGACGGAGACACGTGTACTAGATGAGAAGGGAGGAGCGTCTGGATCGTCCAAAGCCAGCGGTAAATCTGGACATTATGCTGCGAACGGAAACACCCAATTAAAAGGTAAATGCTACAACTTTGAAAAATATGGGCATATGGCACGCGACTGTCGTGAAAAACGTAAATGTACAAATGTGCAACCACCTAAGGAATACAGACCAGAAAAAAGGCCCGAGGATGGCCAAAATAACACAAGGAGCTATCGGGGAATTTCAGGCCTGCACGAGTTTGTTTAATGGAATCCGGAGTAGCCTGAGAGAGGAAGAACAAATGAACATAATTTGCATTCGTTCATTGGGTGTCATGCCAGATGATAAATGGAATCTAGAGCAAATATGAAATGATCAAAAGAAGGACTCCAACATTGCAAAAATAAAGACGTTCAAGGAAAGAGTTTACATCCAACAGTCCAATAAGCCGGGCTTACTGGGCGCAGTGGCAAAGCCTGAAGCTAAAAAATGGTTGTTTGTACCGTGTGTGCGAAACTAAAAATCTGATCTGCACGATTTGCTCGAAATTTGATTGTTATTCCCAAGTCAAAAATACTGAAATTTCATTGTGAATCCAATTAATAAAACTTGAGCATTTATAAAACGATTGAAGTAGTCATGAAACATTTCTATTGGGTCGGATATCAGAAGTCAGTCGCCTATTGGATCCACAGATGTAAGCAATGTCTATCTGCAAATATAAAACCCGTCAGGAGTCGCGGTAATATTAATTAATACAACGTAGGTGCACATTGCGAACGATGTGCAAAAGCCGATTCTAAAAAGTGTTTCGGGCAAGTAGAAAAGTGAAGACCGAGACGAGTTACATCAGTCCTTAAGGCAGAGGGTACAAATTCCAAGTGATAAGATAAAGTCCAGATATGACTTGAGTGCAAACATTCACGTTAATGGCACTACGTAGGATCTTTATTATTTTTATTTTTAATCTACACATAAATTACAGTTCAAGTTAAAACCAGTTGGGAAGGTTAGATCACATGGGAAATTTTAAAGTAGGTGTAATTATGATAGTTAGGATTATCAAAATTATAGTCGGTCTAAGCCGACTATAAATACCCTACACATATGTGTGTTTACCATTCAAAGTGATATATAGGTCACCAGGGTATACGAATCCTGAAAATAACTACAAACTTTCAATCGCTGAAGAATTTCCATTCATTTGATACCCATATTTACAAATGGGTAGGTATACCGAATTTCGATTTTTTTTTTGTGAACCACAAGTCTTTTTGCCGGAAAACATTATTATTATGTATTTGAGCATGATATCAATATATATTTGACCAAAAAAGTTTACCTAAGCACGTATACATAAAAATTGATCTTTATATGTACATTTTATATGAGGTATTTGAACATAAGTAGTCGGATCATAGGTCACAATGGACCGATTTTTTCGCACATACAGCGTAGGTATATTAGTAATCTAAGTTATAAGTTTCATTTATCTAGCTCTTCAATTTTGAAAGTACTAGGGATTTCAACAGACAGACGGACAGACAGACGGACATCGCTAAATCGACTCAGGAGGTCATGCTGATCAAGAATATATATACTGTTCCATACCGGAGATGCTTCCTTCTGGGTGTTACAAACGGCATACCAAACTGAATATACCCTTTCACTCTTAGTGTAGGGTATAATTACAGTTCAAGTTCCAAATAATTGAACCGAAACATAAATGGATCAAAATTTGTGGCAACTAAGCCTGCCCCGGGGCTGGCAATTGGGTTGCAAATAAGTATATTTCGCATGATTTAGAACAAACACTTTAATGGCAACTGTGTGGCTACCACTTAAGTTGCCACAAAGTGGTTACATGGGTAGCGTTTTTAATTACTTATATTTTATGACCATGTTTTCTTCTTTTTTACTAAAAATAGAGCTACCTACGCCCTACACAATAATAAAAAGAAACAAAACAAATTAAGTTTTTCCTTGTTTATCATAGAAATGCCCAGCTATCTATCTAAATAATTCAAAAAAATAATTTGTTTGCAAAAAGTATTAGTAGAAAAAGAAAAAAAAATGTCCCGTCAGAAATATTTCTGTGATTCAGTGTAAAAATTTAAACAAATCACATTATCTCAGCTACAAAAAATAATTTGTATTCAAAATTCATTGACTTTTGGACTTTTCATATGATAGACATTCACTTCCGTTTTTGTCCCGTCCGGATCGACCAATAATAAAGTATTTCTATTGATTTACCAGACAGAATTTTCTAATTTTTGCAGATGTTATGTCTTATTTAAATACTACTGGCACAAAAAAATCAAGTAATTTCATTAATTTTCCTTCGAGATATTAAAGTTTTAAACGTACGAATGTCCCGTCCGTCTGCACTATTTAAGAACATGATATCAAAAGACATAACATGTACATGGTTCAAAAAACGACTTTTTAGAAATTCCTACAGGAAAAAATAAAGAAGAAAATGACATGGCAATCCTACCCTCTGTGTATAAAAGCAGCGTAGCCAGCCGCCGAAAGTCAGTTCGTCTCCAGAGTAGAGTGTAGATCGTAGTTAGCACTTATGTTCGTAGGAGCTTGAATGCCTCACTCGCACATGTAACCGTAGCACTTATGTTCGTAGGAGCTGGAATACTCGTACTTGTAACCTAGTAGCGCGTTGAACCCGAAGCTCTACGCTTGTCATTGTAGGAGTTCAAATGCTCTCACTCGCACTTGTAACCTAGTACTCGGCTACTAGGTTCCAAGTGCGAGTGAGAGCACTTGTGTTCGAAGGAGCTTGAATTCTCTCACTCGTAACCCCGTAGCAACACGCTTGTGTTCGTAGAAGATCGAATGCACCCGTAACGCCGTAGCACGCTAAACCCGTAGCTCTACGATTGTGTTCGTAGGAGCTCGAATTCTCGCACTTTTAACCAAGTAGCCTAGTATCTTAGCACTTGTGTACGAAGAAGCTCGAATGCTATCACTCGCACTTGTAACCAAGTAGCCTAATAACTTAGCACTTGTGTTCGTAGGAGCTTGAATGTTCTCACTCGCACTTGTAACCTATCATACTAAACCCGAGTTTTATTACTTGCATCTCAATACCCCCGCGGATTCATCAGTTGCATCGCAGCACATTGGGTGTGCCATTCGTTGTACTTCCGCAAGTCCAACACTGGCATAGCAACACATTGGGTGTGCCGTTCGCAGTACTCCCGCTAGTTCAAAAAATGCATCGCATTGGGTGTGCCATTTGCAGCGCTACCGCTAGCCCAACACTTACATCGCAACACCTGCATACCAGAACATTGGGTGTACCATTCGCAACACTCTCGCCAGCTTCACACTGGAATCACACTGGATGGGCTAAGGACTATATTTCCAGCCAGTACGAGTCCGAAACTCGGAGCACGAAACTCTGTCGCAGAAAAAAACAGAACACGGCATTTGACAAAGTAAACAACAAAGAGTATTCAAGGACACATTTCACTAAGGATGACAAAAGGGAGAGGCCACAATCATATACGATCGCTAACTTCATAAAATGTATGTACCAAAAATGTAAATCTATCTAATAACACAGTGCTGCAAAAAATACCATCTTCCGATTTTAGAATAACGTAGGGTCTCTGATCTCTAATCTTATGTCCGTTTTGCTCCATCACCTCTTCCTCACAATTTGGGGTCAAATATGAACAATTAGGATGTTTAAAGACAGTACAAAAAATAATTTCATTTCAAAAAATACACGTTTGGTTTCTTCATCAGTGATGTTTATCATGAACAGTCTCATTTTTTTACTTTGGCACCATCATCCCAACGCTTTTCCATAACCCACGTTTTTTCGAATTTGAAACCTACTAATTAAAAATTCTGACATACCGTGTGAACGCTTGAGAAAACTATTATACGCTCTTCAGCAAATATGTTCCCCATGGGGTGGGGTCCTCAAATAACAAAATTGCCTCAGATTCACCCATTAAACAGAATAATATAAAAACAATAAATTTTGTATTTTGTTTATTAAGTTGCATGCACATTTTACAAAAAATTTATAATGCTTAAATACAAGTTATATATTCTTGGTTATATGGATTTATATATATATATATATATATGGATTTCGACATTTTAAAAGCATTGACATATTAAATTTTTTTCGCAAACGTCCTGTTTCAAGGATATTGTTAGTCAAATATACAAAGTTTAACCCTACTTGAACTCTTGAGAAAACTGTCATACTCTTTTTGGCAAAAATGTTCCCCATAAAAATGAGATGAGGTCCTCAAACAACAAAATAGTCTGAGATTCAACCATTTAACAGAATGATGAAAAACCCATACAATTTGTATTTTTTTCATTACGTTGTGTGCAAAATTTTCGGCAGCAAAAATAAAAGTTATATATTCTTATGGATTTAAATATTATAACAATAATGGCGTTTGCTGTTTTTTCGGTTCTGTTTCAAGGATAAATGACAAAAGCGAAATGCTGTGTTTTAAGGCATACTTTTGTTTGATTTTGGATCCAAAATAATCACAGACGAATTAATATTATAATGTAGTTTTAAAACTGATATAATTTGCTAAGCTAAAACTTAAAGACAAGAATAGTGTTCACCTGGATGCTAAGAAATAAATACCCAAAATGATTTTTTTTATTCCAAAATTTGCTACTTTATTACATATATATCGAAAACCATGATTTATTTTTAAAATCAATATCAGTACTAAATGTGTGAGCATTTATGTTAATATTAGATACAAGATACATGAGTGTGACTTTCCACCTAACGCCTACCATGCAAAATCATTCCTAAAATAGAAATTTTCATTTTTGTCAATTATCCTTGAAACAGGATGTCTAGGAAGAAAATGAAATACGCCATTGTTTGTAGAATCTCGATATTCACAAGAATATATAAATTGTAACTGTGTAATCAATGTGATAGTCAATATACGAACTATTTAATCAATTACTATTAAAAATAGACAAATAAAGCTTATCTCTTAAAATTATACTGGAGACTTATAAATTTTGTACCGACCTTAGTGGTGGTCCAGGTAAGGTCTACCCCTGCTTCAAACCCGGAGAAAACCGGATGTCGTTACATGGCGCTCGAGCAGGGATAGATACAAAGACACCATGAGATCAACAACTTTAAAAAAAATAGATATATATATATATATATATATAATATTAATCAAGTTAAGAAAAAAATAATACAAAACATAGTTAAGAAATCGTGGATACATGAACTACGCAAGGAGAATCTTTAGGCATATTTGCAAGAGTTTAACTTAAGCACAATCGGAAATACTGATGAATTTCGGAATCGATTTGGAGCATTTTCCAATGAGGAAGATATTAAACCAGAAGTAGAAGAGAAGCTTTATAACTTAGAAACAAAATATGCACGCGGAGCGCGTGCATCTCCGTCTCCATCTACATTAATTATAAGCAAACAAACTAAGACATCAGGAAAGGATGAAAAAATAAAACACGATCAGTCAATCATAACAAAGGTTCAGGACACAAAAATACCTATCAAGAAACTTACTATTCCGACATGATAGAGAAGCTCAGAAAATGGGGCATCAAGTTCGATAGGTTTAGGGACACACTTGCATCATAGAAAGAGTTGAAGAATTATCCGAGGCCTACAATTTAAATATCAATCTTCTACCCCGAACAATGATAGAATTATTGAAAGATAAAGCAATGATGTGGTACAATAATAATAGAGTTTAGCTACTACAGCTAGCTATTTCGCACTTTCTTAAACATAAGGTTTAACACTCAGCCAGGAACGTACAAAGGTACTCGGTACAGATGTTATTATTAAGTGTATAGTTATAAAATATTTTCTTTTCTCACAGCTAATACCAAGAGAGTTTTTATTCTAGTGAAAACATTATCTGGAAATATTTACCAATTATTTGGCTTGGACAATTCACAACATGTATTGTATATACACCACAAACTAATAAAATGCGTCGTAGATTACGTTTAAGAGTTAATTTGGACGTAGAGAGATTGAAAAAAGAACAGTTGTTTGCAAATGTACACATGCGATTAAAAGGAGCACCTGTACCATAGTTTGTTCTGTTAAAAGGTACATACAAAATATTAGTAAGTATTAGTACAAATACTTCTACGATTGTCATTGATTTTAATATAGTTTAAGAACTCAGGAGAATCAATTGTTCCTGTAGGTAGCTGATGTATATGGGCCATTCCACACCAAATCGACCAGCGGTTGGAACTCACCTTCTTCGATTTCAATGAAATTTTGGCAACTGATAAAGGGTATCGAGACATGCACTAAACAATTTTATTTTTTCCGAACACTACTTCCTGAGATACAGTGGCTATAAGTTGGAAAAAAAGTGCCAAAAATCACTTTTGTACTGTTGTACTGTTGTTCATATTTAAATATCTCTTGAACTAGAAATGCAAGAAACTCCGTTAATGGCTCATTTTAAAGCTAATTGACGAAAACTTAGGATTTTTTTCAGAATTTTAAAAAGGGTCCTTTTTAAGGACATCAATTTTGAGTGCAAGGATAATGACCACATGTTACCGTTTGGAAATTACAACTTAATTTTTCTAAAAGCTTGTTCTATTAGCTTTAATACGAGCCATTAACGGAGTTTCTAACATTTCTAGTTCAAGAGATATTTAAATATGAACAACAGTACAAAAGTGATCCTTGGCATTTTTTTTCCAACTTTGAGCCACTGTATCTCTGGAAGTAGTGGTCGGAAAAAATAAAAAAATTGTTTAGTGCATGTCTCGATACCCTTTATCAGTTGCCAAAAGTTCAGTAAGATCGAAAAGGTAAAATCTCAAATTTGACTTTTTTTGGTCGATTTGGTGTGGAATGGCCCATATAGACAATATCTGCATTTTTTTTCCTTAATTTTGAGGGTTCCAGACGTATTAAGATCAAACGATCTGAATAAGGTGGTAGATTATTACGATCTACCCAATTAAAATGGTTTAATCCAAATCTAACGAACCTTTTTTGAATTCTTTCAATTCGGCTAATATGAGATTTTTACATTGGAGACCAGACTTAAGAAGCTTATTCAAGGTGCGATCGTACCAATGTGATATATAATGTTTGTTTCACTAATGTGTTGTTGAACTCTTTGGCCCAACGTTTTACAAATCCCAACATCGCAGATGATTTACTGCATATTGTATCAATATGAACACTAAAAGCCAGCTTATCATCAAAGACTATCCCAAAATCCTTAACAAAGTCAACTCGGTGAGTTTGATTGGAAATTCTGTAATTAAAACACAGTTTTGATCTTTTGTGAGTAAATCATACTGTTTGGCATTTGCTTACATATAATATTAAGCTGTTTTTTTGACACCAAACTTCAAAGAACTTCAGATCTTCCTGAAGTAATTCACAATCGTCATCTTTTTTTATTTCTTTATACAGCATATATAAGCAAACGAGAACTGGTGATGCTATGTGATACATCATTTATAATAGAGGTCCTAAGTGACTACCCGGAGGCACACCAGATGGTGCGATAAAAGCAGATGATAAGCAATTACGAAAACGTATTTTATAAGAGCGTGTATTCAGATGTGATTCCACCCAGTCTGTAAAATACTGAGGAAATCCTAGAAGTTTCAATTTAAATATAATTAAAGTTTATCAAAAGCCTTACTGAAATCAGTGTAAATGCAATCAATTTGGTTTCGTGATTCAATTGAACGTAGACTAAAGCTAGTAAAGTCTAGGAGATTAGAGACAGTTTGCAAAGCCATGTTGACGGGGGTCAATAATATCATGGCAGTGTTTTTTTTATGGAATGATACCCCATTCGTTCGATAAGTTTAGGAATACACGATAATTTTGCGATTAGTCGACAGTTTTTGATGTCTGTTTTGCAGCCCTTTTTAAATACTGGAGATATAAAAGATGATTTCCATAAGTGAGGAAAACAACTTTCAGAAAGAGATTTAGGAAATAAGAATGCGAATGGTTTGCACAAAGAAAGAACTGCATTTTTTTAGTAATATTGGTGGAATACCATCAGGACCAGCTTTAGTATCTTCCTCTAGTTCTTCGAAAATAAGCACAGGTGAAAGTATAATGATTCCCAGGGACGTTTCAGGTAAAGAACCACCGTAATTAAAATAATTTAAATCAGGACTATAATACTTACTTACTTATTTGGCCATTATAACCCATGATGAGCTTCGGCCGCAACAATCACTCCTCGCCAGTCGCTTTTGCAAAGCGCGCGCTGGCGCCAGTTTTGCACTTTAAGTGTTGTCAGGTTGTCTCGCACTTGGTCGCTCCACCGGAGATTCGGACGCCCTCTCCTACGTTGACCACCACTGGGTACAGAATTGAACACCTTTTTTGCTAGAGCGCTTCATCCATACGCTCGACATGCCCAAGCTAGCGTAGGCGCTGAAAATTAATGCGCCTGACTATGTCCATGTCGGCGTAGAGCTCATTCAGCTCGTCGTTCCATCTGATTCTGTACTCGTTTTCAACGCAATCGGGCCATAGATTTTCCGAACAATCTTTCTCTCGAATGCTCCTAAAGCTCATCGGTGTTGGCAAGCGTCAATGCCTCAGCGCCATAGAGGAGGACTGGCATGATGAGCGACTTATAGAGCGTAATTTTTGTCCGTCGAGAGAGGACTCTGCTCCTCAATTGCCTACTGAGCACAAAGTAACACCTGTTGGCAAGAGTTATTCTTCGGCTTATCTCCAGGCTGACATTGTTTTCCTTGTTGATGCTGGTACCTAGGTATACGAAGTCCTTCACAACTTCGAAGTTGTGGTTGTCAATAGTGACGTGGTGTCCAAGACGCCGGGACTCCTTGTTTGTTGACACTAGGTACTTCGTCTTGTCCTCGTTCACCGTAAGACCCATTCGACGTGATTCCCTCTCTAAACTAGAGAATGCTGCACTGACTGCTCGTACGCTCTGCCCAATCAGGTCGATATCATCAGCGTACCCGAGCAGCATGGAACTCTTGTTGAAGATAGTGCCATTGTGATGGAGTTGTGCAGCTCTTACAATCTTCTCAATTATTAGGTTGAAGAAGTCACATGATAGATAAACACCTTGTCAGAAACCTCGTTCGGTATTAAACGTATTTAAGGTTGTTTCCAATTCTCACTGAGCAACGTGTGTCGCTCAGGGTCATCCTGCAAAGCCTTATAAGTTTGAGGTATACCGAACTCATACATGGTGGCGTATAGGCGACTTCTTATCGGACTGTCGAAGGCTGCTTTGTAGTCGAAAAGGTGGTGGGTGTCGATCTGCGATCTTTGGTCTTTTCCAGGATTTGGCGCAATGTGAAAATCGGTTCTATGGTGGACTTCCCAGGTCTAAAGCCGCATTGATAAGATCCAATCAGTCTGTTGACGATGGACTTCAGTCTCTCACATAATACGCTCGTTAGAACTTTATACGCGATGTTGAGGAGACTTATCCCACGGTAGTTGGCGCGTATCGTGGGATACCTCTTCTTAAGTATTGGGCAGAGTATACTGAGATTCCATTCGCTAGGCATGATTTCTTCTGACCATATTCTGCTGATGAGCTGGTGCATGCTCGTTATGAGCTCATCGCCTCCGGTCTTAAACAACTCAGCAGGAAGACCATCCGATCCCGGTTTTTTTTTTGTTTTCTGCAAACCTCTTCACGGTCAGGCGGCGGTATGTCAACGCCGTCGTCAGCAACTGGGGTTGTCAAGCTGTCTTCTCTATAAGCGGAATATTTGTCATCATCGATCATAGAAGTGCTCTCTCCATAATCTCAGTGTACCCTGGACATCTGTTACTAGATTCCCGTCATCGTCCTGACAGGAAGAGGGTCCGGGCTTAAACATCCGGTCAGGCGTCTTTTCTTTTAAAAGAATTTTCGAGCCTCGTTCCTGTCACCATGCATCTCAATATCTTCACACTCGCGACTTTCTAATTCTTTTTTCTTGCGCCTAGAAAGATATCTCTCCTCCTTCCTCTTCTCTCTGTATCGATCCTTCTCGGCTCGCGTAACTACCGACTGCAGGTTGGCTTTATATGCAGCTTCTTTCTCTGTAGTGGTTGCGCGACACTCTTCGTCATACCACATGTTTCGTAGTGGGCGTTGGAATCCAAGCACCTCTTCGGCAGCCGTTCGCATTGAGCAGGAGACGTGTGTCCACTGCGCGAATATATCATCCAGAGGTGGAGTGCCTTGTGCAAGCAGGTGTGAGAGCCAGCCAGACCGAACCAGCCTATGCCGCTCGAAAAGGCTGGTTGGGTCTGTTGTGTTTCAGCTTGCTGACATCTAGCTTTCTTTGCGTGGGTTTCCGTGGGTTTTTCGCAGCGCATAATTGTGTGCAAACCTTGGCTGCTACAAGGAAGTGATCCGAGTCGATGTCGGTATTTCGGATTGTGCGTACATCCATCACACTAGAAGCATGCCTCCCGTCAATCACAACATGATCAAGTTGGTTGCGCGTTTTCTGATAGGGTGACCGCAACGTGGCTTTGTGCATATTGAGATGCTGGAATCTAGTACTACTTATTAACATATTTCGAGCTGCGGCGAAATCGATCAGCCTCATTCCATTGTCGGAGATGTTGTCGTGGAGCCTGAATTGTCCAACCGTTGAGCCAAAGATACCCCCATGGCCCACCTTGGCATTAAAGTCGCCAATCACAATTTTGATGTCGTGACGGGGGCAGCGCTCATAGGCTTCGTCGAGACGCTCATAGAAAGTCTCTTTAGTTTCATCGTCCTTCTCATTCGTCGGAGCGTGCGCACAAATTTGGCTGATGTAGAAGTATTTAGCCTTGATGCGGATTGTTGCTGGTCTTTCGTTCACGGGTGTGATCCTAGAGACAAGGTGGCGGAGTCTCTTGCCGACTACATATCCACAACCAAAGTCATGCCTATCCGCAAGGCAGCTGTAGTAAATGTCACAGGATGCCTGTTTAGAGCAGCCCTGTCTTGTGCATCGCATTTTTGCGGTGATGTCAGCCTTGTATCTTTCAAGGACATCAACCAGCTGGATAGTGGCACCTTCCCTATAAAGGGTTCGGACATTCCAGGTGCATATCCGTAAATCATGGTCCTTTATACGTTTGCGTAGGTTGTCATCGTGTTTTCGGGTCGGTATCCGAGGCATTTTTTCTGTTTTCGGTGAATCAGCTTTTTTATATGGCGGGTCACAAGCCCAACGCACAACCCATATTTTGGAGGGCCAATATCCCTGTCTCGTCTGTCCCCGACCAGATCTCCCACCAGGGTTGAAACCCGAACTTTAACTGGTTGCTCGGGTTAACGGGGTTCACCAACGCGAAGGTGAGACTAGGAATTGTTTAGGAGAGGTTATGGCAACTAACAGAAGTCGGTTACTGGCTTGCGCGTGCACTACACCATTCAGGACTATAATAGTCAGTATTAAATGATTTTCGAAAAGGATTGGCAAACAGTCCACATATTATATTAGGATTGTTTGTTAGTTCGTTATCTGATTTAAAAGAAGCAGGAAAACCGTCACTCTTATTTTTCAAATTAATAAAATACCTGAAATTATTTGGATCTCCTAACAGTTTTAAATTCATTTGTATCAAATAATCGCTATATAGACGTGTACAGAGCTTATTGAAATTCTCTGCAATTCTACTATAGTTGTGTAGATCATCCGTATTTTGGGATCGTATTTCTTTAATGTTTTAGGTCTTTGTTGTACTAAGGATAGAATAAAGCTTAGATACGCTTTTGTTCAATAGGAACAGAAAGTGAAATGCATTCAAACATAATTTTATCACGTTTTCGATAATTATATACAAACTTTCAGAAAATATAAAGGCGTTATGGTCATTAAATTTTAGATCAATTAATATGTTCAAAAGATCACAATTAGCTTTTCTAAAATTAAAATAAAGCTGATCGTCCTTCATTAGGTCAGGAATTACTTCATCCGCTTTGTAAACTATACCGAAATAATAATCGGCAATGGGATGACTGGGTTCTCTTCAAAAGGAACTTCCACCGCTTCTTCTTACCAACGAGGTTCTTCGAGCGATTAGCCGATGACATAAGAAGAAGATGCTAATTTCAACGTGAACTTTTTAATGATTTTGTTGTAGCTCTTCAAAATATGGTGGGACACGCGGATACACAGAAGAACAAAAAAACTAGAAAGAATCTTTAACAACAGCCGTCTTGAGTACCAGATATACATTAAACGGAAGGATTTTCATACACTAGAAGAACCGATTTCATTAGTCGGAGACTGGGAAGCCCTTAATAATCCTTCACAAGTACGACCAGCCCCACAACGCATCCGGGATGAGAGGCATTGTATCGTTCAAGAGAATAATGAGCGAATAAACACACGGTATGCATGCATACGCTGCGGACAGGAAGGACACATATCTCGTAACTGCCGAAGTAGCCCCAGATTATTTGTTGGTAGTGTGGCCGAACAAATATCATAACCACCGATTGCTGTCGACGTAATCTGGGAAACGGCGGAGGACACCGCCACACCTGAGGAATGACCGAGTCCCTTTCAGCAACACCTCACAGTCATCAGAATGTCTGCAATGCAATGAAGCAGGCATATACGCTAATGTCAACTTGTACGGGCAAGGAATATCCACTACTATCGATACGGGAGCAACACAAAGTTTCATCAATAACAAATTGGCTCAGGAGTTAAGGTCTGATGATAACACAATCTCCGCAAACATCCGGATACGATTAGCAGATGGTCGGAGAGTAATGCCGGCAGAGGCCATAGTCACGACGATCATAATGGATAATCGAAATTACTAGTTTTACCTGAAGCTATGGACAGTCTCATTCCAAGGTTAGATTTTTTGCGTAGTGGAAAAACTCACAGTGCAAAAGATCATTGATAAAGAAATCGACGAATTACTCTGGAATGGATGCATCGAACTTTTACACAGTCCCTATATTTTCCCAATGGTCATGGCCAAAAAGAAAAACAGAAATTGGAGGCTATTCGTCGACTACCGCCAGTTATATGCACGAACTATTCCCAATGCGTATCCTCTGCCTAGAATACATCACATCCTCGACCGCTTGAGGGATGCCAAGTATATTAGCAGCCTGGACCTTAAGAACGGGTACTGAGATACCCATGGAAGAACAGAGCAAGAAATATACAGCCTTTACGTTACCCAGTAGAGGTTTGCTTCAATGGCGCGTAATGCCCTTTGGTCTAAACTCGCCCCCTGCCACCTTTGAGCGGACATTGAACCAAATAATAGGACCCGACATAGAACCAAATGCTTTTGCGGAATTGTACGATATAGTCGTGGTTGGCGAAACATTCGATAAACACAAAAATAATTTAAAGGAGGTTCTTAGACGACTTCACACAGCCAACTTAAGGAACAATAGAATGGTCATGTGGCAAATGAGAAAGGCATAAATACAGATCCGGAAAAGGGTGAAGCTATACAACAACTCCAACCACCTAGAAATATACGCCGCTTTGTACCAATTTTTTCAAAAATCGCTCAACTACTCACATCCCTCCTTAGGAAAGGGAAAAGGTGGACGTGGAAAGAAGAACAACAAGCTGCATTTGAAAAAGTGTTATTTTGTCTAACACAAGCACAAACACAAGGTATCCGAAAAATGCGCCCGTATCTCAAAATTTACTAATTCACGGTTATAACGGATCACCTATCCCTCAAATGATTAAATTCCATCGAGAGCACAACTGGATGTTTCGCTAGATGGGCAATATAACTTCGACACTCAATACCGAAAAGAAAAACTAAACGTAGATGCTTTGTCCCGACAAGCTTGTGAAACCCTACAGAATGCCACAACTAAAGACGTAATTGAACACGAATGTATTTGGATAATAAAAAAGGTGGCTGAGATATTAAAGAATCCAATGAAAAATATTTACGATCTGACGGAGAGAATGCATGGAAATGTGTGTACCAACTCATCCAACACAATCTCCGAGTGGGCTCTTGCAAATTGAGTTGATTTTAATGCAAGCAAGACACAATGTTGTCTGATATCTTACATAAGAATGCATTCACCCCTCCCTCCCATCAATATAAGCTTTGTAGATATTGCGGAGTCAGCTGCTCTAAACGTTCTGTAAATATCAATTCAATGTAACCTCCGTTGGAATGATAATATATTTGATGTTTCGAAAGAAGCGGCCAAGTTTCTCGGTTTTCTAAAACGTTGCAGGACATACTTTATTGTAATTTATTTTTAAGCCGAGAAATGTACGTTTTGGAAGTTAATTGCGTACTATAATAAAAAAATATATTGATATTATATGATACTTAAAGGCGAATACATTTAAAAATAATTTTAAAAAATTAAAACTTTTGTACCGCTAAGTATGTCGATAGACCTGGGAAGATTATAAGTATATTTTTATTTGTGGGCCATTCCACACCAAATCGGCGTAAAAAGTAAAATTTGCGATTTTACCTCTGCGATTTCAATAAAATTTGGACAACTGATACAGGGTATCCAGATATGTACTGACCAATTTTTTTTTTTTTTTTTTTATAAATGGTCTTGTAAAATTTCAAGATGGAATGATATTTTAAAAAATAATTTTCTAGATTTTTATTTATTTATTGTATTGAATAAAAATATTTTTTTTCTACAGTAAAAATTGCTATAAATCTTGAATATATGGACAAAAACATAATTTTTTTAAAACATTGAAACAGACTTTAATTTATCAATAACTTACTCAGTTTTTCGATTTAATGATAATGATTAATAGATTTGGATCAAGTATACCTAAAATTATAAGAATGCAACATTTTAGGGCCATAAGGTTTTACGTCTATTTATTATAGTAACTTAAAGTTGAAAAATTGAAAAAAATGCATTGAAATACTCTAGTTTTTTTTTCTTCTTCTCCGTTGGTATAATTTTATTGATTATAATTTTATATAATTTTATTGATTTATGGTGCTGCAAAATTTAAACCATTTTTCCCTATTTTCAAAATGTCTGTGTTTTTTGCCAGGGCACGTCCGCCCCCTCATTGAAATTTTATTTTGGAAATATTAGTGGAAAACTTCTGTAAATGTGCACCGTATGAACTATATCTCATTAATGTGCCTTCAATGCCAAAAGACTACGATCACACCAAATGTTGAAAAAAATGAGCGTCAATTGGTTCAAAACAACAGTTTTTCGCGTGGAACATTCCCATTATTATTTGAAATAGTCCAGTGTATTGCGTGAACTGACTTTTTTATTACCTACCATCATAAAGTCAGTTGCGCATATAAAAATAATGCAATGCAAAAATTTTATGGACTTTTTGAAAATTGTGCAAAAATTTTATATTTTGTTTTTGCAAATTTTGATGGTAAATAATGTTTTTGAAGAGTTTTAAACATCTACGTACGAATCAAATAATTAATTACTATGTTAAGTTTTTTTATGGTGAAATCACGACACTTATGTCAGTACATATTTCATTGAGGCACATCCACAGTACTGCACGAAAAAGTTCAAACTATTCAATATTCGTAAGTTTGGTCAATATTTTAACCCAAAAATTCTAGATTTTATGCACCTACTTAAATTTTTATAATATATAAAATTTTATCTCTATGAGATGGAATTGCTAAACCTATAGAGATATTAACATATTTCTTTTTTTCATTTTAAATTGTCTTAATTGACTAATTAATATATAATTTAAAATAAATTAAATCGTGTGTGTCCTAAAACAGCGAAAAAGTTAATGATAAAATAACCTTTTTTTTTTAGAGTAAATCATCAAGAATTAGAATTAAATTAAATATTTTAACTTATATTATTAACTTTCATACGCCATATAAATATATATATATATATTTTTTTTTTTCAAAATTAGTTGAAAACCGTGATATTAAGATTTTTTTTTAAAATTTCCATCTTAAAACCGCCATAATTTTTGCGCCCCTTGCAATAAGTGATTCAGACAAACGGAATTTGCATGCATTAATATCATATATTGATATATTGGTACAAAACGAAATTAATCTGCCATCAAAAATAAATGTTACCCCAAATTCTAAAAAATGTCTGTGTTTGCCCATATACGTAATTCTGATTTCTAAAATGATGTCAGTTTTATCATATTGAATCTAGTTTTTGAGATATTGATTTTGGGAAAAAGTTTTTACGATTTTCGAAAGGTATATATCTGGGGGGGTATATATCTGGGGACTATGGGGGCGATTATCACAAGGCAACGTGTCTGAGTGCTTCAAAATGGCGAAGCCAGCGCAATCCATGTCGGTGTCGTCTCAAGTCAACTCACTGGTCACCAGAATTGACAAATTGTCAAATGGTGACACCTGCACTTCGGTGGAAGTCCTCCTCGTGGAAGTCCCTGGAAACGGCGCTCTACTCCACCCGGTGTAGAAGTCGGCTAAAGTGAGTGGCGAGCATCTCCCTCAGAGTGAGGGTTCGTGCGTTGGGTTTGGGTCCCACCACGGAAAAAACCTATGCGCCCAATGAAAACAAAAAAGAAGCCTCGGATAACGACCGATTACAACAATGACGACCCACGCAAACGTTTTAAGGATCATGATTTACGGATATGCACCTGGAATGTCCGGACCCTTTATAGGGAAGGTGCCTCTATCCAGCTGGCAGATGTCCTCGAAAAATATAAGGCTGACATCACCGCTATCCAGGAGATGCGATGGACGGGACAGGGCTGTTCGAAACAAGCGTCCTGTGATATCTACTACAGCTGCCATGCGGAGAGACACGAATTTGGATGTGGATTTGTGGTCGGCAAGAGACTCCGCCATCTTGTCTCTAGGTTCACGCCCGTGGACGAAAGGCTGGCAACAATCCGCATCAAGGCTAAATATTTCCATATCAGCCTAATTTGTGCACACGCTCCGACGAACGAGAAAGATGACGAGACAAAAGAGCGCTTCTACGAGCGCCTAGACAACGCATACGAGCGCTGCCCCCGCCACGATATCAAAATCGTGCTAGGCGATTTTAACGCCAAGGTGGGCAGAGAAGCCATCTATTGTCCCACAATCGGAAAATTTAGCCTCCATGCCAACACTTCCGATAACGGAACGAGGCTAATCGACTTCGCCGCAGCACGAAACATGGTAGTTAGTAGCACTAGATTCGAACATTTCGATATCCACAAGGCCACATGGTTGTCGCCCGATCAAAAAACTCGAAATCAAATTGATCACGTTGTGATTGACGGAAGGCACGCTTCAAGCGTGATGGACGTACGCACTATCCGAGGTGCCAATATGGACTCGGATCATTACCTTGTAGCAGCCAAGGTCCGCACACGCTTAAGCGCTGCGAAGAACGTACGGAACCAAACGCAGAGAAAGCTAGACGTCGGAAAGCTGCAATCACAACAGACAACGCAAGCCTTTTCCACTCGACTCTCACACCTGCTTAGACAAAGCACTCCTCCTCTCGATGATATAAGCGCGCAGTGGAATCATATCTCCTGCTCTATGCGTACGGCTGCCGAAGAGGTGCTTGGATTCCAACGCCCCCCTGAGGAATCAGTGGTATGACCAAGAGTGTCGCGCGGCCACTGCAGAGAAAGACGCTGCGTACTAATCCACCCTGCAGTCAGTAGCTACGCGAGCTGCGAAGGAGCGATACAAAGAGAAGAGGAGGGAAGAGAGACGTCTTTTCAGGCGTAAAAAAAGCGAGGCAGAAAGACGTGAGTGTGAGGAGATTGAGATGCATGGGGACAGGAATGAGGCTCGAAAATTCTTCGAGAAAATAAGACGCCTAGCCGGAGGTTCAAAATCCGGAGCCTCTTCCTGTAAAGATGGGAACGGGAATCTAGTGACAGATATCCAGAGCACACTGAAAATATGGAGGGATCACTTCTCTAAACTGCTGACCGGTGATGATGACCTCAATTCCACCGATAGAGAAGCAAACCCGGCAACCCCAGTACTTGATGACGACGTTGAGATTCCGCCACCCGACCATGACGAGGTCAGAACAGCCATTGCTCGGCTGAAAAACAACAAAGCCGCAGGTGCTGATGGCCTGCCTGCTGAATTGTTTAAGACCGGAGGCAAAGAGCTAATAGAGAGCATGCACGAGCTCGTAAGCAGAATATGGTCGGATGAAAGCATGCCAAGTGACTGGAACCTCAGTGTACTCTGCCCAATCCTTAAGAAAGGGGATCCCACTATCTGCGCCAACTACCGTGGGATCAGCCTACTCAATATCGCATACAAGGTTCTATCGAGCGTATTATGTGAAAGACTGAAGCCCATCGTCAACAGACTGATTGGACCTTATCAGTGCGGCTTCAGACCTGGAAAGTCCACCATAGACCAGATTTTCACATTGCGCCTAATCCAGGAAAAGACCCTAGAAAAACAGATTAGTCGACTATAAAGCCGCCTTCGACACTCCGATAAGGGAACGATTATACGCCGCAATGTCTGAGTTCGGTATACCTGCGAAACTTATAAGGCTTTGCAGGATGACCCTGAGCAACACACGTTGCTCAGTGAGAATAGGAAAAGACCTCTCCGAGCCATTTCATACCGAACGAGGTTTCAGACAGGGTGACTCCCTATCGTGCGACTTTTTTAACTTATTGATGGAGAAAATAGTTCGAGCTGCCGAACTTCGTCAAAGCGGCACTATCCTCAACAAAAGTGTCATGCTGCTCGCATATGCCGACGATATTGATATCATTGGCAGGAGCACACGAGCAGTCAGCGCAGCATTCTCCAGATTGGAGAAAGAGTCGCGTCGAATGGGTCTAGCGGTGAACGAGGACAAGACAAAGTTCCTTGTGTCAACAAGCAAAAAAGAGTCCGTGCGTCTTGGACAAAAATCTGATTTTGACACCCACAAGTTCGACATTGTGAAGGACTTCGTCTATCTGGGATCCAGCGTAAACAGCAACAACGACGTCAGCCTGGAGATCAAACGGAGAATAACTCTTGCCAACAGGTGCTACTTTGGGCTCAGTAGGCAATTGAGAAGCAGAGCCCTCTCTCGCCGGACAAAAATAACGCTCTACAAGTCACTCATCATACCCGTCCTACTTTATGGTGCAGAAACATGGACGCTGGCCACCACCGATGAGAGAGTACTGGGAGCGTTCGAGAAAAAGATTCTCCGTAAAATCTTTGGCCCTATCTGCTTTGCTAACGAGTATCGAATCAGGATGAACCACGAGCTGTATGAGTTATTCGACGACATTGACATAGTCAAGCGCATCAAGATCCAGCGGCTTCGCTGGCTAGGTCATGTCGAACGAATGGATGAAAACACTCCAGCCAAGAAGGTGCTTGAATCGAAACTCGAAGGTGGACAGCGTAGAAGAGGGCGCCCAAATCTGCGTTGGAAAGACCAAGTTGAGGACAACCTGGCAACGCTTGGTATTTCTAACTGGCGTCAGCGCGCGCAAAGCAGATCCGACTGGCGCGGCTTCATCTCAGCGGCCAAAACCGATCCACGGTTGTAAGGGCCATTTAAGTAAGTAAGTAAGTATATCTCAAAAACTAGAGACAATTTGTTAAAATCATAGTTATTGTCCGAAACAAGGCGGCATCATGCCCTGGAACATCTAGGGGGCACCGTGAGACTTCTTCGCAACGGAACACAAAAAAAAATCCATAGCGTCTGACCCACATTGGGCGGCTTCTTGTTCTGCGTCTGATCCCAGTGGACGGCAGTTTTTTATTCCGCCAACAGGCCTCAAGGCCGAGTCCAGTAAGACCTTGATTATGGTATAGTGGGAAGGTGCCTCTATCCAGCTGGCAGATGTCCTCGAAAAATATAAGGCTGACATCACCGCTATCCAGGAGATGCGATGGACGGGACAGGGCTGTTCGAAACAAGCGTCCTGTGATATCTACTACAGCTGCCATGCGGAGAGACACGAATTTGGATGTGGATTTGTGGTCGGCAAGAGACTCCGCCATCTTGTCTCTAGGTTCACGCCCGTGGACGAAAGGCTGGCAACAATCCGCATCAAGGCTAAATATTTCCATATCAGCCTAATTTGTGCACACGCTCCGACGAACGAGAAAGATGACGAGACAAAAGAGCGCTTCTACGAGCGCCTAGACAACGCATACGAGCGCTGCCCCCGCCACGATATCAAAATCGTGCTAGGCGATTTTAACGCCAAGGTGGGCAGAGAAGCCATCTATTGTCCCACAATCGGAAAATTTAGCCTCCATGCCAACACTTCCGATAACGGAACGAGGCTAATCGACTTCGCCGCAGCACGAAACATGGTAGTTAGTAGCACTAGATTCGAACATTTCGATATCCACAAGGCCACATGGTTGTCGCCCGATCAAAAAACTCGAAATCAAATTGATCACGTTGTGATTGACGGAAGGCACGCTTCAAGCGTGATGGACGTACGCACTATCCGAGGTGCCAATATGGACTCGGATCATTACCTTGTAGCAGCCAAGGTCCGCACACGCTTAAGCGCTGCGAAGAACGTACGGAACCAAACGCAGAGAAAGCTAGACGTCGGAAAGCTGCAATCACAACAGACAACGCAAGCCTTTTCCACTCGACTCTCACACCTGCTTAGACAAAGCACTCCTCCTCTCGATGATATAAGCGCGCAGTGGAATCATATCTCCTGCTCTATGCGTACGGCTGCCGAAGAGGTGCTTGGATTCCAACGCCCCCTGAGGAATCAGTGGTATGACCAAGAGTATCGCGCGGCCACTGCAGAGAAAGACGCTGCGTACAAATCCACCCTGCAGTCAGTAGCTACGCGAGCTGCGAAGGAGCGATACAAAGAGAAGAGGAGGGAAGAGAGACGTCTTTTCAGGCGTAAAAAAAGCGAGGCAGAAAGACGTGAGTGTGAGGAGATTGAGATGCATGGGGACAGGAATGAGGCTCGAAAATTCTTCGAGAAAATAAGACGCCTAGCCGGAGGTTCAAAATCCGGAGCCTCTTCCTGTAAAGATGGGAACGGGAATCTAGTGACAGATATCCAGAGCACACTGAAAATATGGAGGGATCACTTCTCTAAACTGCTGACCGGTGATGATGACCTCAATTCCACCGATAGAGAAGCAAACCCGGCAACCCCAGTACTTGATGACGACGTTGAGATTCCGCCACCCGACCATGACGAGGTCAGAACAGCCATTGCTCGGCTGAAAAACAACAAAGCCGCAGGTGCTGATGGCCTGCCTGCTGAATTGTTTAAGACCGGAGGCGAAGAGCTAATAGAGAGCATGCACGAGCTCGTAAGCAGAATATGGTCGGATGAAAGCATGCCAAGTGACTGGAACCTCAGTGTACTCTGCCCAATCCTTAAGAAAGGGGATCCCACTATCTGCGCCAACTACCGTGGGATCAGCCTACTCAATATCGCATACAAGGTTCTATCGAGCGTATTATGTGAAAGACTGAAGCCCATCGTCAACAGACTGATTGGACCTTATCAGTGCGGCTTCAGACCTGGAAAGTCCACCATAGACCAGATTTTCACATTGCGCCTAATCCAGGAAAAGACCCTAGAAAAACAGATTAGTCGACTATAAAGCCGCCTTCGACACTCCGATAAGGGAACGATTATACGCCGCAATGTCTGAGTTCGGTATACCTGCGAAACTTATAAGGCTTTGCAGGATGACCCTGAGCAACACACGTTGCTCAGTGAGAATAGGAAAAGACCTCTCCGAGCCATTTCATACCGAACGAGGTTTCAGACAGGGTGACTCCCTATCGTGCGACTTTTTTAACTTATTGATGGAGAAAATAGTTCGAGCTGCCGAACTTCGTCAAAGCGGCACTATCCTCAACAAAAGTGTCATGCTGCTCGCATATGCCGACGATATTGATATCATTGGCAGGAGCACACGAGCAGTCAGCGCAGCATTCTCCAGATTGGAGAAAGAGTCGCGTCGAATGGGTCTAGCGGTGAACGAGGACAAGACAAAGTTCCTTGTGTCAACAAGCAAAAAAGAGTCCGTGCGTCTTGGACAAAAATCTGATTTTGACACCCACAAGTTCGACATTGTGAAGGACTTCGTCTATCTGGGATGCAGCGTAAACAGCAACAACGACGTCAGCCTGGAGATCAAACGGAGAATAACTCTTGCCAACAGGTGCTACTTTGGGCTCAGTAGGCAATTGAGAAGCAGAGCCCTCTCTCGCCGGACAAAAATAACGCTCTACAAGTCACTCATCATACCCGTCCTACTTTATGGTGCAGAAACATGGACGCTGGCCACCACCGATGAGAGAGTACTGGGAGCGTTCGAGAGAAAGATTCTCCGTAAAATCTTTGGCCCTATCTGCTTTGCTAACGAGTATCGAATCAGGATGAACCACGAGCTGTATGAGTTATTCGACGACATTGACATAGTCAAGCGCATCAAGATCCAGCGGCTTCGCTGGCTAGGTCATGTCGAACGAATGGATGAAAACACTCCAGCCAAGAAGGTGCTTGAATCGAAACTCGAAGGTGGACAGCGTAGAAGAGGGCGCCCAAATCTGCGTTGGAAAGACCAAGTTGAGGACAACCTGGCAACGCTTGGTATTTCTAACTGGCGTCAGCGCGCGCAAAGCAGATCCGACTGGCGCGGCTTCATCTCAGCGGCCAAAACCGATCCACGGTTGTAAGGGCCATTTAAGTAAGTAAGTAAGTATATCTCAAAAACTAGAGACAATTTGTTAAAATCATAGTTATCGTCCGAAACAAGGCGGCATCATGCCCTGGAACATCTAGGGGGCACCGTGAGACTTCTTCGCAACGGAACACAAAAAAAAATCCATAGCGTCTGACCCACATTGGGCGGCTTCTTGTTCTGCGTCTGATCCCAGTGGACGGCAGTTTTTTATTCCGCCAACAGGCCTCAAGGCCGAGTCCAGTAAGACCTTGATTATGGTATAGTGGAAGAACATATATGAAATCAAGACACCCGGCTGACGGTTGTGCTCTGTTAACTTTTTAATCAAGAGTGACATTTTGCTGAAATGGCTTTCAGGCTAATGCCATAACTGCCCCGTCCCGTTAAAACCCTGGCAGGCCTTAAAGTACTCTCTTCGTTCGTCGCCGTTATGATGGTGGCGTAGTATTAAATGGAAGATTACTGACTTTCACCTGAACTGGCTCTGAACACAGAATCCCGTGAAGGCCTGTATTAACTCTCGCATCCTTGGAAAGGTAACCATGGGATCCTTTGGTGGCTATGCATTCGAACGAAGATAATGGCTTTAAGTGGGGATCAAAAATCCATAAATAAAAGATGAGAGTCGCAATAGAGAGTATCAGGGCTCTATTTGAACTGTCGGCAATTGAAACGATGTAGCCAAAGAAGTGATTAGGCGAAATCAGTCGTCACAAACTTCGCCTTGGTTCAAACCAGTCGCAGAGCAGAAAAGAAGAAGCGAAAAAGTGCGTCAACTCAGAAGAGAAGTGGAAGTTCAGGCATGCCAACCGAGGCGCAACCCATACCGAATGTCGCAAACACCAAGAATACCACGGTCTCCGCAGGTGAAATAACGGCGTTTAAGCAGAAAGAGAAGTGGACGAAAGTAGACTCATGGAATAAGACGAAGTCCTAACCGGTCTTATGCAGACATTCTGCGAGGTCGCTCTGAAGTCAATAGGCGATAATGTAAAGACTATGCGACGAACCGCAAAAAACGAACTGTTGCTGCAATTGAAACGGACATCCGAGAGCAACACTGGAGAGTACCAGCTAGCGGTTGAGAAAGTCTTGGGCTATTCAGCTAATGTTTCAGATAAAACCCATACCGTTACAATACAGCTGAAGCACCTGGATGAAATAACAACAGAAGCGGAGCTATGCGTGTGAAATAAAGCGTCCCTAGGAGGAATCAGTTCGCTGCATGCGTCAAGGCACGCAAACGGCCTATATTAGTCTGCCTGCTAATAATACATTTAAAGTTATAAAGATGCAACGGACACTTATTGGCTAGGTGCCATGCAGAGTTCGCCAGAGCGTATCGCCGACTCGATGTTTTAAGTTTAACCACCTAGCAAAAAACTGCAAAGAAACAGTAGACCGCAGTAAACTCTTCAGAAAATGTGATGAGAAAGGGCATTTGGCAGTGGCGTATACAAATAATCTAAAATTTGCAATGTGTGGAGACGATCATGCGGCAGGCAGTTACCAATGCCCTGAACATAAAACATCAGTAGCAATAGGCGGACAGTGAAAATCGTGCAATACTTCGCGGCAGGGTATACGAATCGAGAGCGCGAGTGGCCCACACCGACTTCACATGGGCCAAATTTGAACAAATTTATTTCTGCTCATCCTATGAGCAACCCAAATTGAACATAAGTCAGTTTGAACGCATGATGATGAAACTGGAGACCGAGGACAGAGAAAAGCCTCCGGTAATTATTGACGGCGATTTTAACGCCTGGTCTACAACGTGGGGTAGCAAGAGCACAAATCAAATAAAAAGACTTCTTATGGCATACTTTGCGACACTGAACGTTGAATTAATTACGATGGTCAGAAAACTTTTGAGGCTGGAAAGAAGCGATCAGCGGTGAATCTTACCTTCGCTCATTCCTCGATCGCGCGGAACTCCTCATGGAGCATTGGCAATTTCCATACCCAGAGCGACCACCATCATAATAGATAATGAGCTGCAGCAAACCGTTCGGAGTACAACGAAAGTGCAGAACAAGAGTTGGAAACAGCACTCATTCGACACTGAAGTTTTACAGCTATTGTGAAATGAGGGAGAAATAGCTGACGACATAGGCACTAACATGGCGACAAGCATGCAGCAGCGGCTGTTTTTCACATGTGATGCAGTAATGACAAGGAGAACACATAAGCCCAATAGTCACCAGTATATTGGTGGAACGATGGAGTTGCTGTATGCGGAAAACGCTGCAACCAGACGCGAAGGAAAACCCAACGCGCAAGAAACCTCCCAGCGTGAGATTCGCGGCATGCTGACTTTAAAGTCTTTCGGCAACAGCTTAAAAAAAAAATACGGGCGAGTAAGAACTCCTGTTTAATACTCTACGCGATAGTGCGGATATCGATCCACGGGATAAGATGTAAAAGGTAATGAGTGGATTGAGGGGCCTAAGTCACCACAGCCATCTAACCCTGAGCTCATGAACAGCGCACTATTCCCAACACAGTTAGGGCGAGACTATCAATACTACCAGCAAACGAACGAGGGCGACATCCCAGAGGTGACTGCCTCATAGGTGATACAGATGCTGCGAAAAGTACCAGACAAAAAGCGCCTGGCGGAGCGGACCCCCGTGTTTCCAGCCGCTTGGAAGCACCAAAGAATTGCCGGGAAAGCAGCGCGATCAACTATCCGTATATCGACCACTTTGTATGCTTGACTCGCTAGGTAAAATACTAGAGTATAATTAACCGACTGCAAAAGACCTGGCGGATTATCCACACTGCAATTCGGTTTCCGGCATGTTAAATCCATCATCTGTGTCATCCACACTGTGATGAACATAGCGCGCCACGCCATAAGCGGGTTAAGGTGGAAAGGTGGTGACAAGCAATACAGCGCAGTGGTAACGCTTGATGACAAGAATGCCTTTAACTCAGCGAGCTGGTCGCGAATTTAGCTGGCTCTATTCTAGTTTGGCGTACCGGAGTACCTACAGCGAATTATTGCTAATTATCTTAATGATAGGGTGCTACTATTTGACACTGACGACGAGGTAAAACGATACGAGGTCACACGAACATCCCGAAAGGATGAGTACTCGGATCCACTTTGTGAAACAGTATGTACAATGGAGTATTTACTGTGGATTTACACACGGATACCACTCTGGTCGGTTATGCGGATGAGATCGCGAAACATATCTATACGCTGGATCACGGTCACGTGCAGCGATGCGATAGCCAGAAAAACTTGGTGGTTACAAAGCGCAGATCTGGAACTGGCAGCGCATAAAACAAAAACGGTCCTCTTGAGCTCCAGGCACAAACGTGAGATCTTCAAAGTCAGTTCGGGCAGCCAAGAGAAGTTTATATTGTTTCTGATTAATTGGTGGTTGGTTCCACTGTCTAGTTATTTCATGTTTAAGCGCTGGCGTGTATGTTAATTCATCGCCATCTAAGTTAAAACATCATGATAAGAAATACACAAATTGTGTAAAGATGTAATTTCGTATTTATTCAAAGTTTCGTCAATTTTAATTTCCCCTAATAATCTGTCAATTCTATGTGTTATATTTACTGAATTTACGCTATTTATTTTAAACTGATTAAAATTCGAAAATTTTGGTTTAAATTTGCTGTCAATTAGAATTTATTTTTTAGTAGCATTTAATATTGAAACATAAACTTTATTTTTGATATTCTTTCGCCTATATATACACCTGGAAATATGTCTTGTTTATTTATTTATACGATTGGAATTTTGGTTTTTAAAGGTAATGATACTATTTTCGCGGTTCTCGCTTGAATTTTAATGTATTGATTGTAAAAAATGTTTTATATTTCTGTCTGTCATTGGTAGTTTTAAAATATGATTTTTATCTTTATCATAAAAAGTTATTGTTTTATCTATCGCATTTATTATAGATAGATTCCATAAATGGTCACACCTGATTATTCCGTCAGCTGGTACTCCTTGTTCTAGTGACAATACGTGTAGCATTAAACTTAAGCACCCTATGCTCTCATGTTGAACATTGGTGCACCCACCAAAAGCTCCATTTAAATCTTTTTGAATATTTTTGTTAAAGCCTGGGAAATTTCTTTTACTGGCATCGGCTCCTGAGTCTGTTAATAAAATGAGTCTTCCATTTTTAGCTGCCAAGGTACTTCAGATTCCAACAATCTCCATTCCAATTGTGTATTATGCAATTTTCTTTTGCATTTAATTCATATTTTAATTTATTGTCTACCTTCTCCAGTTTTTGGAAGTTTGATGGAATGGTAAATTTGACCACAATATTTTTCAACGTCTGATATACAATTCCTATTTCCTTTATTCCTATGTTACTTTTCCCAGTTTATTGACCTAGACTGAGCCCAATTTGAATACGTCATCATTACCTATCTTTTTACGGTATTCTTTAGTAGTTTCTAATACAATGGATAGCAACTCGTCTAATCATCTTCCAAACGTTTGCTACTCTATTTACTATTTTGAAAAACTTTTTTTATCTTTTCTAGTACTGAATTTAAAGAAATATCATTTAAAGCTAGAATCACACGATTGATGCAAATCATCAACAATCAACACAATTTTGTCGAATATCAATAAATAAGGGGAAATTTCCTGTTGACGCAATTTTGTATCAATTTAAAATTTTTATTTTTGTATCAGTTTCAATACAAAATTTGAAAAAGCATCAATGAAATTGAGTAAACTCTTGTTGTTGATTCGAACATCAACAACATATACCAATTTTTGAATTGATGCAAACTGAAATTGATACAATTTAGTCAATCGTGTGATTCGATCTTAAGTATGTATTTTTTAGTAACTCGTATAATTCTTCAATATTTTGAAAATGTTTTGTCCTCACTAATTTATATGCATCTCCCTGCAAATGTAACCTTACAGGAGAAAACACATCTAAAGATGAAGAACAAAGGCGTAGCATCGAGGAATGGCAAAAACAGCTAAAGGCAGATGGACATTTGCCTTAATCCCAGACATAAAAAGCTGGATAAGTCGCAAGCATGGAGAGCTTAACTTCCACTTAACGTAGATGCTCAGTGGACATGGCTGTTTTAAGCAGTACTTATCTAGACCGCTTCTTGACTTGCAACCAGCTGCCTATTGAGCGATGATGCTCTGACAGCATTTCTGACGTATTACTTGACGGTGGTTCTGGGAGGTTCCGTGTGGAAGAGAGCAGAGTTTTAGCATGCATCACTATCCACATTAAAAAGTATTGCATAGAGAATTCTTGAAAACAAATTGTAAAAAATCCAAAAGTTATCCAATTTTAAAAATGCCTTTGTTTCTTAAAAGCTTATATTAAGATCAAAATAAAATAAAAAACCAGTTGGGAAAGTTAGATCACATGGGAAATTTTAAAGTAGCTGTTAGGATTATCAAAATTATAGTCGGTCTAAGCCGACTATTAAAACCCTACACATATGTGTGGTTACAATTCAAAGTGGTATATAGGTCACCAGGGTATACGAATCCTGAAAATAACTATAAACTTTCCATCGCTGAAGAATTCCCTTTCATTTGATACCCATATTTACAAATGGGTAGGTGAACCGAATTTCGACATTTTTTTTTTGGAGACCACAAGTCGTTTCGCCGAAAAACATCATTTTCAATTATAAGAGCATGATGTAAATATATATTTGACCAAAAAAGTTTTCATAAGCACGTATACAGTAATATTTATTTGTAGATGTAAATTTTATATGAGGTATTTCAACATAAGTAGTCGGTTCTCAGGTCACAATAGACCGATCATACCAATTTGTTCAGACAGCTTAGATATATAAATAATCTAAATCTAAAGTTTCATTGCTCTAGCTCTTCTACTTTTTCTGTAATCGTGATTTCAACAGACAGACAGACGGACAGACAAACAGACAGACAGACAGACAGACAGACAGACAGACGGACAGACATACATCGCTAAATCGATTCAGGATATCATGCTGATCAAGAATATATATATACTTTTCTATACCGGAGATGCTTCATTTTGGGTGTTACAAACGGCGTACCAAATTGAATATACCCTTTCACTCTTAGTGTAGGGTATAAACATTGGATTTTAAGATATAGACATGAACATGAATTGCTTTTTTTCAATTTTTCAATATGTTCAATATAATATAATAAAGTGGAAAAGTATTTTAGTTTTCCAAATTTTAATCATTTTCTCCTTCAATACAATGGACTTTTTTTATAATATTTTTTGATAGACAGTATTTTTTATTGTCAGTTTATCATACTATGTTTAGGATAATCATTTATCATGTTCTTCTTTAACGCTAAACTATATATACTTAATGCTATACAAATATATAAAAAAAAGTAAAAATCAATATACAACTTTCCGAGTTAATATCGAAATACTTTAAAAACCTATAAGAATATTACCATTCCTTAGTATATAAAACTAGTCTTGACAAATAAAAGAAAAAGTGCTTAAGGTTTTTGGGGAAACTGTTAACAGTACTATATTTTTTATATTTTAAATAGTGGATCAAAATGGCTTAAAATGACGATCGCAATTTTCATAAAAACATTACGTGTTAAGTAGGAACAAACTAAGTATTTATAATAACTCCCTGTAGCTGATTTTTACTGCATACGCAAATTCCTTATATTACGTATCGTTTTCAAAAAATGTATTTTTAAGCCCCTTTTCAGACACTATTTATTACAAAATGTAATACTGTTGAAAATAATTTTCCAAAAAATCTTAAAAGCTATTATTCCTATTTGTTACAACTAATTTTAGTATACCAATGAATGTTAATATTTTTATACGGTTTTAGAAAATAAACTCTAAAAATGTTTAGGTTTTTAAACAATTTTTAATTATTTATTTAGCATTTATAATGTAACGATAACAAGAAAATGATTTATAATTATCTAGAGCAATGACCAAACTAAAACCAAAATTAATATTCCAAAATTAAAAATTTTACTGTTCCTAATTAGTTAAATCTGTAAAGTAAAGTTAATAACTTTAAAACTAAGATTTTCTCAAGTGAGCACGTTTTTAATATTGGATAACTTTGGATATTATACAAATTTTAAAAGATTTTCAAGAAAAAATCTATCTATGCAATACTTTTTAAATTTTTAAAATCGGTTTAGTGGTTCAGAAAATTATGAATTTCACCCAATTTTAAAAAAATTTGATGCACAGTACAGAGACTGAGTAAATATATTTTCGTGGCAGTTGACGATACTATGTGGCTTGTGTGTGCGCTCGCACATGACAGTGATCTACTTTCGTTCATAGATGTATGTTTGACAGCGTAAAAGTACGGTACTTTCATGCTTTTGCAAGAATTATACTCAGAATTATACCAGAAAAATTACCGGACTTTCATGAAATTATTAAAACATTTGAAAAACACGCTCTGCAATTTCGCAATTATTATTTTAGTAAAACACAAAAAAAACATGAAATTGACTAAATATGTAATAGTAATGTTACCATTAATTTTTTAAAGTGTACATGAAATGACCCTAATACGATTCATTTAATTACCCAAATGTTTGCCAGATGTCAAAGCACATTACATTCATCCATGCGAATGCAGCCATTAAGCAAAAGTATATAAAGAACCCTGAAAATAAAAATGAACATTTATACTTGTGATTAGAAATTAAAAGATCCGTGTAACAGTGTATCAAACCTGATGCAAAACACACGTCATCATTGGGTGTTGGCATTAGCTGGCCCAATGCTATGGCTAAGTAAGCAGTAAATAAACTACTTACTAAACATATTAGTATTTTTCCGGGTAGGTTTCTCAGCTTCGGTATTGATAAATATACCATGAGTGTGATTGCATAGAAGGAACATGATATTAACACGCCAATTGGATATAGCTTAAATCGAATCTTGTCATTGACAACAACTTTAGAATCGAAGCACAGAAAAGTGTATAGCTAGGTATGTAAATTGTTATAAATAGTAAACAGATCAATATAAAAGGTACAACCTTTTGGTCTTCCCACGAGGAATTACGTATTTTCTCAATACAGTATTGGCTATTTGTAAAATCTTTCTGTGTGCTAATCATGTGAAGAGATCCATCACGTTCGTTTATTGTATGAGATTCGTCCGAATAAGAATCAGGATCTAATCTGAATTTTAAACAATCCAAACTGCGTAGTATTCCAAAGACTAAAAGTATACAATGAAATATATGAATGATAATTTTACCAAATTTGTTGCACATAATCAGCCGTATTTATTAGATTTCCTTAAACAATCTCTGAGAGGTTGTTTAGTTACGCATTGTTTAAGGATTTACTCAGCCTCGCTATAATTGTTATTTATAAAAAACGTTCTGAGTAGACAAGGTTTGTGTCCAAATAAGTTCAATAAATGTAACAAATTTCAATATTCTACTAAATTTTGTTTCAAAATATAAACAAACACAGCTGATTTTGAAAGATTATTATAAAAAGTAAACAAATGTTTTCTACAAAAATGAATTTTGTTTCAATATAATACGAACATGGACGTAGAGCATCGACATGGAGTCCACAACAATATTTCTATCTCGAAACTGCGCTTCTTTTTCAAACAATTGCCGGAGTAACATCTACACAACAAACAAAGCACAACTGCGGGACTTTACGAATCATCGATCTCAAGTTCTGTGTTAATGTTCGCTAATGTTTTATCGTGTTATCAAAATTTAAACTCTTCGGTCCGTACTTATGGCCTATCTCATGAAAAGAGGATATGTTTTTTGAACAAGTACCCACGATAGTTTTTCTTTTGAAATCATATCGTATGCAGAACAACATCACGAACATATCTCAAACAGCTCTACTAACACATATCTCGCACAAATCTTTGATTAATTGATGAACGGGCCAAAGATTTTTATACCCTACACTAAGAGTGAAAGAGTATATTCAATTTCATACGCCGTTTGTAACACCCAGAAGGAAGCATCTCCGGTATGGAAAAGTATATATATTCTTGATCAGCATGACCTCCTGAGTCGATTTAGCGATGTCCGTCTGCATATCCGCCTGTCTGTTGAAATCACTACTACTTAAACAATTAAAGAGTTAGATAAATGAAACTCATAATTTATATAAATAACTCATATAAAATTTACATCTACAGTTCAGTTTTTCTGTATAAGTGCTTAGGTAAACTTTTTTGGTCAAATATATATTGACTTCATGCTCAAAAACAGGGAAATAATGTTTTCCCGCGAAACGACTTGTGGTTACCAAAAAAAAAAAAATCGAAATTCGGTACACCTACCGATTTGTAAATATGAGTATCAAATGAAAGGAAATTCTTCAGCGATTGAAAGTTTGTAGTTATTTTCAGGATTTGTATACCCTGGTGACCAATATACCACTTTGAATGGTAACCACACATATGTGTAGTGTATTTATAGTCGGCTAAGACCGACTATAATTTTGATAATCCTAACTATCATAACAACACCAAATTTAAAATTTCCCATGTGATCTAACCTACCCAACTGGTTCTAATTTGTATAATACGGGCCGAAGAGTTCAGAATGTTAAACGCGGCAAAACATTAACGAACACGGAACTTGAGGTCGATGATTCGAAAAGTCCCGAAATTCTTACGCAATGTTTAAATTACGCAGTCTCTACGCAAGATTGCTTAGGTCAAATTTTATTTATAAATAACGTTTTCATGTTTAAAGGCATTTTAAGAGTTGTTTAAAGTAAAACAACATTTATAAATACGACTGAATATGTTTACTTTTACTTTGTAGAAAATCAAAACATTCAATCTTTGGTCGGTGATTCTGTAAATTTGGAGTTATCTGAGATTGAACTCAGATATCTATCAGAATTTTTGTTTTTTTTTTTATGATGAAGGGTTAATATTAGTAAATGAAAATACACCATTAAACAAAGTAGATATACAGTTTATTTCACGATTAATATTTGTAATAACAATAATTTTTTTTTCGTTTTGTTAAATTCCTCTAAAGTAAATTCCTGGTTAAATAAGAGAGTATGTATTTGATTAGAGTTTACAGTGAGTTTCGCTGACACTTTTGGTTATGTGAAAATTGAAACGAAAATGTTGTCAACAGAAACATTTTCATAAGCCAAATTCTGCCACATTTTTGGCCAGAGAAATAATTAAAATTTATTAGTCGTTTTGTTTCAAATTATCCGCGGACAGCTCCGGATATATGAACTGTTTTTTTCTGTTAACTTCAATCTGTAAAATTCTACTTCCACATAACCAATGTTTTCCGCAGCGAGTCAGCAAACTCGGAAGAAATCTCTATTAATACTAGTTAAAAGATAATTTATATTCTATGGTTCCATTAATGTTATACTTTAGAACTCTAATGTCGACCACAACACATTCGCCAGTCTTTGTTCCTGGTCTAAATGAATCATAAATATGAAACTTTTTCTCACTATAATCATGTTTTATTTTAATTTATGTGTAAAGTATTAAACTTTCATGCAATAATCTGGAAATTGTTAGTAGGAAGGGAAAAAACTACTGCAGATAGGCGGTGTTGCATATACATTTTTTGATAATATAGATAGGCGGTATTACTTTAAATACAATTACATGGCCATTACTTGTCCCATTACATTAAGACAGAAAAAAAATGTTGCGTCTCACAGTCGGCATTTGCGCAAATGTATTGAATTTAATACGCAAATCAATGTGTAATAAAACTGTGAAATTATTAAAAATTATTATTAAATAAATAATTGAATATTTTGAGAGTGTTGTTGCGGGCTCCAGGAGTCTTTTGTACTTGCCTTTATTGATGAAACCGTTAGTGACAATTTTCCCTCGAAGTCCACAATTCTTTCCTAACATTTATTATTAAATAAAAACGCAAGGATATTTTAGACTTACTTTATACTTTTATTAATTATTTTTAAGTATTTTTACAAGCTTGAGTTTAAACTGAAAACACGTCTGCACTCTAGGCAGTTAAAATCATAATGCTTAAAATGTAAAGTTAACCTCTACTCATCACTTCGGTATAGTGCGACTCACGAACCCCTTGCTTATACTTATTTCTTAAAACACAACTCATAAATGCAAGCAAGCATATACTTAAATCTACGTACTACTAAAAACCTCATGAACCCCACATCATATATTTACTAATATTGTGAAATCATTAATTGAGAAAATTCCAATGTGCTAAATTCTTAATTGGTTCCCATGCTGGCGTTAGTCTTGACTTACATTACAACCAATGCTTTTGTTGTTGCTTTTAAACAGACGGCACACTTGCTAGCGTGTGCCTCGGATCAAATTGCAACCAGTGCATTTTTCGTTGCTTTCAAGCGGGCTTAATTTTATATCCTGAAAGTATGCACTCATAAACATTATGTACTTGTTCCAGTTACGTCGTAGACGTTATGTTAAGTTAACATGCAACTGTTATTGTGCTTTTAGATTTGAACTTTATGTGCATACTGGTTATGTGCAGGCTTTCTTAAATACAACAAAAAAAAACGTTTCTGATTCACAACATTCTTCCCCCCTTATTTTAAGAAAAAATTATTATTAAAAAGAATACATTTTTTTCTTTTACATCATTAATATTTCAATATATTTCTTAATTTATTTAACTTTCAATAATATATAAAATCAATAAATATTTTTCTTATTATTATAATTTATTTTACTTATTTTCATTTTAAGAATCTTATTAATGCTTATCTTCGTTACTCAATTACTCAATTAATAGTCGCAGTTTTAGTGATATTGTTGATAAAAATAAAAAAAAATTTTATCTATATACTTTAGTAACGCTAAAAAGAAAAATGTATAACATTACAAGTCACTGAACGTTGCAATTGACAAAACAGTAGTTGATCAAGTTACCGCTTTGCAATCGCTGCGTTCCGTGTTGCTCTGTTGTTTTTCTTGTTTATTCATTTAAGTCATTAAATGCTTTAATTTGTGTAACGATTTGTTTTCTTTTAAATATTTTGCGATATTTATTGAAAATAATACATTTAATTTTATTGAGTATATCTTTAGTTATTGTTTATATTTATAGTTTTCATATTTTAATGTTTCTTCAAGTTTTTCATTACTTATTTCTAGTCTATTAAATTAATTATACAAAAAAAAATAGAATTGTGTTTTCTATCAATTTAAAACATAAACTGCTGTGATCGATAGTTCTGTTACTCTCTATTTAGGTATATAGGTTGGCTGGCTACGTTTTCTTTGTTTCTGCCACTGTTTCGAAAAACATTGTTATTATCATTTATTCTCATCTTTCGTCTTCATTTTCTTAGCTTTGTTAAATTTGATGTCTTCTATGTTGCGTTGTTTTTTCAGTCAAATTGAATTGTATTTTGTTGAGAGCAGATACTCAAATGGGTAATTTTGTAATTTTATATTTCTGGATATTAAGACGATTTTGTCTTCTTTAAATGTTTTAAGAGTTCTTGTAGCGAAATTGTCATCTTCGGAAATCATCTTTAATTATACGTACATGTTGTTGTTTGATGTTGTTCTTTCATATTTCACTTGTTGTAAAAATATTTGAATATTTGAAGTTCTTAGTGTTTTTAATTTTCGTGTTCTCTTTTAAGAAATTATGTTCTTTTGTTGAAGAAATTGTCAGCATAATGTGTGAAATGTTGTTGATTTAGTACAATTATGATAATTTTGTTGATGTGTCAAATTTCTTTTTCCATAAGGTTAGCATTGACAGCTGAATAAGTGTATATGGAATAGCTCCTTCAACTTATTTACAAAATATTAGCTTGTTCCTTGAGTAATAAAATTGTTATCTTTTAATTATATGTACGTAAAGATGTAAAATGTTGTTGTTTCTTTATGGTAGAATAGTCGCAATTTTGCTGATTTGTCGAAATTCCACATTCATGTTTATATTGAGCTCCTTTCTTTTAATTAAACATGCGTTGTTTTTTCAGTCAAATTGAATCGTATTTTGTTGAGAGCAGATACTCAAATGGGTAATTTTGTAATTTTATATTTCTGGATATTAAGACGATTTTGTCTTCTTTAAATGTTTTAAGAGTTCTTGTAGCGAAATTGTCATCTTCGGAAATCATCTTTAATTATACGTACATGTTGTTGTTTGATGTTGTTCTTTCATATTTCACTTGTTGTAAAAATATTTGAATATTTGAAGTTCTTAGTGTTTTTAATTTTCGTGTTCTCTTTTAAGAAATTATGTTCTTTTGTTGAAGAAATTGTCAGCATAATGTGTGAAATGTTGTTGATTTAGTACAATTATGATAATTTTGTTGATGTGTCAAATTTCTTTTTCCATAAGGTTAGCATTGACAGCTGAATAAGTGTATATGGAATAGCTCCTTCAACTTATTTACAAAATATTAGCTTGTTCCTTGAGTAATAAAATTGTTATCTTTTAATTATATGTACGTAAAGATGTAAAATGTTGTTGTTTCTTTATGGTAGAATAGTCGCAATTTTGCTGATTTGTCGAAATTCCACATTCATGTTTATATTGAGCTCCTTTCTTTTAATTAAACATGTTATTGATGTACAATTGTTGTTGTCCGCGCCATGACTCTCACATGTTTCTTTATCATTCGTCTCTTGTACTTCATTATATAATATTACCATTTCAGACCTTTACCCAACAAAATCAAACGATCTTCTTTGACAATTAAAATTTAAACTTAGTGTCTTCTGCGTCGAATTTTATTGTTTGGTGGATTGCTAGTTCTTCTTCGTGCATGTTTTATTTCTTTGTCGTGGTTGAAATGCATTTCCAGAGCCAGGATTATTTTTAAAAATACTTATTACTTTGTAATATTTACTATAACTTTATAAATAATTTATATTTAACATCATTTTTACTTTCAGTATTCATAATCTTTGTTTATATTACCTTACATCATAGAATTAAAATTTTATATTTTAATTGTATATTTATATCGAACATTTTACTGTAAATCTTTAATTGTAAAATCTTTAATTTTTTTCTTAATATATAGACATTATTTTATTTATAATTTCATTAGCACATGAATCAATGCTAATTCTATTCAAAAATACTTAGCTATTTATTCATGCACTAATTTGTGAATTTAATCATTATTGACAATTTTCAATAATGGTAAGCGCGCGCGAATTATGCATAACTACTTTTGTACATTCAATAGGTACATATATATTTTCATTACCGTGTAATGATCACATTTAAAACGTATGTTAATTTTGTTAGATTGTGTATTGTATTTTTTGCTTATCATTCAATTATTGTTCATTAACGTATCTCGTTTCATTTTCGGTACATTAGTGCATTGTTCCTAGATGCAAAACGCTGAATTGCATTTTTCGCTTATAACATTAGCTCCTCACTTCTATATGTGCTCCACTTTAGTGTGTGCTACGCTAACACCTATCTGTACTTCAAGTGCAATGATCTTTCTGTTGCCTGTTTCCATTGAAAATGATCTTGACAATGAAACTGAAGTACTGACCTATCTCAATTATGACAATGTATATTTTATTGCTTTGGCAAAATTTTCCCTTGATACAGATCACTGTTGTCACAGGACTTATTATCGAAAGGACTTCATTGGGATCTACCCAAATTGGTGAAAATTTGTTTTTTTTCCTATTCTGGTTTTTTAATAAAACTTTATCTCCTTCCTTAAAAACTACCGTATTTAATGTATTATCGTAACTTCGTTTAGATCTTTCCTTAGCTTTTTCTTGATTTTGTCTGACTATCTCATGTGTACGCTGTATTTGGTATTTTAATACCTTATTGTAATCTTCACTGTTATAAATTGGTGAACATTTCCGTTTTAGGTTGGTTGGCATGTCAAATTCAAATCCGTATAAAGTACGACAAGGCGTTTGCCCTGTTGATATATGCACTGAGTTATTGTGCACATGCATTGCCGAATTCAACCATTGGTCCCAGTTGGACCCATCCTCTTTTGCAAAACATCTCAAATACTCCGCTAAAGGTCTGTGACTTCGTTCTAACGAGCCATTCGCCTGCGGGTGATAAGGTGTTATATGCATTTTTTTAATGTTTAATAACTTGCACGTGTCTGAAAATACTTTTGACACAAAATTTGACCCATTATCTGTAATTAAAATTTTTGGAATATTATAACGCATGATAATTTCCTCGTAAAAAGCTTTGGCTACTGTGCTTGCTTCCGCGTCTGGGATAGCTACGCAGCACATGTATTTTGAAAAATCGTCTTGAAAAGTTAAAATATATTTATTTCCTGACACTGTTTCAGGTAAAATTCCTACCAAGTCCATATAAACCTTATCGAATGGACGTGTTGGCGTATCTGTCAAGACCATTGGCATTTTTGTTAACTTTGAATAACTTTGGCATTTAGGACAGTTTCTAACATATTCTTTTATTTGTTTCTGCATTCCCCTCCATTTAAATTGTTTCTTAATCCAAAAGTATGTTTTAAGTGTGCCCTGATGGCCTCCTAGTGCTGAATCATGAAAATCTTTCATCACGGTTTTAATTTCATCTGGATCAGTTAATATTTGAGCTGAATTCGTTTCACTATTTGTATCTATTATTGTTTCATCTACGACTGGTGTACTGATTTGTGGCTTTATTTTTGTGATTTGCTGATCTAAAATATTTTGTGTAGTTTTGGATCGTGTTTGTACGGTTGTAATATCTGGTTCTATATATGGAATTCTGCTAAAAGCATCCGCATTTAAATTCTTTTTGCCTGGTTTGTACATTATTCAAAATCATATTCCGATAATTTATGTCGGAAACGAGCAAGGCGGGATGTCTGATCTTTTAAATTTGCAATACCTTTTAGAGGCTGATGATCTGTAAAAATTTTGAATGGTCGCCCTAATAGGTATGCTCTAAAATTCTTTATTGCCCAAACAATTGCTAAAAATTCCTTTTCAAAGGTAGGATATCGTTTTTCTGCTCCATTTAAAGTTCTACTTGCAAACGCGATCGGTCGGTCGCTTCCTACTTCTCCTTGAGATAGGACTGCACCTACTGCTTCGTTACTTGCGTCTGTTGTTAGTAAAAAAGTTTTTGTAAAATCTGGATATGCTAATATTGGAGGTGAAATTATTGATTCTTTCAATTTAATAAATGAATTTTGACAATCGTCCGTCCATTTAAATTTAACGTCCTTTTTAAGTATATTATTAATTGGTAAAGATAACCTTGCCATATTGCTTATGAACTTTCTGTAATAATTAATTAATCCCAAGAATGCTTGTACTTCTTTTCTGTTCCTTGGTACTGGAATATTTTTTACGCATTCGACCTTAGCGGGGTCTGGCAGCGCACCAAGTTCTGAACATTTATGACCTAAATATACAACTTCACGACGTAAAAACTGACATTTTTCAGTAGTCTCTTAGTTTCTGTAATACTTTACTTAATCTGTGTTCATGTTCACTTATATTTTTCCCATACACAACTATATCATCAAGATATACAAAACAATCGATACCCTGTAACCCTGTTAAGATGTGATTCATTATTCTCTGGAAAGTTGCTGGTGCCCCTGTTAAACCGAAAGGCATCCTATTGAATTCAAAATGTCCAAGTCCTGTACTGAAGGCAGTTTTTTCTTTATCACCTTCTTCTACTAAGACCTGATGATAGCCACTTGCTAAATCTAAAGTTGAAAAATACCGACTGTGACCTAATTGATCTAATATTTCATCTATTCGAGGAATAGGAAATACCTGTTTTACGGTTACGTCATTTAATTTACGGAAATCTATGACAAGTCTCCAGTTTTTGTTACCGTCTTTGTCGCTCCTCTTCGGTACCAATAGTAATGGGGAATTCCTGGGTGATATGCTTGGCGATATAATGCCAGCATCTAACATTTTGTTAACCTGTCTATTAATTTCCTCTCTATGTGTGTGTGGAAGTTTGTATTGCTTTTGGTTAATTGGTGGTTGATTCCATTGTGTTGTTATGTCCTGTTTAAGTATCGGCGTGTATGACAGTCACCTTCTAAGTGAAAAACATCGTGGTAAGAAATACAAAGATTTTGTAATGATGTGATTTCCTCCTTATTTAAAGATTCATCGATGTTAATTTTTTCTAATAATCTATTAATCCTATATTTTATATTCACTGTATTTATAGTATTTATTGTAGAATTGTTTGTATCTGATTCCCTATACTGATTAAAATTTGAAAATTTCGGTTTAAAATTGTTGTCTATTATAATGTCCTTTTCTATAGCATTTAATACTGAGACATAAACTTTATTTTTGTTAACATTCGATAAGCTTTCTCCCAAATATACTCCAGGATAAATTTCTTGTTTATGTATTAATACAATTGGAATTTTTGTTTTTAGTGTAATTTCTACTATTTTTGCGGTTCTCGGCATGATTTTTATTTCATGATTGTTATAAATATTTTCTATGTCGGCTCGCGATTTCATTGGTAATCGGATAGTGTGATTCTTTCCTTTATCGTAGAATGTTATGGTCTTATTAATTGCGTTTATTACGGATCTATTCCATATGTTATCCCATCCTATTATTCCGTCTGCTGGTATTCCTTGTTCAAGAGATACTACATGCATTATTAAATGTAACCACTTTATATTACTGTGTTGTATATTGGCGTGCCTAACGTCCTTACGCATCCACCAAAAGCCCCATTAAAATCTTTTTTACTATTCTTGTCAAAATCCGGTAGTTGTGTCATTGCACCTTCCTTTATTATGCTTGCATCTGCTTCTGAGTCTACTAGTAATATGAGTTTTCCATTTTTAGCTGCCTCGCAAGGTACTTCAATGAACACATCACTTGCATTATACAATTTGAAGCAGTCTCCCTTTCTATTGTATATTTTGTTAATTCTCTTTTTATTTAATCCACTCAACTGTTGTCTGATTTTTTTATCAAAACATGTTATAAAATTTTCAAACTTTTTCAACATTCCTGTAAACATATTGTTCAACTTTTGACCTATTTGCATTTCTTCCCATACACATCTTTGCCGATAAGTTTCATCTGCTACTAATTTAATCATTTTTGCCCCTATTGCTATTATCATATATATAAAGAAATGTATTATTGCAAAAATTACCATTGTCACTCCCTCACAATCAAACCACGGTGGATCAATATGTGTATCAACGGTCACTTCAGACGTCTGATTTGCAATATTTTCCTCCACCGGTTTTCTCTTATTTTTAGGAGTTTGGGTAGTTAATGTGATCACAGACCCTCCAGCCTTATGATTTACTATTTCTACCCCTTTTGACCTAATTTTGCCATTTTTAATGGGTCCCCAGCTTACTGGCCTTAGCTGGGCCCCTGGTAGTTTCCCTTGTTTTGATCATTATTCTCCCTCGCCAGATAATCCCTCTTGGCGTAGCAATCAGTTTCTACATGACCAAGTCTACGACACCAATCACATTTTAATTTATTTCTAGGGGTATTCCCATTTCTATTGTTATTATTTCTATTATTATTATTATTATTATTATTATTGGTACGGTACGTAGTGTTATGTCCTGCTTGCAAATTGTTGTTTAAAAATTCCCTATTAACGACTGAATGGTTTTGTGTACGTCCAAACCCTTCCTTATTTTGAGCTTCTAATCTAATGGAAGCACACCTCCAACTAGATTCGTGCCCATATTTTTCACACTCTATACAAAACGGTGTGTTTTTCCGCGTAATACATTCGTCTCGTGTATGTCCTTTTTTCTGGCAAAAAGAGCATGTTGGTCATATTTTTGATCCTTCTGTTTTATTTATTTTGTGATTTAGTGGGGTAGTTTGAAAATGATTGTTTTGAATACTATTCGTTCGACTGGTTACAGATCGTTGTTCGAAACTGTACACTTCCTCGGGGAATCTCGGACCCCCTTGAATTGTTATCTGGGCCTTTAATGCTTCATCTAATAAATCATTCAAGTTTTCTGCTTTGCTACTTAATAATAGAACCTTTATTGTCGGATCCTTTACACCTACCTTGAATGCTGTCAGAACTGAGTTTACTAGTTCCGTATTAAAAACATCTGTAGGTAGATTTTTATTTTTGTACCTTGAATCTGCTATTTCATTAGCGTTTGCCCATAATCTTTCTAATCTTCTTGCAAATGTCCTCAGACTTTCACCATCTGTCTGATATGCTTTTCTAATACTATCCTGAACCGAATCTAACGTAGTCATTTTTAAATATGTATTTCTTAGAACGTCAAATAACTCCTCTAAATCATTGAACTTTCTTGTGCGGACTAGATCATAAGCGTCACCAATAAGATGTAGTTTGACACAGCTAATGAATTCTTCTTTGTTTTCTTCTGTAATTTTTAGACTTGCTAACGTACAAGCGTCCATGAATCTGTAAAGTTCAGTTTCAACGGACGGTGATTCCGATCCCATAAAAAATGGAACCACACTTCCTACGTAATTCGATACAGTATCTAACGACATTTCTAATGTTGTTTCCGGTGCTGTTATTTTATCAAATTTTCCTTCAATCTGTCATGCCTCCTTATGATATAATGATGTTTCGTGGGATAGCTTAACTTCCGATTCTAAAAATCTGATTTTCGAATCTAATTCCCTTACTTTATTATTTGCTTCTTCTAATGTTTCGAATTCTAGTCTGGGCTGTTGGCTCAGTGCTCGTTCAATTGATTCGTCCGAAATATCTTTATTTTTCAGCAAAGTTCTTAATTTTTCGTTTTCTTCCTCTATTCCACTAGCCTGGTCTAACAACTCCTGCCGTTCTTCTACAATATCGTTTAATTTCTTATTTAATGCAGTAAATTCCCCTTTCCAATCTTCTAATTCTTTTATTTTATGAGCACTTTTATGTTCCAAGAAGTATACTAATTGTTCAAAAACTACGTCAACTCTTTCGGCCTCTGAGTATATCCGTGTGGAACTGACTTTATTTTTTATTAATTCTAAAGTTTCTTTATTGTTAACTTCCGTACTAATTTGATTCCACAATTTCTCAGTAAATCTGCCAAGTTGTCCTAATATATTTCTATATGCTACTTCCAATTCCTCAAAGTTCGCCATATAATCATTAAAATTTATAAATTTGTTTAATTTCATTCTTTCTATATTTTAATTTCACCATTTATTTACTGCTTTCACCCAAACCCACTAAAATTTATTCAATATTTAATTACACCTTCCTTTCCACTTCTGTGTTTCTTCATTTATTTTTTTTTAATGCTCCTTCAAATTCGTCCTTCAGTCCTCTTTGTAGATTCTTGAAAAACCGGCTGCGCCAAAATGTTGCGTTTAAACTGAAAACACCTCGGTATCGTGCGACTCACGAACCCCTTGCTTATACTTATTTCTTAAAACACAACTCATAAATGCAGGCAAGCATATTCTTAAATCTACGTACTACTAAAAACCTCATGAACCCCACATCATATATTTACTAATATTGTGAAATCATTAATTGAGAAAATTCCAATGTGCTAAATTCTTAATTGGTTCCCATGCTGGCGTTAGTCTTGACTTAAATTACAACCAATGCTTTTGTTGTTGCTTTTAAACAGACGGCACACTTGCTAGCGTGTGCCTCGGATCAAATTGGAACCAGTGCATTTTTCGTTGCTTTCAAGCGGGCTTAATTTTATATCCTGAAAGTATGCACTCATAAACATTATGTACTTGTTCCAGTTACGTCGTAGACGTTATGTAAAGTTAACATGCATCTGTTATTTTGCTTTTAGATTTGAACTTTATGTGCATACTGGTTATGTGCAGGCTTTCTTAAATACAACAAAAAAAAAAACGTTTCTGATTCACAAAAGTGTGCCAATGTTTGAATCGACCATCACGATCAATGTTTCCAGAATTTTTTAACATTGCGGCTAAAATAATGAAATAAAACGGCAAAAAACGGTTAAATTATATTTTTAAAACGGCTAAAATACGGCTAAATATTTTTTGTTGTATATTTAATTTATTATACACTCAAAAAATTAGTGCAGTAAAAATTACTGTACTGTGTGTAGTTATTTTAATATTATGCAGTACTACTTGTTTTTACTGTATTTTTATTAATATTTTATAGTTTAATTACTTTTTTTTAATTAAATTCAATTACTGCAATTCTGCAGTGATTATAGTTTTTAGTTATTTTGTTATTTAGTTATTCCACTTTCAACGTAACCAAAAAAAAATAAAGAGTTGTCAAATTCACACTCGAAAATGCATTCACACACCGCATTGCAAGTTTTTCTTTGTTTAATTTAATATTAGTAGATATATATTTGTTTCATAACATTTAATTTATGTAGCTGCCCACGAGAACAACGACGAACACAACTGGAACATCATGCAGGTGTAAGGAGCCATCGGCGCGCTACGTTCCTACCTCCTGGATATCAATGTCTGGATAGTTGAGTGTTCTGCAATTGCAGCTGTTGTAGGTGAGCAAAACAATAATTCAGCTGATCTCCAGAAACTAAAACCAAACTATTTTCAGATAATTTTGGTGAGCTTCTTTCAGGCACGTCTGGCTTAGAGGGCTACCGCGCATTGGATGCATCTACGTAACGTGGTTAATTGACATACACGCTCCACCGGAACAGAAAAAATTCAGCCACTGGACAAGGCATTGTCGCAACAACCGCAACCGAAGCGTTACCAAAATAAGTCGGCCCTTCATCAAGCCCAAATGCAACGCGATGTACCGGTCCGATTATGACTTTTCTGGATTAACTGCGGTGGTCACGATGTTGGTTAAGTGTAATTATTTGTATATATAATACATAAAAAGTATATATATCGGATAAGAATATCCATTTAAATGTCAGTAATTGCAATGTGTTTGTTTTAACTGTGATGTGAAGTGATGCAGTATAAACAACTACAACATTTATTCGAAAATGACTACATTTTTATTAGGACGGTCAGCAACTAAAATTTAGTTAAATTCAACTACATTTTGAATTATTTTTAATGCAGTATTTTTTGGGTGTAGTTAATTTAAATATTTAAACAAATTTAATTGAAAAATTCCATGTTAAAAAAGTTGAAATTGGCTAAAATTAAATTTTATGAAATTATTCAAACTCAAAAAACAACAAAAAGAATATTTATGCCGTTGGACAAAAATATATTTTCTCACTCATACATAACTAATTTGAAATACATCCCTGCAGGACCAATGATGGATAAATGATCCATAATTTTACTAGTAATAAAAAGTAATATATTTTGCGCGTTAGTTTGCCACCATTTTTTGTTTGTAGGTTATTTTTTACGTTTGCTTTTTTCTTCGAACAGCCGCTACAGCGGAAGGTGATAAAAAGTTTTGGATTAAATTATAAACAATTCATAAACATTGAAATAAAGTATATCGGAAAATATTTCTTATCTATATATTTATATTATAGATGTCATCAAAGTGGAAGGGTCCTCTGCATTAAAAAAATGCATCGAGCGAAGTAAAACAAGAGCAAACAAAAGGCGTTTTAAAAGAAAATCTGAAAAGCAAATATTACATTTAACGCAATAAAAATTAAAACAATGTAATTTTAGGTATTTTTGTTTTATTTGGTATAATTTTGCTTAGTTGAATTCTGCAAGCCATGTTCGCCTAATTACAAAAAGATTTTACATTATTTTTATTGGAATTTTAAAAATAAAAGAACTGCAAAAAAACGATAAACTAAAAATGGGCTATATCTCAAAAACTAAAGTCAATTTGTTGATGCCATTTGTCAATATTGGAATTTTGTCGGGTACAGTAATATAATTTACGCACTTATTGACAGTCTCAAAAACTTGAAAATTAGACTTACAAAAATGTTTATAATGTCAAAATATAAATAAAAATTTGATTTAAACTTTCAACAATCCGGCTAAATTATTTTGTAGAAACGCCAAAAAAGCGGCTAACAAATTAGACCATAATTTTCCGGCTAAACAATTAAAAAACCCGCTAAATTTAGCAAGAAATCGGCTAAACTGTTAACTCTGATCACGATGTTGAAACATTTCTTTTTTATTACGAGAAAACAGTTTTATGTGAAAGTATGAAAGAGAGAGATAGAGTAGAGTGAGTTCATTGTGCAATATGTACGAATTATTTCGTGAATTATTTTCACAAATGATTTTCGTAAAATATGTATATGAATTTCAACATAATCATATTTCGTAATTTTACGAAAGTTCATTCGTAACGAATGTTTTCGTGTATAATTTTTACGAATATTTTTGGCCAATAACTAACTAACTGTTTTATGTATTTTATGCATGTAATATTTTAAGTGTATCAGTTTAATTTTACACATTGTAGCAAATATTCTAACATCCTATAAGTTTAAGTAAACCTCCAGCAACGAATATTTTTGTCCAATAACTAACTATCCATTTTATGTATTTTATGCATGTAATATTTTGAGTGTATCAGTATCTAACATCCTATAAGTTTAAGCAAACTTCCAGCAAAGCTCTTAGTATATTTTAAATATGACGGATGTGGGTTATGGGAGCAATTATCACAAGGCAACGTGTATGAGCGCTTTAACATGGCGAAGGCAGCGCAATCCTTATCAGTGTCATCACAAGTCAACACAGTGGTCGCCATAATTGACAAATTGTCAAATGGTGACGCTGAATTCGGCGAGCAAGTTCCTGGAAACGACGCTCCACATCAGCCGCTGTAGAAGTCGGTGTAGAAGTCTCCATCGTAGAGGGGATTCATGCGTTAGATTTGGGGCCTAAATATTACCACATCAGCCTAATTTGAATACACGAGAAAGATGACGAGACAAAAGATCGCTTCTGCGAGTGCCTAGACTACGCATACGAGTGCTGTCCCCGACACGCGATTTTAACGCCAAGGTGGACAGAGAAGGCATCTATTGTCCGACAATTGGAAACTTTAGCCTTCATGACAAGACTTCCTTCCGATAACGGAAGGAGGTAAATCGACTTCGCTGCTGCATGAAACATGTATGAATGCGTTCATCAATGTTATAAACTTTTTCATTACGATTTTTGAAATGGGATAAATTTGGAGATTGGTTGAGTCGTAATGAATTCATATTCATAACATTGATAAACAAATCATTAATAGTATGAATTATTTTTCTGACCATGTTAATAATGTTATGATATTAACAATAAGATGTCTTTATTTATCTGCTAAATCCATTCCATAGGAGAAAAAAAGACTTGTTATTCAATTAATAGGCCCGATATTTACGTATTCGGAATTAATAAACTTGATTCAAACTCATCGCATAAATTACTAGTTACATTTAATTTGTTAGATTTGTTTATGGTATTAGACGTTCTGAACATATATCGGAAACATGTAAAGATATCTTAGGTTGTAGCATAACAAACTATAAATTTTTACATAAGTTAATTACTCAGTATTAATTACTCAGTATTGTATTGACTAGGTTTGCCACTCATATATATATAAATATATATATATATATATATATATATATATATATATATATATATATATATATATATATATATATATATATAGATATATATCTATTTACACAGCACAACAACAAAAAAATTATCAGCGATCGCAGCAAGATTTTTCGGTTAGACGTCAAGATTCTAATCACTACAAGGGTTGCCACTCAATTGTGAATTTTAAAAACCAACATTTCGTAATTTGGAACACCTTTTTTAATTATCTACGATCTAAGTATGATTTTTCGGCGGATTTCAAGATTCTAATCCCTACCTCTTACTCAGTTTTTTCAGATTGTCTCAAGTTTTTGAGTTATTACGTAATATATGGAAATTTTCGTGTTTTTCTACATATTTTGGACTTTAACATTTTAGAGATTTGAGTTATCGATTCAATTTCACTTTTATTTCTCTGAGAATACATTAGCTATAATCTTCATGAAATTCGGATTAATCGGACTGAAGTTGTGACCAGCCAAACACAAAAAATATTGTTTTTAAGGTGTACCTATTATTTATTGCTAACATATTAAGTTTTCATAACTCAATTAAATTATAAATTATATGTGAAACTAGATCCATAATTCTATGATTTGTCTTACTTTATTTTTGCAAATCACGCTTTAAGTCTTCAGATTAAATACAAATTCACGCTAACGATTTTTGTTTTCAATTTTCGTTTGTGGTGTTCTTTTTAATCAATATAATTTGTTGTCCATCAATTATTCTTAGAAATTTCAACAAAACCTTAAACCAGTAGAATTCAGCTTTGCATAAATGTATTACTTTCAATGGGTTTGCCTCAGTATCCTGCAATAGAGTCAAATGAAGATCACCTACTTAATGGTCTTTCTTTTAAAATAAAATATTTTCCTGGTTCTGTTACAATCAAACAGAAAAAAGGTACATTTTTTAATGGAATTTGTGAATTTAACTTTAAACTGAGGACTTAAAGAGTGATTGGCAAAATCAAAGTAAGATGAAGTATAGAATTATAAACCAAGTCTGATATAAGATATTTAATTAATTGTGAAAATCATAGATGTTATGCAACAAATAATAGGTACACCATAAAATTCATAGTTTTGCGTTTGACTGGTCATAACTTTGGTCAGATCAATCTGAATTTCATGTAGTTTATTTCAAAATATTAGCTCAATAAAATACAAGAGAAATGTGATCGAAAACTGGAATCTAAAAAAGCTATAGACCAAAATATGTAGAAAATCACGAAAAATGTTATATATGTATTTGATTTACGTAATAACTCAAAAACTTGAAGCAATCTGAAAAATCTGAGTAGGAGGTAGTGATCAGACTTGCCATTTTCGTTATTTATAACCAAATTTTGTTGCTTTTTTTTGGCTTGGTTAGATGGTAATTTTATTTTTGGTTTGGTAATATTTTAGCCGCGTAGCTTAGTGGTGCGTTGGACTGCGAGCCGAAAGGTCCCCGGTTCAAGCCTGAACTGGGGCTAACAACATCTTTTCATAGACACATTTTTCTATACCGCACTACATCTCGGCAGTAAATGGCAAAACTGCGAGAGTAAAAACATTGCCTATGAAAAGCTATCACCCGCCGTTCGGATTCGACAATAAACTGTAGGTCCCACCACTTTGAGTACAAATATAACACGCACAACCCAAAATGGTGAGGCCTAAGTTCTTATAGAACTGTAGTGCCAAACTATTATTATTATTATTATTATTATTAATATTTTGCTATGTTGATCAAAAAAAGATTTGATTTTTCAAGAGGAGATATTAAAAATATGTCTGTCATTACACCAAATAATCTTTTGAGTTCTTCTGAATTATCATTATTACCTTTATTAGACACATTTTCATATTTATATGAAGAAAGTGACACCGAGGAAATAATAACTCAGTGGAAGTTGTTACGATTGTCCAAAACGGAAGTAATAGAAGATATGGATATATCAATGTTTTGGTTTAAATTGCACACATATAAAAATGGTCTAGGTCAGGCATGTCAAACTCATTTGGCATCACGGGTCGCAAAGGCAACTCAAAAGATGAGGCGGGCCGCAATTGTGTACCATACAAAAAAAAAATTCGCTCGTTTTATACATTTGGTTCTTCTGTTGGAAAATAAAATATAATGTTAAGATGATAACATTTTCCATTGATCCTCGTTAAAAGCGCTGCAGGCGAAAATTTTGTAAAAAATGGTGCAATTTTTGTCTGTTTGAAATATATCGAAAAAATGTTCGAATTTCATTGATCCTGCCAAAAATTTTGTCTGGGGTATATACAATGTAGTATATTTCAAACACCAGAGACAATTTTGTAAAACAGATCTAACAATCATCCAAAATTGTTGCAACTTTTTATGTCCGCAAAATCGTACGATATCTAATTAGCTCTTGTACCAATATCGAAGGCCAAATCGTACTAAAACTACAAAAATTGTTCAAAGCGACATATCGCTGTATTTTTTCGAAACGATAATAAAAACGATTCTGGATTAATATTGCATAAAATAGCTCAAATATATATAGATATATTTCAAAAACATTGCGATGTGGAAAATGTTTAAATATCCTAATATAAAATTTTACTCTACTAAAATTACAAAATTTTAAAAATTAGCAATGAGATTGAATTTTGGTATCTAAGTTAGTTCGAGAAAACTTCGAGGCATAAAACACATGGCAAACTTCTTACCAAACATATTGAAATTTTTTTTTTTTAAATATCGTATATAAATTTGATATTTATATAAATTTAAAATTTATATAAATTTGAAAAGGGTTGCTTTTTATGCACAACTAAGGACAATCCATTGATTAGAGATGTAAGGATTTAGAAGTTTTAAGAAAATTTATTTTATTATCCTTAAAATGAGGTTTTCAGCATTCTACGGTCAAGAGTTTTTTTCTACAACCACAAAAAGTGATTATTTATTAATTTTTTGAAACTTTGGACCACTGTATCTCTGGAGAAGGTGAGTCTGGAACTCTGATAGGAATGTCTCTAAACAAAAAGTTTTACTTACTAAAAAAAAAAATGTTAAAATGAATACAATTCCATTTTCGACAATGCAAGACTTTTGTCTACAAATTTTTATACCCTACACTAAGAGTGAAAGGGTATATTCAGTTTGGTACGCCGTTTGTAACACCCGGAAGGAAGCATCTCCGGTATGGAAAAGTATATATATTCTTGATCAGCATGACCTCCTGAGTCGATTTAGCGATGTCCGTCTGTCTGTCCGTCTGTCTGTCTGTCCGTCTGTCTGTCTGTCTGTCCGTTTGTCTGTTGAAATCACTACTACTTTTAAAATAGAAGAGCTAGATAAATGAAGCTTATAACTTAGATTACTAATATACCTACGCTGTATGTGCGAAAAAATTGGCGAGATCGGTCCATTGTGACCAATGATCCGACCACTTATGTTCAAATACCTCATATAAAATGTACATATAAAGATCAATTTTTATGTATACGTGCTTAGGTAAACTTTTTTGGTCAAATATATATTGATATCATGCTCAAATACATGATAATAATGTTTTCCGGCGAAAAGACTTGTGGTTCACAAAAAAAAAATCGAAATTCGGTACACCTACCCATTTGTAAATATGGGTATCAAATGAATGGAAATTCTTCAGCGATTGAAAGTTTGTAGTTATTTTCAGGATTCGTATACCCTGGTGACCTATATATCACTTTGAATGGTAACCACACATATGTGTAGGGTATTTATAGTCGGCTTAGACCGACTATAATTTTGATAATCCTAACTATCATAATTACACCTACTTTAAAATTTCCCATGTGATCTAACCTTCCCAACTGGTTTTGTAATAAGATGATCTGGTGGCAAGATAATATATCAAACAACTGGCAGCATCCAAACGACCGTACACACGAAGATGACCATTGCTGTCGTCAATTTGTGGAGACTGTTGTCTGGGGGTAACTGTTGTCTTTGTATTCGCTTTGTAATTAATCAGCGTATCTCTCTTTCTGAGCGAATCAAACTAATGTATTTTCCGCGATTTCCAGTTCAATTGCCGTGAGCCTATATTCGGAATGTTGAATTTATTCGGAGTTGAATAAAGCGTTGAATAAAGCGTTGAATAAAGCGATGAACCAAGTGACGGTTCTTTTCAGTCTCATATATGAAGAAAAGCAATAAACATCTAAAATACTATTTGTAAGAATGACTTAAGTAACTTTAGCATAAACTTCTTCATCATCCTTGTCATTTGTATTCGAAGCGATAGCTGGCCAACAATCTTCTTTTTCTTGTAAAAATACAGGGCCTCGGCACCAGCGTGACGTAGGGTTAAAATGAATACTGGTTTTCGTTTGTGTGGTTTCGTCAGCCACATTTTCTTTGGTTGGGATTCACCTCCAATCATCTGACTTAGATGCATCCAAAATCTGCGCAATCCTATGTGTTGCAAGTGGCTTGTAACGACGATGTTCACTCTGTATCCATTTTACAACCGTTTTAGAGTCAATCCTTAACACGCACCGAGTTATGTTGACTGTGTGCAATTCCAATATGGTTTTCATCAGGCGTGTTCCCAACACTGCAGCTTGTAATTCAAGGCGTGATACCGACAATAGCTTTAAAGGTGAGCTCTTTGATTTAGCGCAAATACGGAAAATATTGATGCCAATTTCTACACTATATGACCTCCAGTATGCTACTGCAGCGAAGGCTTCTTCGATGGCATCTATAAATACATGCAATTGCGAATCATGTGGAGTTGAAGAACAATGGTGAAAATAGTGTCGGCTAATATGAAATGATGAAACATTTTTTAGTTGCACTCGGAATTTTTCCCACATTTCTGCGACTTCGTATGGTAGAGGGTCATCCCAACGTACGCTTCGTCTCCACACTTCGCGTAAAAGTGTTTTTCCAATGACAGTAAAGTGGCTTAACAATCCAAGAGGGTCGAATATAGACATCACAATACTCATAAGTTCCCTCTTTGTCGGTGTACGGCCAGTGTTGAACGCTCTTGTCAACATAATTGAATGTCAAATGAGGCTGCCAAAACATACCAAGAATTTTTCTTTGGTATTAATCGCTATATCAGCTTTAGAACCATCAAGCGCTTCAATAACTTCCGGCGAATTCGAAGAAAACTGTCGCAGATCAAAACCCGCCTTTTTATGGATATCTCGTACTTGTCTTGATACCATAATTGCTTCTGGAACCAACGTGAAACTATCAACAAAATCATCTACATAGGGGTAGTCTGTAATGGACTGAACTGCTCGTGGATATTCCTCCTTGTACGTCAGAGCGTTTGTTGTTTTGTCGTTGTTAGCAGAGCATATCAAACATACAGCACCGAATGTCATTGCGACCATTTCGTATACGTCTTGTGATCTTGTGTTATCGCCGTCACGCCAATAAAAATTTTGAGCACATCTTCCGACTGGATCAAGACCTGGTGGAACATCTCCTTGATGTCTTCGCACACAGCAATAGAACCTTCGCGAAAGTGGAACAGGATTGCTGACAGTGCTCTTCAGTAACTGTGAGTAGAGCAATATTCTTCCAATCTCCGCGGCAGCGTCGAAAACTATCCGTACCTTGCCTGGCTTGTTAGGATTAATGACTGGGAAGGGTGTTGTAAGTCAACATAGTGTCTTTTGGTAAGTCACTATACGTTGATATTATAAACGTATCGTGACCTACTTCCGCGATGACTACCTTATGCAGTTATCGTGAAGTTGGTATAAGGTGTGATGTAGGGCTTACGTATCAAAGTTCAGTATTGTCGAAGTTGTGTCAAACCAGCGGTGGCGTGATTGGCTAGAGTGAAATTTGCGCACGGCACTCTGCCGGAACATGTTTAGATTTGAAACATGCCTTCTTATAATAGTTTAAGTGAGATTTTAAGTTAGTGGTAAATCAGTAGTTCAGTAGTAGACAATAATGTTAATATTAAAATATAACTTTAGAGTAAATAAAAGTATGTCTTAAAAGAAAAGACTTGTTTGAATTATTTCGGTTAATAAAAATGGAACTTCGACGTTGGACATTCTCTGGTAGGACATCATGGGTAATTATAAAAGGAACGTTGCGACATTTGGCTTCACGCCTAAGCAACGGACATTTTAATTACAACATTTGGCGCAGCCGGTTTTCGAACCATACATCAACTCCCAAGGGACGAGAAGGACTGGATGGAGATTAATATTGGAAAAAATAAATATTTAGGATCAGGGAAAATATTTTTTACATTTGTGAGTATTGTGAAAAATAGTGAAAAACATGTGAGCGGTAAAAAAATAACATTTTGTAAATTTGTGATATAAAACAAGAGACATGTTGGAGAGTTGTAATAAGTAAAAATCATGGGATTATGAAAATTGACATTTAAAAAATGAAAAAACAATTGAACATTTTGAAATTAATTGTGGAATAAAAAAAAAAAAGCTGTGAAATAAAATTGAGAAATGAATAACATAAATGATATAATTTGATAAATCAGAAAATTAAATAAGTAAACTAAATGTTTTATAAAATTGTTTAATTGATATATTAAAGCACATTTAAAGTAATAGTGAAACAATATAGAATAGTTTGAGTCATTAAATGATAATAATTAATAAAATTGTGAATTTAAATAAATTGAATAACATAAGAATTTTGTTACAGTAATGTTTTTATAATGTTGCGAAATTTATTAAAAACAAAACTGGAAAATTTTAACCAAATTAAATGCAATAAATAAATTAATTCAGTATTCATAAATTACATGTTGATATGATTTGGAAATATAGATTAAAAAGTTTAAATAATGAAACATAAAAATGAGATAAACAATATTTGTAAAAAATTTAATAGATAAATTAAAAAATGGTTAAAAGTTTATTTAATATGAAACTAGTAAAAACAAAATAAATAATTTAATTAAAAAAGGCATAGTGAATTATATAATTAAGTAAATGGAAAAATAAGAAACACTAATAATGGGTACTGAAAATGTATTGAAACGCGTTCATTACGTTGTTCCTTACTTTTCTGGGGCGGAATCTCCATTATTAGAAACAGAATTGTATAAATTTATTGAATGTTGTGAAACAGCAAAGTTAAAAATTAAAGAATCAGATAGTGAGGAATTTATAAAATGTGTTAGGTTACGTTTGGAGGGAGATGCATATAAATTAGTGAGGACAAAACAGTTTCAAAAAATTGAAGAATTATACGAGTTGTTAAAAAATACGTACTTAAAAGAAATTTCTTTAGATTCAGTACTAAAAGAGATTAAAAAAGCTTATCAAAATAGTAAAGAGAGTTTGAGAGCGTTTGGGAGACGATTAGATGAGTTGCAATCCATGGCTTTGGAAATTGCAAGTAAAAAATACAGTAAAAAGATAAGTGAAGATGACGTATTCAGTTTGGAATTACAGAGTTCAGTGTTGATCTCTTTTAAAGTAGGGGTGAGGGATCGAACGATAAAAGTTGTACTGTTGGGTAGTAAGTCAGAAACATTAGATACATTGTTGGAAGAAGCTTTAAATGTGCAGGCTCTTATGCAGCGAAGTCCAAGGTCGGAAGAGGATGAATATAATTATATAGAAAAAACTAAATTAGAGAACACTCAGTCGGAAAATAAATTGCAACAAATAAATAATAATAAAAGTAACTATAAAAGGAGTGTTCCAACATGTTCATTTTGTAGTAAATTTGGGCATACTAGGGACGATTGTATTATTAGGAAAAATACGCCGTTCTGCTACGAATGTGGAGCTTATGGTCACGAATCTAATTGGATATGTGCTAATAATAATATTGGCAATTTTGTTAATATGGATAATAAGATGTATAACGGGAAAAATAATACAAGTAATATGAAATATTCATGGAGGGATACATGGGGGGATAGATAATTGCCACGCAAAAAGAAAATTTGAATCAGCAGGAAATAATAATTATAATCAAGGGGCTCAGTCTAGGCCAGAAAACTGGAGACTCCATAATAATAGTAAGATAAGGCCGATAGAGTTAGGAATGGTAGATCGGACGTTGGAAGAGACTGTGGTTGAATTTACTACTCCATTAAATTTCCGTAGAACAGAGGAGACCAATGAATTAAAATATGAATTAAAGGAAGAAGAAGGTGATCGCATAATATGCAGTGGACATGGAGATAGCTCGGTTTTAACTAATGTAAGTGACGTTTTCATTGAAGTACCTTGCGAGGCAGCTAAAAATGGAAGACTTATTTTACTAGTAGACTCAGGAGCTGATGCCAGTATAGTAAAAGAAAATGCAATGACAAGTTTACCAGACTTTAACGAGAGTATACAAAAGGATTTAAAGGGAGCTTTTGGTGGGTGCGTTAGAACATTAGGTTCCACCAAAATCCAACATAGGAACATAAGGCGCTTAAGTTTAATGTTACACGCAGTGTCACTTGAACAAGGAGTACCAGCTGACGGAATAATCGGACGTGACAATTTATGGAATCGATCTGTAATAAATGCGATAGACAAAACAATAACATTCTTTGATAAACATAAAAATCATATTATAAAACTACCCATGAAATCACAGACAGAAATACAGAATATTTTTTTTAATCAACAAATTAAAATTCAAGCGAGAACCGCAAAGATAGTATCATTACATTTAAAAACAAAAATTCCAATCGTATTAATACATAAACAGGAAATTTTTCCAGGAGTATATTTGGGCGAAAGCATATCGAATGTTAGCAAAAATAGAGTTTATGTTTCAGTTTTAAATGCTACAGAAAAAGAAATTATAATAGACAGTACTTTTAAACCAAAATTTTCGAATTTTAATCAGTATAAAGAATCGGATACCAATAATTCTACAATAAACAGCATAAATTCAGTAAATATTACAAACAGAATTAACAAATTATTAGAGGAAATGAAAATTGATGAGACTTTAACTAAAGACGAAATTACATCTTTACAAAATCTGTGTATTTCTTATCATGATGTTTTTCATTTAGATGGCGATGAATTAACATACACGCCAGCGCTTAAACATGAAATAACTACACAGTGGAACCAAACGCCAATTAATCAGAAACAATATAAGCTACCCCACACTCATAGGGAAGAAATTAATAGACAGGTAGGAAAAATGTTGGATGACGGCATTATATCGCCGAGTACCTCACCTTGGAATTCACCTTTATTGTTGGTACCAAAAAAGAGTGGTAAGGAAGGTAGCAAAAAATGGAGATTAGTAATAGATTTTCGTAAACTAAATTATGTAACAGTTAAACAAGTATTTCCGATTCCTCGGATAGACGAGATATTAGATCAGTTAGGACATAGTAGATATTTTTCAACCTTAGATTTAGCAAGCGGTTATCATCAGGTTTTAGTAGAAGAAAGAGATAAAGAAAAAACAGCTTTTAGAACAGGACTGGGTCATTTCGAATTTAACAGAATGCCATTTGGCTTAACAGGTGCACCAGCGACCTTCCAAAGAATAATGAACCACATATTAACAGGTTTACAGGGTATCGATTGCTTTGTTTACCTTGATGATATAGTGGTGTACGGAAAGAATTTAACTGAACATGAGCTTAGGTTGAGTAGAGTATTGCAGAAATTAAGGGAACACAATTTAAAATTAAATACAGAAAAATGTCAGTTTTTACGTCGCGAAGTTATATATTTAGGACATAAATGTTCGGAACTAGGGGCGCTGCCAGACCCTTCTAAGGTCGAATGCGTAAAAAATATTCCGGTGCCAAGAAATAAAAAAGAAGTACAAGCGTTTTTGGGATTAATTAATTATTATAGAAAATTCATAGGCAATATGGCGAAATTATCATTACCAATTAATAATTTACTTAGGAAAGATGTTAAATTCACATGGACTGACGATTGTCAAAATTCATTTATTAAACTCAAAGAATCAATAATTTCGCCACCAATTCTCGCATATCCAGACTTTACAAAACCTTTTTTACTTACAACAGATGCAAGTAACGAAGCAATAGGCGCAGTGTTATCGCAGGGCAACGTAGGGAGCGACCGACCAATCGCATTTGCTAGTAGGGCATTAAATGGAGCAGAAAAAAATTACTCCACCATTGAAAAGGAATTTTTAGCTATAGTCTGGGCAACGAAAAATTTTAGAGCTTATCTTCTAGGACGACAATTTCAAATTTATACAGATCATCAACCATTACGTAGCACAGCAAATCTCAAAGATCAGACATCAAGGTTAGCCCGTTTCAGGCATAAATTATCAGAATATGATTACGAAATATCTTACAAACCAGGTAAACAGAATTTGAACGCAGATGCTTTAAGTAGAATTCCACATCCAGAACCAGATATTACTGCGGTCCAAACACGGTCTAAGACCACACAGAATAAATTAGATAATCAAATTTCAAAAACCAAACAACAAATGAGCACGCCAGTACTGGATGAAATAACAACAGACACCAAGAACGAATTAAACTCAAGTCTACTATTAACTGACCCAGAGGAAATTAAAACTGTTATAAAAGACTTTCATGACTCAGCATTAGGGGGTCACCAGGGCGCAGTGAAAACATATTTTAGAATCAGAAAACAATTTAAGTGGAAAGGTATGCAGAAACAAATAAAAGATTACGTTAAGAATTGTCAAAAATGCCAAGTAAATAAAAGTTCTAGGCTTACTAAAATGCCAATGGTTTTAACTGATACGCCTGTACGACCATTCGATAAAGTATACATGGATCTTGTAGGTATTTTACCGGAAACTATATCTGGAAATAAATATATATTAACTTTTCAAGATGATTTTTCAAAATACATGTGCTGCGTAGCCATACCGGATGCAGAAGCGAACACAGTGGCAAAAGCATTTTACGACGAAATCATTACACGTCATAATATACCGAAAGTATTAGTAACGGACAATGGTTCAAATTTCGTTTCAAAACTATTTTCAGATACTTGTAAATTATTAGGAATTAAAAAGTTACATATTACGCCATATCATCCACAAGCTAATGGGTCTTTAGAAAGAAGCCATCGTCCGTTAGCAGAATATCTAAGGAATTTTTCAAAAGAAGATGGGTCAAACTGGGACCAATGGTTAAATTCAGCAATGCATGTGCACAATAACACAGTGCATATGTCCACGGGGCAAACTCCTTTCCGTACTTTATATGGGTACGACTTTGATATGCCAACAAATCTAAAGCGAAAATGTTCACCAGTATATAATACCGATGATTACAGCAAGTTATTAAAATACCAAATTCAACGCACACACGAAATCGTGAGAGAGAATCAAGAAAAAGCAAAAGAAAAATCTAAACAAATCTATGATAGCACATTACACCCAAAAATATTTAGCGTAGGCGATAAAATTTTGTTAAAGAATCAGAATAGAAAGAATAAATTTTCACCTATTTGGATAGGACCGTACGAGGTACTTTCGATAGTAAGTCCTGTAACGACAATGATTTCTATCAAAGGTAAAGGTAAAAAATTCCATAACAACTTATTAAAAGCATACAATTTTGAAGAAAATATAACGAAATAAATAACGTGACAAACAGTTCATGATGATCATAATACATAATGTAGATCATGTTAAAAGCATAATACTGCAAACAATGGTGAATGGAATAAATTACGCATATATAAGATTTTTTTTTTTTTTTTGGAATAGGTGTTTAATATTACTGAAATAAATTAGTGCATGAGGAAATAGCTATGTATTAATTTTAAAGGTGACTAGCATTGAATCATGTACTAACAAATGTTTTATAAGGAAAATAGATAAAGGAGTAAAGTAATTTAAGATATTATGAGTAAGAAAATATCAAAGATTAATACAGTTAATAATGAATAAGGTGATAAGCATGAGTATATTAGATGAGCTATAAAATAGTAAAATAAAATTTAAATTGTCACTACAATTGAGATAGGTCAGTACCTTAATGGCATTGAACCAAACGATATGAACCACTGCACTAATGCAAATGAAATGAGATACGTTATTTTGTATGTTATAATGTATACTGAAAAAAAAAAATAAGAAAAAAGACGAAAATTAATATGAATATGAAAGATAATAATAAACGGATAGCATGTGCGAGATGGTGTGGAGAGGAGTCAAGGGAAAGTGCATAGTAGCCCAATGGGTTTAAATATAATGCATACCAAGAGTAATGCGGAGTAGGGAGTAAAAAATGAATTATAAGAACATGATTAAATTCGGAAATTAGTGCACGAATAAATAGCTAAATATTACTTATTGAAAATGACTAGCATTGATTCCTAATGAATTTGTATAAAGAATAATTAGATTATAACAATATTAGACACTAAAGATTTTAAAAGTATAAATAAACATGTAGTAAAATAATAGTAACTTACACACACATATATAAAATATACACGTAATTCAATATTCTAATATAAGATAACGTAAATGGAAATAAGTTATAGAGGATGTTAAAAATAAATTATGTATACAATTTAAAGATTTTATAATGTAAAGTAATAATAGTATTTAGTTAATGATCCTGGTTCTGGAAATGGACAAGACGTACACGAAGAGACGAAGAAGTAACAAATAGACGAAGGGAAAACGAAGAATTACAAAATAGAGAAATACAATTCAGGAGCGTCAACGATGATCGTTTAGTTTTGTTGGGAAAAGGTCTGAAATGGTAATGTTATGTAATGACATATGAAACAACATGTGAGAGTTATGGTGCGGACGACAACAATTGGACGTCAATCAGATGATTTATTAAGAGAAAGAAGGAGCTACACTATAAATATGGAGGTAGAAATTTGAAAAATATGCAAAGTTGCGACTATTGTACCATAATGAGACAACAACATTTTACATCTTTACATACATATAATTAAAAAAAAGGCAATTTTATAGCACAAAACAACACTCTAATATTATAAGTTGAAGGAGCTTTTTCATATACACTTAATTAGCTGTGAATGCGAACCTGTACTAAAACAACAAAGTCAAATGAACACGACAACATCAATGTATAATTAAAAGATACTAGTTCCTGATCGATAGAAGAACTCGCTAGAGGAAGACAAGTTATAATAAGATCCAGAAATATATGATTACAAAATTATCCATTTTAAAATCCGCTCTCAACAAATTACGATTTACTTGGCAGAAAAACAAAGCAATATCGAAGACGAAAAAATTAAATAATATCGACGACAAGAAGATTTCAAGCAATTAACATCAAGACGAAGAACATTCGATACAGGGAAGGTGAGAAGAAATCGAGAGTTGAAATGCAGCCAACATAATATACACGAGTAACAGAACCAGCGATCGCAGCAGTTTATGACATGTTAATGTTATTAAAATATTATAAATATGTAAAAGAAAATGAATGTAAGTTGAAGTGGAAATATAGTAAAGTTAAAGTAAAATTAAGAAAATTAAACTAAAATGAGAACAAATTAAAATTACAAAAAAGTAACAATAAATTTGATTAAATAAAAGTAAAGTAAACTAGAGAAAAATAAGGAAAAATGGAAGTAGAATATAGTAAAAGTAAAAGTGAACAAATATTAAAAACTTTAACAATATAAATAAGAAAGTTAAAGAAATATTATTTAAAGAAAAGTATAATAATAAATTACTAAGAAAAAGAATATTCCACAAGAATAACTTTAAATATTCAAATTTAAAAATCGCAAAATATTTCCAAGTTAAAGTAAACAATTCGTTGCAAAAAAAATTATGCATAATGTCTGATATGTATAATTAAAAAGAACAACTGAACAACACAAAACGCAGCAAGTGCAAAGCGGTAACCTGATCAACTACTGTTTTGTCAACTGCAACGTTCTGTGCATTGTAACTGTTGTTTAGTAATTAGGTTATTAACCTCCAAATACATTATATTTTCAAATAATATAGTATATTGATGAACAAGAAAAAACTATTATTAAGTTTATTTATATAAATATTTTTTTTATAGTAGTAATGCTTTATATGATGATATTAATGATGTAAAAGAAAAAACTATTATTCATTTTAATAATAATTTTTTCTTAAAATAAGGGTGGAGGTATGTTGTAAGTCAACATAGTGTCTTTTGGTAAGTCACTATACGTTGATATTATAAACGTATCGTGACCTACTTCCGCGATGACTACCTTATGCAGTTATCGTGAAGTTGGTATAAGGTGTGATGTAGGGCTTACGTATCAAAGTTCAGTATTGTCGAAGTTGTGTCAAACCAGCGGTGGCGTGATTGGCTAGAGTGAAATTTGCGCACGGCACTCTGCCGGAACATGTTTAGATTTGAAACATGCCTTCTTATAATAGTTTAAGTGAGATTTTAAGTTAGTGGTAAATCAGTAGTTCAGTAGTAGACAATAATGTTAATATTAAAATATAACTTTAGAGTAAATAAAAGTATGTCTTAAAAGAAAAGACTTGTTTGAATTATTTCGGTTAATAAAAATGGAATTTCGACGTTGGACATTCTCTGGTAGGACATCATGGGTAATTATAAAAGGAACGTTGCGACATTTGGCTTCACGCCTAAGCAACGGACATTTTAATTACAACAAGGGCTGCTTCCTTTGAACTCAACTTTCGAGCATAATTTTTCTCTACGTAGCTGTTTGTCTTATATGATTCTGCAAACTGCTTATCACGTGCCATCTTCCTCTCCACTCCAATTAAACGCTGTCTGGCCATGTGAAAACTCGCTGGAAGCTTTACGTGGTCGCTTCTCCTTATCTTTCATTGACGTGTACAGTTTTTGTCTGCAGGATTTGCCTTGCGCGGAGATCAACATCACTTTCAATCGTAGGCAACGCTCTTACACCAAACGCTTCAGTTGGGGACCGGCCTACTATCATCCGATGTAATTGATTGTTGCGATGCCACAGATGTGTTGTTTGTACGTGAGTCATCATGCAGCAACTTATGATGCATTCGTTCAAATCCATTGACATGGCATGGTTTTCGGCGACGACTTTCACGAACTTTTTTGAGTTGATCAGCAGTTCTGGACGACCATAAGAAAATAAAAACTGTTCAATAACTTCATTAATGTTATTGGGATAAATTATTGGAGACTTATTTTGCTTTACCCTTTATACATCTTTACAATCGTAAATTATTTTCTAAATTTGAATAGTTGTATGCTGCCGTAGTTTCTATAAACGCCGTATAAAAAACTTGCCAATCCGGAGAATTCTGGTAAATTTTGAAGTTTTCTCGGAATTAACGGGATGTTATGATGTAAATTCTGACCACTTAAATTATTCACGTCAGAATGCATATAATTGTATGTGGCGAATGCACTCAAGTAGACGGTAAAGCAGCGCGGCTGTCGCCGAATAAAATTTGTGAACTTGGTCCAGGAAGCATATCGTTGCTGGACGAAGATTGAACAGCAGCAGCAGTTGGAAAATCAGTGCGACTGTTGCAAAATAAAGTTTGTGAACTTGGTCCAGGAAGCACATAGTTGAACAATGGCCGATGATTGAACAATGAAATGAACTATATTTTTCTCCATGCTGTACTCCAAATAAACCAAACTTATTGTACTAATTTCTAAAATATAATAATAATTAATAATAATAATAGTTTGCATCATTCTACGCATCAGTCTTCGAATCTGTCTAAGTCGCCAATGGCATCAGGTCACATCGCGGTCCAAAAATATTTAAATATGACATAAAGTGATCGGTCTGATAAACATTAAAAAAAACAAAATTTTCAATTTGCCAAATGCAATACATACAAGTTGTTCAAACTAGAGATGGGCATGTACGTGAGCTTTGCCTCACGCTCACTCACACTCACGAAAAAGTTTGATTTATGCGCGATTTCATCACATAATTTACGAACTGAAACCATACCAATATTCGTAGGAAAAGTCCTGTTTTTCTATATTTATAACTTGAACAATCATATATACACAGACGCTGTCTTGTCTGACTGGGCTTTGTTGTTCTATTCGTGAAATCACACACATGCATACAATGTATATCGTGCCGTTTTTAATACCAAAGAAAAAAAATCTCTGCATATCCAGACAAATTGTACTTACCTTACGGGAAATCTGTGTCAATTGCTCTAAAATTACCTATCACGTGACTGGTGAAATGAGGATGGGGACAGTTTGTAATCATTATACATGTTCTGTGTCCGGTACCATTGGTACCGACTGAGAACTGGATCTTGATGACCAGTTCTGTGATAGGTCTAAAGGTCTGCATGAGGTGTTAATTCACCCTTTCCTAGGGCAACGCCGTGTTAAAGTTGCCGGTTGATTTCTTATACAAGTTCATTGTCTCTGGTTAATTAACTCCGAGAAACCAGTCAAGTGCCCAGTCTAGTACCAGTTCGTTTCTTTGTAGGGCAGTGTGAATTACCCTTAAACAACTGCTCACGTGACCGGTGAAAAGATATCTGTCACTGAACTGAGGAAAAGGTGTACATCCAGTGTTAACCAGAGCGAAAGAGCATTTTACATATTATATTTAAAAAATAAATAATATAACGATTTATATCGAGGCTAACGGAAAAATGTCTAGAAAATTTAATGCAGATCACAATTATTTTATTAGTATACAAGTAATCTATCTTCTGAGTTTCATTGGTCTATCTCTCCTGGATTTCCTTTAATCGCATTACCTACACAGAAAAAAAATATTGTACGTACATATAACAATTGATATGAATAAAAAAAACAAAAACTTATTGCAATTAAAAATATAAATGATTTACTAATTATTTAATTGTATTCACACATTTTATTATTAAAAATATTAATTGGATTAAATTTAATATCTCGTGGATACAATTAAATGATTCATTGTATTTACAACAATTGCTTGTTGCTTTTGATTTATTTTTTTATGCAACTCTGCGATGTGTTGTTGTGATTTAGACTCACATATTTTTTATTTTCCTTATGGATATTCACTATTCACACAGTTTTGGATGTTGTTGGACATATGTTGAGCGCATCATGTTTATATCATGTTGTACCCACGTTGTACAGCAACAAGATCATAGCATTGTCCCAACGCTTGACGTTGGCAACAATGATAATATTCACTATTCACACAATTTTGGATGTTGTTGGACATATGTTGAGCGCATCATGTTTATATCATGTTGTACCCACGTTGTACAGCAACAAGATCATAGCATTGTCCCAACGCTTGACGTTGGCAACAATGATAATAATTTGGCCAAGCGCTAAAGCTTTGCTTAGTCCAAGTTAGCTTGCACAGTTAACAGAGGCTTGCACAGTTAACAGAGGCTTGCAATATAATTTATCATTGCATGATTAGGGGGCTATGTTAAAATAAGCAAAGCAGCGGTTCTCCAACAATTATACTATTTCGCAATTCGTCTCAGCCAAAAACTGCAAGTTCGACTTTCTTCAAAAGTCACGTAAACCAAAATTAAGTGAAATTGAAAACTCACTGGAATATAGTGAAAATATAATTTAAGAAAAGCTTGCAACGAAGGTATTGTTAATACCTTTCGTTGCAATTTAAAAGTTTGTAGTTCAGTCAACCTCAAGTGGAGGTAATAAAGTTAATAAAGTAATAAAAGTGTTTTTTCAACTTTAAAATTAAAAAGTTTTTTTTAATTAAATTATAAAAAAATCAACTCTAAATTTACAACATTTGGCGCAGCCGGTACGTCGGTTCCAACCTCTCAATGACCGAGAATGGAAATAAGGACGAAGGAAGGAGAACGAGAACGAATAGTAACCAAAATGGTAAGTGGTTAAAATTTTAATTATTTGTTTATTAATTAAAAAAAAGCGAGCTTTAAAAATAGATTTAGTTATATTTTGTTTTTTTTTTGTTATAGAGATAGGGAGAGTTTTTTTAAAAGTTATAAATAAAAAATGTTTAAACATTCTAAATAATTTAAAAATATAAAAATTAAATATATAAAAGAAAACACACACTGCGAATCCGAACCCTCTAGTGTATAATAAAATAATTTATACTATTAGTATGCAAATTATAATTTTCAATAAATATAAAACGATAACACTATAAAATCAAACAAATATTTATATTCAAAACGTATCAGTTTTTCGCCACACTGATGGCTGTTGATAATGAGAATTAATTTTTATATCAAATTAAATGAAAAACCAGTTGGGAAGGTTAGATCACATGGCAAATTTTAAAGTAGGTTTTATTATGATAGTTAGGATTATCAAAATTATAGTCGGTCTAAGCCGACTATAAATACCCTCACATATGTGTGGTTACCATTCAAAGTGATATATAGGTCACCAGGGTATACGAATCCTGAAAATAACTACAAACATTCAATCGCAGAAGAATTTCCATTCATTTGATACCCATATTTAAAAATGAGTAGGTGTACCGAATTTCGATATTTTTTTTGTAACTACAAGTCGTTTCGCCGGAAAACATTACTTTCATGTATTTGAGCATGAGTCAATATAAATTTTGATTCAAAAAAGGTTAACCTAAGCACGTATACAGTAATACTGATCTGTAGATATTCATTTTATATGAGGTATTTGAACATAAGTGGTCGGTTCTCAGGTCACAATAGACTGATCATGCCAATTTTCTTGTTCAGACAGCTTAGATATATAAGTAATCTAAATCATTGTTCTATCTCTTCTACTTTTTCTGTAATCGTGATTTCAACAGACAGACAGAGGGACAGACAGACGGACATCGTTAAATCGACTCAGGAGGTCATGCTGATCAAGAATATATATACTTTTCCATACCGGAGATGCTTCCGTCTGGGTGTTACAAACGGCGTACCAAACTGAATATACCCTTTCACTCTTAGTGTAGGGTATAATAATATATTTTCCGAATGTGTTGTCAGAAATAAGATTTGGAAATATTCAAGAAATTTTAATATTTTATAATATTCTAAATAATAAATTTACATTTGACATTTCTCTTAAACGTCTTCTGTTCTATGAAAATAATTACATAGTAACTGCGATTACACAAATTTTAATTTAAACATATTTTTATTAAAAATTAAAATTTTACAAATTGTCTGAAAAGAAAAAGGACAATATAATAATTGAAATACATCTGAGATTCCAAACTACGGACCCTCCAGTGTATAACAAATAAAAACTAAATGATGTGATTAAATTTTTAAGCGTGTAAACACAGCAGTGATTGCTGTTATGATTTTGAAAATAACAAAAAATGTATATTAAAAAATCCATTTGTCTAAATAAGAGGAGGCAGATAAAATAGTAGAAGAGTTATTAAATTAAGCAGAAAATGGTGAAATAGTAAGATTAGTTGACGGGTTGGGAAAACGTTTAAACGATTATTGTTTACAGCACGTACAGCAGAGTTAGAAGAATCAGCTAATATAGAAGAGGAAAACATAAAGTTAAGAAATTTATTGAAAGAAAAGAATATTTCTGTGGAATCAATAAATAATTCTGTCAGACGCCTGGCAAGGGAGGAGTACGCGACGTTGGAGGAAGCGAACAACAAAATACAGGAGTTGAACGCGCGTATTAGATATTTGAACGAGGTGGTTAAGACATTGCACGAAACATCCTTATACCACAAGGATACCATAGAGAGTGACGACATCACAACAGGGCAACATGGGATTAGGCGAAGTCGCGAAATTCGTTAAAAATTCGGTCCATATTTTGCAGGCGCAGACTCATCATCGCTGAGAACGGATCTTCACCGTTTAATTGAAGGATGTGAAGTGGTGAGGGCAGAACTGAAGCCTGAACAAATGACGGAATTTATTAAAGGCGTTAGGGTTCGTTTACAGGCAGGGGCGGATCCAGAAGTATGATTTGGGGGAGGGATTTTGATTTTTTTGCGCCTTTTTTCCAATTTTTTCTAAAATGCGCCCCAAAAATTTATTTTGCACCCTTTTTTATATTTTCTCATCAAATCAAGTGAATGAAAGGTAATAATGCCACATTTGTAATTATATGATTATTTTTATGATCTTACAACCATTGCGATTAGGATTTGTAATTATCCTATTTAATTAAATATTTAATTATTTATCAAAATGACGAATAAAATATTGAAATGAATAGGTAACGTGGAACGATTTTTTTAAATTTTCTAGAAGTGGCCCAACAGTTAAATATAATATATCGGTGTGAAGTTATAGCGAAGAAGCGCCGCAGGCGAAATTTTTTTATAAAATATAAAATTTTTTATTTTTTAAAACATAAATACAAAAGGGTATAATAGACTCCTGAGTAAATTTCTTTTCGTTTGGGTACTCACACTTGTATCTATATATTATTCGTGTGTGAAATGAACTCAGTTGTTAAAACTAAAAAGGGTCCTGAGGTTACTGTGGTTATCGAATCATGAACATAATAACATACTAATCGTGAGATCAATATCTTTCATTTCAGTACCTACATGTGCCTACATAAGGTTTCGATTTATCTGGGGTACCACAAGTCCGACCGCGCCCCAATTTAGTCTGGAACCCAAACAGAGGGGATAGTTTGAAGAAAAAATATTTCACTTCATCCGGTTATCTAAAGTTCAGTCAATTTGTTTGTTTGTTTGGAGATTTTTTGGTAGGAGTAACGACTTTTTTTCCATATATATATCAAAAATAATAATGAATTTTGATTTTAATAAATATGTATCTAAAATAAAAATTATATTTGAATTTTGAAAGTATTTATCAAAAATAATTATTTTTAACTTTAATAATATTAACTTTTATTTATATTTCTCATATATAATTATTAAAAAATAGTTTAAAATTTAACAGTCCTATAATAAAAATAAGACCATAAATTAAAAATGTTCATCGAATTTTATCTAATAGTACCCTTTGTTTCACAGTGCCATCATTTCTTACAATGACTTTTTACACATAAATTTGAAAAAATTAATTATTTTTGGTCTCTGATTTTAGGAAGGTGTACATATGTCAGTACCCTTTGGAAACAAAATTCAATTTGTGTATTATATTAAAGGTGATCAATACCGACATCTCGTTGGAAAACTACTTCAGATATACACAATTTATTTTTAATGATTATTTTCACTTTTCAAGTTATGTTTTTTTTAAAGTATAACATTTGTACCAATTGTACCATTTGTACAAAACTTAAGTTTGATATTTAACCTAGTTTTTTGTACCATTTATTCAAGAATTAAAAGGTAATAGTTACTTCATCAATTATTAAATTAATTTACAACAGTTTTTTTTAATTTCAAAAATACTAAAAACGTAAAAATCGGATTATAAATCGTCGATATAAAGTCATCAAATAAATTTTGTTTCAATATCGATTTTTTTGTTAACAACTTCTTCAATTATAATTTGAAACAATCATAACCTTTTAGCGCAGTGCCGATTGGACGTACTTAAAAACTATATTTTGTGAATATTTGAATTTTATACCCTACACCTATGAGGTACAGGGTATATTAACTTTGTGCATATATTGTAATGCCCCTTAGGAGGCGTGTCCGGTATGTCCGTCTGTCCGTCTGTCTTGCTGTCTTGCTGTCCGTATACACGATAACTTGAGAAATACTGCTTTGAATGCGATGATATTTCGTTTTAATACTTTTTAGCCAAAAGTTAGTTTTGTCAATGTAAATGAGCCAAATTGGTCAACGGACACGCCCATACAAGTCACTTTTATATAACTCTTTACGAAGCAATAACGAAAAGTATTCAAGATATACTTATAAAATTTAAAATGTATTGTTAGAATTTACCTAAAAATATGTGATCCAAAAATGGGCGTGATACGCCCACATTTTATTTTTTTATTACTTTTCGCTTTTTCATAGTGGACATTTTATTCGCAAATTAGTGAAAACAATATTATCAAATATTAGCCTTAAATCTTTACATATGCTTTAAAAGTGGGCGTAATTCGCCCACATTTAAATTTCTACATGTTTCAAATTTATTATTATTTTTTTTTTAACATCAATTTTTTAAATTAATTGGATATACGTCGTCAGAAATTTAGTATGTAGATAATATTCTCAGTATAACTTCAAAGGTAGGTATACAATTAAATTACCAACATTAATATTCGCACCAAAGGTGTAGGGTATTCCATAGTCGGGCCCGACCGACAATAAAAGTCCGTCCCATGTGACCGAACTTACCCATGTGACCTAAATTTCCTAACTCGTTAATTATGAAAATACACCAACACATCGAAAAGTATGAATTGTCGAACTTTTATCAAACTTTCAAAAATGGTATTTGGACTTATAGTTGTACAACGAAGATATACAAAATATATGTATATTTTTTAAAAAATTCTAAAAAAGTCGAATTTTTTATTATGTCGATTTATTAAAGTTGTCCAAAATTGTCTATGGTTATGCGCCTATAATGTTTAAATTCGATTTAATATTGATATTCCGAGACAAAATTTATGTAATTTTTCAGGAATATTTCTGGCCAACACACAGATAAATGGAATATTTTGGGAAGTGTATAGCAGTTTGTAAAATTTTGTGGTTTTTTAATGACAGATTCACGGCATATTTTGGAATCGGGCAGTTCGGACAGACAGCTTGTGATACAAACTCCGCATATCTCTTTTTAAAATACGTCGAAAAAATATTTCTAAACTGTCTCGACCCTGCCTAGAATTCATCAAAATATTTAAAACTCGAATTGTGTATTCTTCAGAATCTTTGTCAAAATACAATGGCGCATATTCGTAGACAATTTAAAGTCAACTTTAAATAAAAGTTACCCGCTATTTTGGACAATTTTAATAAAGATTAAAATGTCAAAAAGTTTTTTTTAAGTCGCAAAAATTAAAAAAAGGCGAACAATTAAAAAGTTAATTTACAGAATATTAGTAATCTGGAGATAGTTAGTAATTTTTACACAAAGGCGCAATGTGGAAAAGCTCAAAAAGGCGTAAATTATTCAAATGACAATAAAAAAAAACAGCGCATAACTTACAGAATTTTATCGTTTTTACAAGCGCAAAATTATTAAAACAAACACAAAACGAATATGACGAATATTTACTCTGTAAATGAATTGTGTTTTTTTTTGTGAAAATTTGGCGCCTTTTTCTATATTCTGCGATCTTTATAAAAGCCGCAAACATTCTGCATTTTATGCGCTTTTTCCATTTTGTGTTTATTTTTTTGAAAATTTAGCGTGTTTCTCTGTAGTTTCCGGTCTTTTAAAAAGTCCTAAAAATTCTGAATATTAGGCGCATTTGCAATTTTATGCTTTTTTGAAAATTTTGCGCCTTTTTCTGTATTTTGCGCCCTTCTGTTGAGGTGGAAAATTTTCTGATTTTTTGAACATTTTGCGCCCTTCTATAGAGGCGCAAAAATTTTTGTAAATTAGGCGCATTTGCAATTTTATGCTTTTTAGGAAATTTTGCACCTTTCTCTATATTTTGCGCCCTTCCATAGAGGCGCAAAAATTTTGTAAATTAGGGGCATTTGCAATTTTATGCTTTTTTTGAAAATTTTGCGCCTTTCTCTATATTTTGCGCCCTTCTATAGAGGCGCAAAAATTTTGTAAATTAGGCGCATTTGCAATTTTATGCTTTTTTGAACATTTTGCGCCTTTCTCTATATTTTGTGCCCTTCTATAGAGGCGCAAAAATTTTGTTAATTAGGCGCATTTACAATTTTATGCTTCTGTAGAGGCGCAAAAATTCTGTAAATTAGACACATTTGCAATTTTATGCTTTTTTGAACATTTTGCGCCTTTTACTATATTTTGTGCCCTTCTGTAGAGGTGGATCGTCATCGTTCCATAATCCACTATGTCATCTATATAAACGAAACAGTCAATACCCTGTAAACCTGTTATTATGTGGTTCATTATCCTTTGAAAAGTGGCAGGTTCTCCCGTTAAACCGAATGGCATTCTGTTAAATTCGAAATGACCAAGACCTGTACTGAAAGCAGTTTTTTCTTTGTCACTATCTTCAACTAGAACCTGATGGTAATCACTTGCTAAATCTAGTGTTGAAAAATACCGACTATGACCCAGCTGGTCTAAAATCTCATCGATTCGTGATATAGGAAACACCTGTTTGATGGTGACGTTATTTAATTTTCGGAAATCTATAACCAGTCTCCATTTCTTATTGCCATCTTTATCGCTCTTTTTAGATACCAGTAATAATGGGAATTCCAAGGCGACATGCTTGGTGAAATAATACCATTGTCTAACATCTTTAATACTTGTGTATTAATATCATTTCGATGCATATGGGGAAGTTTATACTGTTTGTGATTTATTGGTGGCTGATTCCACTGTGTGGGTATTTCATGTTTTAATATCGGAGTGAATGTTAATTCATCCCCTTCCAAATGAAAAACGTCATAATATGACAAGCAAATATTTTGCAAAGATGCAACTTCTTCTATATTCAATGATTCATCGATCTTTACATTCCCTAATAATCTATCAATTCTATTTTTTATATTAACCGAGTTTATTGTATTTATTGTAGAATTCGCCTTTGTTGCTTCTTTATATTTGTTAAAATTTGAAAATTGTGGCTTTAAATTGGTCACCTCCTTATCGGTGGCATTTAAAATTGATGCATATTCTCTATTTCTTCTAACATTTGTTAAAATCTCTCCGAAATATACTCCTGGCTGAATTTTCTGTTTGAGCAACAAAACTATAGTAATTCTTGTTCTTAACGGCAGTGATACAACCATGGCTGTTCTGGGCTGTACCCTGATTTGTTGATTAAAATTAATATTTTTTATGTCTTGCAATGATTTTAATGGAAATTTAACAATGTGATTTTTGTCTTCATAAAAAAATGTAATTTTTTTTTAACGCATTTATTATAGATCTGTTTCAGAGATTGTCACGCCCGACTATTCCATCTGCTGGTACCCAAGTGGTACTCAAGTGACACAACGTGTAGCGTTAAACTCAGGTTTTCTATGTTTGTGTGCTGAATCTTAGCGGAGCCTAAGGTTCTAACGCATCCACCAAAAGCACCACTCAGATCTTTCTGAATATTTTTATTAAAATTCGGCAAATGTGCCATCCTATCCATTAACAGAGTAAGTTTTCCATTCTTTGCTGCCTTGCGAGGTACTTCAATGAACACATCACTCGTATCGGATATCTTGAAACACTCTCCATGCCGGTTAAATATTTTACGATGCATGCATAATTGTGAAGCTAATTTCATTTTCCTCGACATAAATTTGCTCTTAAAATTATTAGCAATTGAAGACAATTTAATTTTACAAATCGTGAATTTATCATACATTTCTGACGATAAAACGCACATAGCACTAATAATAAAAAGAAATATTGAAATTACTTCATTGCTAATTATACTCGCTCCTATACGGAACGTATCCACAGTCTTGACAGACGTTTGATCTACAATTCCCAAATTTTCAGGGCCCTTAATTACAACTTTCTTTTTATTCGATTTACTTTTGATTTTATTATTCTTGATTTTAATATTTTTAACTTCCGATTAAATTGGTTTTACTTTCTATACTTCATTTGATTTCTTTATAATTTGTTTATTTTTAATTTCCTTAATTCCTATATTCTGTTCATTTTTCGCGTCAAGTTGTGTTTTATTATTATTTAGTTCATTATATGTTTTTGTTGGAAGATTTCTATCTTCATTAATATGTATTTTTACTTTTTGTTCTTCATTTTCAGCGTTAATAATATTCCCTGTTTTATTTTGTTGTAGTGTCCTCTTTGGAACATCTACACATATTGGCCTTACTACACTATTTGCTAAGGGTCCCCAGTACAGTGGCCTTGATTGGGCTCCTGGTAGTTTCCCTGTGGAACGCTATTATTGTTCCATGCATCATATTTGCGTTTGGCATAACAATTCATAATAACATGTCCGTCCTTTCTGCACCAAGTGCAATATTTAGCGGGCCTGTTTGCAAAATCCCCATTACCATTATTTCCTTGAAACACTTGTGTATCGCGTTTAACGCGACAATCCTCCTCGACGTGTCCCCCTCTATGGCACCAATCGCATCTCAATCCTGGAGATCCCCGCCTTGTTTATGGACACCACCTTGACCATATACCTGAGATACGGGTGGCTGACTTCCTTGGGGAGCAGTATGTCCTGGAAAACCATTCCGACCCGAACGATCTGCACACTGTTCATGTCCATAAGTACGACAGTCACTGCAATACGGAGTGTTTCTCCGTGTATGACATTCATACCTCAGATGTCCCTTCTTCTTGCAAAAAGAACATGTAACAAAGGCTACTTCATACCTACATTTTGTGTTTTCTCTTCCGTCTCCATTTATTCATTGCCTTGGCCACCTGATGCATTACGATTATTTGGCATGAAGGCCGATGAGGGCTCATTGAAATGGACTCCAAACGTGTCTATGCCCGTTAACTCCCTTTGTATCGTCGCATGGTGCAATGCCTCTTCCTCCAATTTCTCCAGTGTTGTTTGCCTACTGCTCAACATGAGCATTCGCAATGTGTAATCCCGAAGTCCTAACTTAAATGAGCCTTTAACTAAATTATTCAATTCATTAACGAACACATCGTCTTTCGTCTCATTATATTTACATTTAATCGTGGAAGGAAGTTCAAGCATTTTTAGGCTTAATTAATTATTACAGAAAATTTATTGGAGGTATGGCGAAATTGTCATTACCAATAAACTGTTTGTTTCAAAAGGACGCTAAGTTAATATGGAATGACTATTGTAAAAATTCGTTTTTAAAACTTGAAGAGGAAATTATGTCACCACCCATACTAGCGAATTCGGATTTTAACGAACCTTTTTTGCTCACGACAGACGCCACAAACGAATCATTTGGAAGCGACCGTCCGATCGCGTTTGCCAGTAGGTCTCTTAACGATGCGGAAACTCGCTATTCTACTATAGAGAAAGAATTTTTGGCAATTGTATGGTCAACAAAAAATTTTAGGGCATATCTTTTGGGAAGACCATTTAAAATTTATACAGATCATCAGCCCCTAAATATAGCAAACTTAAAAGATCAGACATCACGTCTTGCGCGTTTCCGACACAAATTATCGGAATATGATTTTGAAATTCATTACAAACCGGGAAAAAGTAATTTAAACGCGGATGTGCTTAGCCGCATGCCGAATAATACTGAAAAAGTAGTTTTAGTACAAACGCGTTCGAAAAACATGAAAAGAGACAAGGAAGACGATAAGAAACAGTCAGAATGCGATCCTGACGATTCGATAACAAAGGAAAATGACAATGTAATAATTCTAACTGAACCTCGGGACATAGAGACGGTAATTAAAGATTTTCACGATTCACCGTAAGGTGGTCTCCAAGTTGGAGTAAAACATTTTTAAGAATGCGGTAACAGTACCGATGGAAGGGTATGCAGAAGCAAATAAAGGATTGTTCAAAATGCCAGGTAAACAAGAGTTCAAGGCCTACGAAGATGTCAATGGTTCTAACTGATACTCCAGTCAGACACTTTGACAAAGTGTACATGGACCTGGTGGGTATTCTGCCTGAAATCAGTTCAGGGAATAAATACATAATAACGTTTCAAGACGACTTCTCTAAATTTATGTGCTGTGTGGCTGTACTCGATGCGGAAGCCAACACCGTAGCAAAAGCATTCTTCAACGAAATAGTTACACGTCACAATATACCCAAAGTATTGGTAACAGACAATGGATCGAATTTCGTTTCCAAACTATTTTCGGATACATGTAAAATTATTAGGAATTAAAAAATTACATATAACACCCTACCATCCACAGGCTAATGGGTCATTGGAACGAAGTCATCGTTCACTAGCTGAATATTTACGTAGTTTTGCTTAAGAGGATGGGTCAAACTGGGACCAATGGTTAAATTCTGCAATGCATGTTCATAATAATACGGTGCATGCGTCGACGGGTCAAACACCATTCTGTTCGTTGTACGGGTTTGACTTCGACATGCCTACGAATTTAAAGCGTAAATGTTCACCTTTGTATAACGCAGAATACTACAATAAGGTACTAAAGTACCAAATACAGCGATCACACGAGATTGTCAGGCAAAATCAATGTAGGGCCAAGGAATTGTCGATAAAACAATACGACAAGAACCTCAACCCTATACAATTCAAACCACACGACATGGTTTTAATGAAAAGCCAATCGAGGAAGAATAAGTTTTCTCCATTTTGGAAGGGACCCTACGTGGTCTTAGAGGGAATTGGCCCAGTGACCACGACGATATTGGTCAAAAACAAAGATAAGAAAATTCATAATAATTTTTTAAAGACATATCACAAATAGTGTATGCCGTTAAAACTAAAAATATTATAATATTACCCTAAGTTAAATAAAAGTAACAATCTAAAACCAATTAGCTATGTGTTGACAATTAAACTCGTAGATGCAACATTATGATAGAAAAAATAAATCTAACCATAAGGTATAGAGTAATCATTAAATAAAACCTTAAATAACTCGTCATTTAGAGGAAGGAATAAGTATATATAAATAGTTTAGGAAAACAGTAAGTAAAAACAACAGAAAAATGTAATAATAAAAAAAAACATAGGACAAAATAATAATTTAGTAATAAAAAAAAAAAAATATATATATATATATATATATATATATATATATATATATATTATTTTTTTTATTACTAAATTATTATTTTGTCCTATGTTTTTTTTTATTATTATATTTTTTCACAATCTATGAAGACAATTTGTTGCCATAGCTTAATTTATTTCTTTTCTCAATTGATGATTATCTAACTATAAAAATTATTGTCTTCATATAAATTTAAATGAAAATTCGTCTTAAAATTGTCGTATTCAATGCAGATAACGCAAACCAACAATTGTCTTACTGACCTACATTAATAGCGCAAGCTAACAAACCTTGAAAATGGTCATTCCACCCAAGTGTATCATGCTGAAGCACATATGCAATTTGTACGAACGTATGTATATCATACGGAAAACGAGCGTTCGTAGCTGGCATATAAATGCAGATCTTGCAGTTTGTTTTGGTACCATAAACAATACACATCTGCACAAGACCATTTGAAACCCACTTCAAGACATTCATTTCATTTCAAAACATTTACTGTCGTCAACTCTATGCTTGAAAATCAAATGAATGTCTTGCTCACAACAACAAAGAACCAAGTACTGTCAAAACAAAACACAAACAAAACAAAACTGAAGTAAAGAGGTCTATGATGATGTGCAATAAACATTTAAATACTGACACCGAGTACTTACTGCATTTTTCATTTTTTTTTATTTATCATTCTTACTAGAGTAAGGAATAGAGTAGGAATTTCCATTAATATTGAAATATAGAAAAAACAAATGGTATAAGAAAATCACATAATATTTTATATTAAGTTTTTTATTTATCGAAAAACATTTTTTTCATTATATAATTTTTTTCATTATTTAATTATTTTTTTTTTTGATATATTGCTTTTCGACCAAAGCGTTGTTTTTGTCGTACAAAATTTTTTTTTACAATTTTTTTTTAAATAATGTTTGTTGTATTTTTATTAACACATAAATACCAACAACAATATTACTGCCGTCGAACGATCGTTAGATTTGTTGTTGTTTTCAATGTTCGTTTTCTCACTCGTTACTCATTGCGCTCACTCGCTGCACCTACTGTGTTCGTTGCATGTTCAGCGACAGTGTTGTCTTTGTTGAGTTTTTCAAAACATTGAATGTTTTGAATGGCTTGATGTTTTGACAGTGCTTGTCACCAATGAAACAAATACTGAAGTGAAGGGAAGTTGCTCAGAGAGACTTCACCATAATACTGTCGATTGTCATTTGCTGAATGAGTTCAAAACTGTAGAGTGCAGTAGTGCATATTTGCTGAGGAAACTTCAAAACCATTTGTGCAGATGTCTAATAAACAATGCTAATAAATATCATATAATATGACTTACATAGGTTCACGAAAATAAGATAATAAAATATTAAACACATTTAGAAAATAAATCGCAACTCTAATTATATGTATTAACATGCAGAAAAATCATTGGTACTTTTGTACATTAATATAATTCAATTTGATTAAGTTTAAATATAACAAATAAACTTTAAATGAATTTGAAGAACTTTTTTATAATAATTTAAATTACATAAAGAAGATGAAAATATCAGTTAGTATTCAAATTAAAAAAAAAGAGAGAAATATAAATATTTAGTACAGTTAAAATAAAAAACCAGTTGGGAAGGTTAGATCACATGGCAAATTTTAAAGTAGGTGTTATTATGATAGTTAGGATTATCAAAAATATAGTCGGTTTAAGCCAACTATAAATACCCTACACATATGAGTGGTTACCAGTCAAAGTGGTATACAGGTCACAAGGGTATACGAATCCTGAAAATAACTACAAACTTTCAATCGATGAAGAATTTCCATTCATTTGATACCCATGTTTAAAAATGGGTAGGTGTACCGAATTTCGATTATTTTTTTGTAACCAGAAGTCGTTTCGCCGGAAAACATTACTTTCATGTATTTGATCATGAGTCAATATATATTTGAGCAAAAAAAAGTTTACCTAAGCACGTATACAGTATTATTGATCTGTAGATATTCATTTTATATGAGGTATTTGAACATAAGTGGTCGGTTCTCAGGTCACAATAGACCGTTCATACAAATTTTGTTCAGACAGCTTAGATATATAAGTAAATCTGAAGTTTCATTGTTCTATCTCTTCTACTTTTTCTGTAATCGGGATTTCAACAGACATACAGAGGGAAAGACAGACGGACAGACAGACAGACAGACAGACAGACAGACGGACATACAGACGGACGGACATAAATGTTTAATAACATGTTACTAGAAATTGTCCATTACAATGGGGGGAGGAATGTTGTGATTTAGACTCACATATTTTTATACCCTACACTAAGAGTGAAAGGGTGTATTCAGTTTGGTACGCCGTTTGTAACACACTGATGAAAGCATCTCCGGTAAGGAAAAGTATATATATTCTTGATCAGCATGACCTCCTGATTCGATTTAACTTCCACTTCGGTGGAAGTCCTCCGCGGAAATCCCTGGAGACGGCGCTCTATACCACCTGATGTAGAAGTCGGTTAAAGTGAGTGGCGAGCATCTCCCTCAGAGTGAGGGTTCGTGCGTTGGGTTTGGGTCCCACTACGGAAAAAACCTATGCGCTCAATGAAAACCAAAAAGAAGCCTCGGATAGCGACAGATTACCACGATGACGACCCACGCAAAACATTTTAAGGACCATGATTTACGGATATGCACCTGGAATGTCCGAACCTTTATAGGGAAGGTGCCTCTATCCAGCTGGCAGATGTCCTCGAAAAATATAAGGCTGACATCATTGCTATCCCAGAAATGCGATTCGGGTCAGCTCGAAACAAGCGTCCGGTGATATCTGCTAAAGCTGCCATGCGGAGAGACATGAATTGTGGATTTGTGGACGGCAAGAGACTTCACCACCTTGTCTCTAGGTTCACGCCCGTGGACGAAAGGCTGGCAACAATCCGCATCAAGGCTAAATATTTCCACATCAGCCTAATTTGTGCACACGCTCCGTGGTGAACGAGAAAGATGACGAGACAAACGAACGCTGCAACGAGCGCCTGGACAACGCATACGAGCGCTGCCCCCGCCCCGATAGGCGATTTTAACGCCAAGGTGGGCAAAAAAGCCATCTATTGTCCCACAATCGAAAAATTTAGCGTCCATGCCAACACTTCCGATAACGGAACGAGGCTAATTGACTTCACCGCAACACGAAACATGGTAGTTAGTAGCACTAGTTTCGAACATTTCGATATCCACAAAGCCACATGGTTTGTCGCCCGATCAAAAAACTCGAAACCAAATTGATCACGTTGTTATTGACGGAAGACACGCTTCGAGCATGATGGACGTACGCACTATCCGAGGTGCCAATATGGACATTGATCATTACCTTGTAGCATTCAAGGTCCGCACACTCTAAAGCGCTGCGAAGAACGTACGGAACACACGCTGAGAAAGCTAGACGTCGGAAAGCTGCAATCACAACAGACAACGCCTTTTCCACTCAACTCTCACACCTGCTTAGACAAAGCACTCCTCCTCTCGATGATAAACGTGCGCAGTGGAACCATATTTCCTGCTCAATGCATACGGCTGCCGAAGAGGTGCTTGGATTCCAAACCCCCTGAGGAATCAGTGGTATGACCAAGAGTGTCGCGCGGCCACTGCAGAGAAAGACGCTGCGTACAAATCCACCCTGCAGTCAGTAGCTGCGCGAGCTGAAGAAGCGATACAAAGAGAAGAGAAGGGAAGAGACGTCTTTTCATGCGTAAAAAAAGAGAGGTAGAAAGACGTGAGTTTGAGGAGATTGAGATGCATGGGGACAGGAATGAGGCTTGAAAATTGTTCGAGAAAATAATACGCCTAGCCGAAGGTTCAAAATCCGGAGCCTCTTCTTGTAAAGATGAGAACGAGAATTCAGAGCACACTGAAGATATGGAGGAATCACTTCTCTAAGCTGCATGCACGAGCTCGTAAGCAGAATATGGTCGGATGAAAGCATGCCAAGTGACTGGAACCTCAGTGTACTCTGCCCAATCCTTAAGAAAGGGGATCCCACTATCTGCGCCAACTACCGTGGGATAAGCCTACTCAATATGGCATAAAATTTTCTATCGAGCATATTATGTGAATATTGATATCACTGGCAGGAGCACACGAGCATTCTCCAGATTGGAGAAAGCTAAAAAGAGTCCGTGTGTCTTGGACAAAAAACTGATTTTGACACCCACAAGTTCGACATTGTTAAGGACTGCGTCTATCTGCGATCCAGCATTAACAGCAACAACGACGTCAGCCTGGATATCAAACGGTGAATAACTCTTGCCAACAGGTGCTACTTTGGGCTCAGTAGGCAATTGAGAAGTAGAACCCACTCTCGCCGGACAAAAATAACGCTCCACAAGTCACTCATCATGCCCGTCCTACTTATGGTGCAGAAACATGGACGCTGGCCTCCACCGATGAGAGAGTACTGGGAGCGTTCGATAGAAAAATTCTCCGTAAAATCTTTGGCCCTATCTGCTTTGCTAACGAGTATCGAATCAGGATGAACCATGAGTTGTATGAGTTATTCAACGACATTGACATAGTCAAGCGCATCAAGATCCAGCGGCTTCGCTGGCTAGGTCATGTCGAACAAATGGATGAAAACACTCCAGCCAAGAAGGTGCTTGAATCGAAAGTCGAAGGTGGACAGCGTAGAAGAGGGCGTCTAAAAGACCAAGTTGAGGACAACCTGGCAACGCTTGGTATTTCTAACTGGCGTCAGCGCGCGCAAAGCAGATCCGACTGGCGCGGCTTCATCTCAGCGGCCAAAATCGACCCACGGTTGTAAGGGCCATTTAAGTAAGTAAATAAGTTTTACTATTAAAAATATTCAATATGTCAAATTATTATTTAAATCAGAAAATACCATTAAATACTTAAAAATACCACAACATTGCCATTGAGTTTATATGAAAAGATTTATTTTTTGTATATTATTAAATCAATAATTGTCTTATTGACCAATTTTAATGGGATTTGAGGGATTTTTTTTCAGGGTGTGATACCATTATTATTGGCCAGAACATTAATTAATCATTTAATCAGGATACTGATACTGATTTATTCAGGATACTGATTAATCAAAATTGTGATACAATTTGACTTCAGAATTTTTGATTAATAGAATTATGCGTCGAGAAATAGTTTAAATACATATACATATCTGTTTAAAATTTTAAAAATTAACTTTGAATAATTCTCTCATTTAATTTTCAGAAACTTTATATCATTAAAATGTCCAGATCATGGAGGCTTTAGCCACACACAATGTACTTACAAGACTACTTATTCGACAGGTTGATGATTGTACTAATTTATGATGGTATTTTCCCATAAAATCTGTAGACATGTTGAATGAAGTTGATAAGGAGATAAATTCAAACAACAAAAATATATATCTGAGTATTAAAATTTTGTTTTATTGCATTACTCATACATATTTTCTTAATAGGTGACTGCAATGATTAATTGAGTTAGAAACAATTTAATTAAAAATATGACACTCATTTTAAGCGAGGAATACTTACACGAATTCAACATCGACGGAACACATGGAAGGAAGAGACTAAAAGATTTTCCGAACGTGTATGACGCTATCAAAGTTAAATATATATAAGCCATTCCACGTCAAACCGGGCACTTTCGAGATTTACTATTTTTGATTTCGTTGAAATTTTGCCGTCTTGTTCTAAGTCTAAAAAATTTGACACTTATTTCATGTTGGTAGTTCTGCCACTTAATAAATTAAAAAATTTCGTTGAAATTCAACATTTTGCATTAAGTGAACCATAATATTGATCTCATTTGCAAGGTAATGATGTAAAGCAATGTATTCTCAGTCAAATGAGACCAAATTGATTAATATTTAACTTATGGTTTACGTGCTACAATAGTTTAAATAAATGCACAATTTTGTATATCGACGAAATTTTTGAATTTATTAAGGAGTAGAACGGCCAGAAAAAAACATATTTTTATAAAAAAAAATATGTATCAAATATTTTTTGGCATAGAAAATCTGTAAAATTTCAAAAATATCGGACCTTATAAAGTCATTTTTTGTTGAAAAGCGTCCGGTTTGACCATATACCATATTTTTCTAAACAGTTATTATTTTGTTAAAATTATAAAAGTTAAAAATGAACTAAAATTTTTGAAAATTGTTTGTATGCAAACTGTTTAAAATGCTAAAACAGTTATTGAATTTTTTAAGTTTTTTTTTATTTATTATTTACTTATTAAAATAAAAAAATGAAATATTATTTACTTTTAGTTTATATTAGCTGCGTTTTTTCATAATTTAAATTTGAGCTAAAAAAAATTTTATACGCAAAACAAAAACAAATTTGAGCTAGATAAATTTCTGGTGTAGCTATCCAGCTCAACGTAAAACTTCAAATAATCTCCGTAAGGGGTCGTTTAGTCACTTGAAATGTGTTTAGTCAATACACATTTAATTGCTGAATGTTGCTGACAACATTTATCAATATAAATGACAAAGGTAAATATCAAATGGTAGCAAAGACATAAACCTTGATTGATTGATTTTGTATCTTGCCGCTAGGAAAGGTTTGTGTATCATATCATTTTAGCTACATCATTTTTTTCAAAACTGCTTTGATCCGGAAAAAAACGCAGCTATTGATTACCTATTTTGTAAAATTATTATAAGTATATGAGTGACTGGTCCTCTAAGGACAGTACGGTGACTGGTCCCCTAAGAACAGTACGGTGACTGGTCCTATGGTATCTATGAGGTGTTTTCGGTACGTTTCATACGATTGGGTCAGAACTAGAACCAGTCACCATCACCATTTCACCAGTCACGTGATCAGTCACGTACCGGTTCATTTTCCCGTAAGGTAGTTACTTTTTTGATACTTTTTGGATAATTACTGTATAAATATAAAATTGATCTTATTTACTTTCAACAGACAGACAACGAATATGACGAATATTACTGACAAAGAAAGATCGATAAAAACAAAAACAGATACACGTGTTCTTTTTGCGAAAAATAAAGCAACAATTTTGAGTGTTATTTTTGGTTTGTAATAACCAAAAAATTGGCTTCTCAAAAACCAGTAGAATAATAAATAATAAAATTGTAAAACTCAGGAAAAATTCGGATTGAATGAAAAATAGTAGAATTCGAAATCAATAAAATACTACTAAAATTCTATAAATTATTATCTGAATATTAAGAAAGCAAATTACTTAGCTATCAAAAGAGTAAAAGTAAAGTTATATTAATTCAGACTTAAAATTCATTACAATGTTTACATTGGTTATATCTTTCTTAAAAAATAATGATAAATATAGAACTATTGTTGTATTATTCTATGATATTTTATGATGAATTAAAATAATTAATTAAATTAATAAATTAGCTTAGATCTATGATAATTACGTATCTTTTATTATTCATATTCAAAATGTTTGCTTAATATTACGGTTGACGATTGTCAAGTTAAATCTTAAAACTAAAACAAAAAACAAAATACATATACATATAACTATAAACTAAAAACTATTCTACATTATTTACAATATTTACATTATTTACAGCAAGTAGCAATATGCTACAAGTGCTTAATTATATGTTAATAAAAAGTTTATTCAACAAAGATGTATTTCTTTAAAAGATATTTGTACTATGTTTTATATGATATGATATGATGATAAGAGAGAGAGCACCATTTTGAGCTGTGCGTATTATATTTTTACTCAAAGTGGTGGGACCTACAGTTTATTGCCGAATCTGAACGGCGAGTGAGAGCTTTTCATAGGCAATGGTTTTACTCTCGTAGGTTTGCCATTTACTGCCGAGAGGTAGCGCGGTATAGAAAAATGTTTCTATGAAAAGATGTTGTTAGCCCCAGTCCAGGCTTGAACCGGGGACCTTTCGGCTCGCAGTCCAACGCACTAACCACTGAGCTACAGCGACTACGATATCACACATTTTAATTAGCAGCTACGTATGCCAGTGCATGATTTTACGTAAAAATCTCCAAGGTGAGATTTTCATTTATAATGCTCACCGGTGAAATATAATTTATGTTTGACCAGCTGAAATTTTTCTGAGATTCAAAAATTTGGTTGACCAATTCATTATCGTGATATTGTAATATTTGAACAAATTTATTAAGTAGAATTAGAGAATATTTACATTATGGATTGATGAATGCTTTATCATAAATAAAAAATTGGAAAATCTTTTTGTAAAGGATTCATAATTGCGATCAACACAAAGTCTCAAAACTTTACGTTCTAAGATTTCCAATTTTTGTGTCACTGTTGGAGGAATAGTAAATCATATAGACAACCCATAAACAATCACCTAACGAATACTAACTTTGAATATACGTAATTTTGTTATAGTGTTAGGGTTTTTATTTTTTAAGTGTCTTGAAAACATAGCTTGTACCCTATTAGCCTTTTTTGAAAGCTGATTAAATTTATTTAAAACTATCTTTAAATGGAATTTTAATGCCATCCATAAAGAGTTTAAGATTTTTGTTTTCCGGAACAGTGCTTCTATGGTACTTACCTGAAACATTTCTAATACATAGTCTTTCTAATACATCAGTCTCTGATACATTAATTTTTATTTACCAATTGGTATAATAATTCTGTATATGTCTTAAATGTGATTTGAATTTGCAAAAGCTTCATTTTCAATTTTTTTCCAAGAATATTTTGTATTATATAATCGTTTTATAGAATCAGGTAGAATTGTGTTTTATTTGAATGTTTTCGGTATGAGAATCTTTTAAATTTTTTTCCAAGAATATTTTGTATTATATAATCGTTTTATAGAATCAGTTAGAATTGTGTTTTACTTCAATGTTTTCGGTATGAGAATCTGTGGTGGAATTTATTGTTGAAGTTAGAAATTCAATATGGGTATTAATTTCAATATTAAGCAAATTTCGGGTGGATAGAGGTATATTATTTATTTAATGTTCAGAAAGTGATCAGAAAAATTTTTATATATAAAAATTTTTAATTATCAATTAAATGAGCTGAAATTAAGAAATGATCCAAATATGAAGAACCATTTGGATACGAAGGATTTTCATCACAAATTCTACTGAAATCTAAGGGGAAGTTTTGAAATCAATTAAAAAAAGTATTACCATTTGAATTGCAATCCGATTAATTCCAAGACTGATGTTTAGAAAGTCTCCTTCAATTACAGTGCCATTAGCATTTTTTTAATAGTTTAATATTTTAACTAAACCCTCATATATACTATTAGTTGAGAAATTGCACGGAAAATATACGGAGCCATCTAAATTTTATTAATTGTTCCATTATTTAATAAATTAAGTTGAACAAATACGCTATTAAATTTTATTGAAAAAAATTATATTTATAATTTTTTTTTAAACTATTGCAACACCAAGTGAACTATTATCTTAAATAAAGTTGAAAGTATTAAAGAATACTTTGCTATTTTTTGATAGATGAGTCGATTGAATGAAACCAATATCTGTTTTATTAAAGTTTAATATTTTATGATGTTCTATTTTGCTACTATTTTCTATTAATGATCTAACATTAAATGTTATAAAATTAAAATTATTATGGACCATATTCCTTTTGTACCTCTTTAAGTAAACTTAAGCACTCATTTTTAACTTCTATTTTTGATATTTTTTTAAGAATTCCGCAATTCTATTTTCTAAAGTTGGAGGTTCTGGTAAACAAAACATTTTGGATATTTTTAAAAACTCCTCAATAATAGAAGGCTTGCGATAATATGACATTATATAAAAAAATTGGTGGGCAAAATTGTTTCTATAGTTCAGTGTTAACCATTCCACATTGCCCAGTTTACGTTCACTTTTCACGACTTCTTTGTGTACTTTCAATATTTATATCACATAAAACAGCGAACTTATTAATATTATTTACAAGATGTTGCTGCTTTGAAGATCGGAGTCCGGAAAAGTCCACTTGATCGTCTTATGCGTTTGTTGTATTTTGTAAAAGTTATAAAATCGTTCATGTCTGCGACATTATCAGGTATAGATACGAATTGCGCAGCGACAGCTACGGTTGGAGTAGAGGCCGACGCAGTATTCGTAACCGCAATATTTGTCTGAGTATGCTCAGCTGCAGGTCCATCGTTTCTTGTTGCATATCTTGCAAACTTGTTGAATCTTGTTCGAATTGATGAGATGAATTTTTATTGCGTTGTTGAACATTATCGGTCAACTGAATTATTTTTTGTTTATTTGACGTCATTGCCATTATATTTCTATTTGTTGATGCACTCAAATTTTGCATTTGTGTATTGTCACATTTTTATACCCTACACTAAGAGTGAAAGGGTATATTCAGTTTGGTACGCCGCTTGTAACACCCTGAAGAAAGCATCTCCGGTATGGACAAGTATATATATTCTTGATCAGCATGACCTCCTGAGTCGATTTAGCGATGCCCGTCTGTCTGTCCGTCTGTCTGTCCTTTTGTCTGTATGTTGAAATCACGATTACGGAAAAAGTAGAAGAGCTAGAGCAATGAAACTTTAGATTTAGATTACTTATATATCTAAGCTGTCTGCGCATGATCGATTTATTGTGACCTGAGAACCGACTACTTATGTTCAAATACCTCATCTAAAATTTACATCTACAGATAAATTTTACTGTATACGGTCTTAGCTAAACTTTTTTGGTCAAATATATATTGACGTCATGCTGAAATACATGAAAATAATGTTTTCATGCGGAACGAGTTGTGGTTCCCAAGAAAAAATTCGAAATTCGGTACATCTACCCATTTGTAAATATGGGTATCAAATGAATGGAAATTCTTCAGCAACGGAAAGTTTGTAGTTATTTTCAGGATTCGTATACCCTGGTGACGTATATACCAATTTGAATGGTAACCACACATATGTGTAGGGTATTTATGGTCGGCTTAGACCGATTATAATTTTGATAATCCTAACTATCATAATAACCCCTACTTTAAATGTCCCATCTGATCTAACCTTCCCAACTGGTTTTAAATAATTTGTGTTCTGTGCATTTTTAGTTAATACACCAGAATAGTTTATAGTTTTCCCAGTCATTTCGGGGTGGGATATCCCCATAATCTCACGATACCATAAATGATTATTTTACATTGTTCTTTTTAAAAGACAAAATTTATATTTTTAAATAAATTTTCAAAAGGAAAAAGCAAAATAGCAAATACAAACTCAAAAACTCAATAACCGTCAGAGCACACACAAACGTCCGCTCAGTTCGACTGCTGAATATGAATCTATCAAAAAAAAAAGGAAACTTTATTCTACTGGATTTTGAGAAGTTAATTTATTGAATATTAAAATCAAAAAAAAACCGCAAAATTATTCCTGAATTCTTCGCAAAAATAACACGAGTTTACGTATCTTCTGTTGTTTTTATCGGTCTTCTTTGTCAGTAATATTCGCTCGTATGCTTTGTGTTGCAAAACGGTGGGATTGGTTTGACGCCCGAGTAGAACGAGAGAACACACGACCTGGTGTAATCAGGACATGTATTTCCCTCGAGCTCTTACCGTCGTAATACCTATAAAACAAGCTTACACACCAACGGTCCTTCGGTGCTCAAGAGAACCAATAGACGATGAATTTTATCCCATATTAAATATATCGCTCGTTGTTGGATTCGGTCCAGGAACTCCAAAGAGGATTTTAGGCTCCTTCCCAAATGTGCGAATTCCATTTTAGACCTAATATAGGTAGTGTAGACAGCGTGTAAGTCAGCAGGAGTGAAGTATGTTTTACACCGTTTTAAAATACCGAGGCACTTGGCCGCTTCATTTGACACATCAATTATGTGATCATTCCATCGGAGCTCACACTGAATTTATATGCCCAGAACGACAAGAGCAGATGACTGCGTAATATCCACAGCACCCATATTGAGGGGAGGGAAGGGTGAATACATTCTTTTGTGAGATAACAGACAACATTGGGTCTTGTTTGCAGATTGATTTAAGGTCATTATTGAGTGTGTCATTCGTAGTGCGTCTTTTACTCTCAATCTCCAAAGAGTTTGGACGCTTGTTGAACGAGTATGAATGGCAAATGTTACTGTCATCTGCAAAGGAGTGAATTGGGTTCTGAGTTAATGACAGAAGATCATTGATAAATATCAGAAATAGGGACAAGGATAGGACGGAACCCTGCGGAACTCCAGAATTGATGACATATTGTTCTGAAAAAAAAAACCATCCATCGCAACTCGTATTGAACGACCCTGGAGAAAACTCGATATCCATCGAGTAAAATATTTCCCGACACCAAATGCATTTGGCTTTATGCCACAGTGTGGCTTTATGCCACACTCGATCAAAAGCCTTGGAAATATCGAGAGCAACAGCCTTACTCACCCCGAAAAGGTGAACACAATTATTCCACTTTTCGGAGAGGAAAAGTGGAGATCCACAGTGGATCACCTGTGGATCTGGTCCTACGGAAACCATATTGGCGGTTACTGAGCAATTCATTGTGCTCCAGATAGTTCACAAGGTGGAAGTTAATTACGCTCTAGATGGATCGGTGGATCGGTAATTGGCAGGATCTTCAACACATGGGCACATATGCCGTCTGGACCAGAGGCTTTGTTAATGTTGAGGTTTGCTAAAACATTTTTAACTGCCCGAGTTCGAAAATGTATCTCCGGAATTGCAGAAGAAAAACAATCGACGACATGCAGTGGTTGATTACTGTCTGGGAGCGTTGAATTATTTGCAAATAATTCCGCCAAGAGATTAGCTTTATCAACCGGGTCAGTGAAGGTCTGGCCATTCATAGTAAGAATTGGAGTAGACGATTCGTCTGATTCTTCACCCTTTTTACAAATGACCAGAAATTTGTACTACCTCTGTGGTAGAGTAGGACCTTTTTGCGCGCGTTTTGTTCGTGAAGAAACTTTTCGCGCGAGATCACGTCATTACAGCGATTCCTAGCCTGTATGCGAAGTCTTTCTGTGTCAACATTCTTGTTAGAACGACAATTCTAAAAGGCTTTCTCTTTCGACCTGACTGCAATCCTGCAATTCTCATTAAACCAAGAGTGGTCCTTGGGTTTAATGCTTATCTTTTTACAAGGTAGGAAGGACCACATACCTAATAAAATAATATTTTGTCCCATTAAAGCCGCTGCATTTATGTCTCTGTTAGCGAAACACAATTTACAATTAAAGTTGCGAAAAAAATCATTTATCGTTACCCAATTTGCTTTTTCGTAAAGCCATGCAGTCATCTTCGGGGCTTTAATCGAAGAGCCGCGTAAACTAAGCGGAAACAGTACAATGGTCGGATTTACCAAGAGGTGCGAGGACTTTTACATCATATTTTTCATGATGTGAAGTCAGAAAAAGGTCTAGGACTTTTTGGCTCTGCTCACCAATTGAGTGAGTTGATTACACTCTGCAAAAAGCAGAAAAAAGCAAAAACCCTCCTGTTATGAAAGACCCGAGTGGCTCAACCAAGTGGCGTTGTGCACATTAAAATCGCCGGCAACAACAATTTCCCTGCCTGGAAACTGCTCCAATATATTTGAGGTCGAATCAGACAAGGCATCTAACTTATTACAAGTAGAAACCCTGTCTAGATTCGGACTTCTATATAAAAAGCACAAGTGCATGATGTGTGTTTGGATTTTGAATTTAACCCAAATTGTATTAAATTCGCTGTCCGACACACTATGTTGTTGCAGCAGTTGATACAGAACGTCGCTCCGAATAAATAAAGCGAGACCCCTATGGGCAGAAAATAATGGCACTAAAAGATACCCAGATATTTGAAAATCATGCGGATCTCACTAACCTGGGTCTCACCCAGTGCCATTATTTGTGACCTATTAACGGACATATACGCCTATATATAGAGAATAAATTCGTTCTCAGGCCACGAATGTTGCAAAAATCTTTGCGAAATTTGTCGAAGTCGTGTCGCTGTCGCGGTTTATGTGTTCAAAGCATTAAGCGCCCAACCCATTCAATACTTCGTTTCCGCCACTTCAACGTATTTAACTGACGCGATAGTACACGACGGAAAACGGTGACCGAATCAATACTTTGTAGCAGGAGAACATTTTTGGATTTGTTTTATTGATGTTGTCAAAAATGCATTAGTACATAATTAATTCGTTTAATGCCCGATTTACATTGTATTGGTTGAGCGCTTAAGTTTGTGTTTTAATTGACTTTTTTTATTTCGTTGTTATTTGGGCGGGCACATTAAACACAATTTTGAGACACATTTAGAATAAACGACGGACGGAACACGTTATAAATACAAGAGAAGGCACGACAGCATTATTTGTAATGCATGCGAGAAAATTGCTTCTGTATTGCAATACTAGATGCTGCATAATCATGAATGAGTATAATGTGATTTTATCTATTTTTTTTTTGTTAACATCTTTTTATGCAAAAATTTAAATGTTAAATATTTTTTAATATACGTTTTTAAGTTGAACTTTTTAGTGAGATTAAAAACGAAAACCGCGGGGCGCTTCCAATAGACAATATTGTCTTACAGTCCATGATTTCATTTAAATTCTTATTAAAATGTACACCTTAAAAAAGTTGTCAAATAGATTTTCATTTGACATAATTCGAACGACCGAATATAATTAAAATTAAAATCATACATTTTTCAAGGTGTCTTTAATATGGAACCATGGCCAAAGAATCTTCTTGGTTCTTGGTTCTAGGCAAACTATAAAACGATAATATTGCATTGTCATTTAGTTCTAGGCTATGTTTAGAATTATAAGGCTCTAGCTCATGGGGAATAATAATAATAATAGTTTGGCGCTACAGTCCTGTATAGAACTTCGGCCGAGCTCTCTCACCATTTTGAGCTGTGCGTGTTATATTTGTACTCGAAGTGGTGGGACCTACAGTTTATTGCCGAATCCGAACGGCGGTTGGGAGCTTTTCATAGGCAATGTTTTACTCTCGTAGGTTTGCCATTTACTGCCGAGAGGTAGAAAAATGTTTCTATGAAAAGATGTTGTTAGCCCCAGTCCAGGCTTGAACCGGGGACCTTTCGGCTCGCAGTCCAAAGCCCTAACCACTGAGCTACCGCGGCTACAAGTCATGGGGAAGTTAGATTAAAATCAATTATAAAATGTGTACCGAACAAACAGACAAGAAAACAAATTTAATGATATAATATATATTTTTAGAATTACAAATATATATGTAGTATAAGAATAAAACAAATATAATTTTATATTATTCATATAAAACATCTAATCACTTTCAAAATAGTTTGAGTGCTGGAGTGGAATGTAAACACTGCAAATTCTGCAAAAAACAATCTTGCAACATTTTCAAAATGTTTTAGTTCTGTCAAAATCGGACGAACATTCGTGTCTTTCGTTTCTGACGCTTAAACAATTTACATTAACTTTTTAATTCACTCGTTTTATACTTTGTTATACATATTATTAATAAATATACTTTTCCTTAAACTTTAAATGACTCTTACAATTAATACAAAGTCATAACATTATTTGGCGATGAGGTAAATTGGTAAACGCGTAAAATTTATAACAAACGTATTGCATAAACATATAACCATACACGATGGAACAAGTGGTTGCGAAAATCTTGGTGCAGCAGCAAGAGGCTGCCCAGCGCCATGAACATCAAATCGCACATCAACAGCAATTACTTGAACATCTTATTCCGCAACACACACAACAAAGCACACCTGCACAGCAGTCATCACCATCGAACAATGTTGGCGTGAACAATTAATGGATATTTTGTTAAAGCACCTCACAGAATTCATCTATGACCCGGAGGACAATCGTACTTTTGGCTAGTGATACAGTCGATACGAAGATCTTTTCGTTAAAGGATGGAAAACTAACAGACGAAGACTGCACGATATTGTTGCAACGAAAACTGTGCGACTCAGTATATCAACAATATGCTGATGTTATTTTGCCAAAGAAACCAAACGAAATTGTGTTCGCAGAAACTGTTGAATGTTTGGCAAAAAGCAATCTTTATTTAACAGCCGATTCAAATGTTTTGAGGTGGTCAAATCAGACAGTGAAAATTATGTTTCGTAACAAAAATAATTAGACAAAGTCAAATTAATTAGACATAAAGTGTTTAATTTAAAGTTAGCGGACTGCAATCACCAAAAGATTCAAATTTTCGTCAAGAAATATAAAAAAAGTTCGATGAAGAAAGGGCGGCCCTCCAGTCGCACAAAGACAGCAAGGTACACGATACCCGCCATCGTATACGATACCCGCCATGACCATGTTGAAACTGCGGTGGCATACATTTTTCCCGCGACTGCAAATAACAAACGTAAACAGTGCGGCGTAATAGGTCACGCAGAAGGCTACTGCAATGTGCAGAAGCGTAAGCGCGCGTCATCACAAAAAATCAGGATTAAGCATCATAATAATGCAGTAACGAATCAAAACAATTCAGCATCAGCTAACATGGATTCGAAGCCTCAACAAAAACTGGCCCACACTTGAAGCATCGAACATCAAAGCGCCGTAAGCACGTCGACATTTCAATTAATGACGTCAGCGTAGAGCTACAAGTAGATACTGCTTCGGATATCACCATTATTTCAGAAGAAATATGGTCTCAAATTAACAAGCCAGATTTAACAGCAACGCGACATACGGCACGAGATACAAATCAAATCTCAATTTCATTAATTGGTGAATGTGTTGCAAAATTGGCATTCCGTGATGAAATCAACTACTTTACAATTCGAGTCACGACAATTTCTGATCTCAACATTGCAGGAGCCGATTTTTTTGAAAAATTTGGTGTGGGAAATTCTCATAAATTCATTTTATAAAGTAGTACAGGCGTCTTCAGAAAATGATTCATACATCACACAATTTAAGGCAGAGTTTCCGCAAGTCTTCCGCAGGGAGCCAGGTCACTGTGACAAAATAAAAATACATCTTCCGTTGAAGCACGACGCCGTTCCAAAATTTCTTTCGAAACATCCAGTCCCGTATGCAGTCATCACACAAGTCGACAAAGAACTTGATCGTCTGGAAAACGCTGGAATTATCACACCGACGAATTATTCAAGTTGGACAGAACCAGTAGTAATTGTCAAGAGATCAAATGGCAACATCAGGATTTGTGCAGAATATTCTATAGGTCTAAATGACAACGTAGAATCATATTTTCATCCACTGCCGCTTCCGGACGATATCTTCATGAGTTTGCAAGGTCGGAAGTATTTTACTCAATTCGATCTAAACGACGCCTACATGCAATTCAAAGTGGACGACGCAACAAAAACGAATTTCACAATCAACACACATCGTGGTTTGTACCAATTTAATCGACTGGTTCCTGATATTAAATCAGCTCCAGGTGCTTTTCAGCAAGCCATCGGAAAAATGTTGTCAGGTGTAGCAGAAGCAACAGCGTACCTTGACGATGTTTTTGTTGGTAGCAGCACAATTGGCGCAGTTAACGACAAGGTATTAATCAAATCGTTCAAAAATAAAAAAATGATTTGGTTACCTGGCGTAATTCGCGAAAAACTTGGCAATGTAAACTACAACGTAGAAGTATACGACAAAGACAAAACAAGATTTGTTAACTCTCACACCAATCAAATTCAGCAACGTCAAACTGAGATCAACCAACTGAACCAAGAACCGGATATAGAATTCTTCCGTTTGAAACACAACCGAATGTGGGATCGGATTTTGCACCAGAAGCTAAAGATGATGGTCTACAGTCTGAAGTTATTCAATCAGAAAAACATGCCGGAACTTTACAACATGAACCTGACGATCTAGAAAATCAAATTCCTCGACGTTCGAATTGAAACAGATTCCGCCCGGTGCAGTACATTCAATGTTTTAAAGAAGAAATACAATCTGGCAACACATTCAGAATGTTCTAGTTCTGTCAAAACCTTACGAACGTTTGTGTTTTTCGTTTCTGGCGCTTAAACAATTAACATTAACTTTTTAATTCACTCGTTTTATACTTTGTTATACATTTTATTAATAAATATACTTTTATTTAAACATTAAATGACTCTTACAATTAATACAATGTCATAAAATTGAGTTTTATTGGGAAAAATATCATTATATTATCTACTAAAATGCTTTTAAGGGTATTAGAAAAAAATACCCTTAAACATTATTAAAAATATAAATAACATAAATTGGCACAAAAAAAGTTTGAACGTATTATTCAAGTGATTTTTTTTTTTGAAAAAAAACGCGAAAATTATTTTTGATTTGACTACCCTACAAGGGCTGGGTTTTTATCTAATATCATAATAGTTTGGCACTATAGTCCTTTAAGAACTAAGGCTGAGCTCTCCACCACTCTGAGCTTTGCGTGTTAAATTTGTTTTCAAAGTGATGAGACCTACAGTTTAATTTCGAATCCAAACGGGTGAGAGCTTTTCACAGGGAATGTTTTACTTACGTAGGTTTGCTATTTATTGTCGAGAGATAGCGCGGTATTAAAAAAATGTTTCTATGAAAAGATGTTGGTAGCCCCAGTTCAGGCTTCAACCTGGGACCTTTCACCTCGCAAGCTAACACACTAACCTTGAGCTACCGACGCTAGTAGACGCACGTAGAAGACGTAGAACACATTTTTTCAATTACCTGCAACAGTTTTAACCCAACAGTTGATGTGCATCCCAATTTTTTTTAAAATATGATTGGACATCCCTTCCGAGTGTTTTAAGACCAAAAGCAAAAAAATAGTTGCGAAATTTTTTAAACATCGCGGTTTTTTATATATCATTTATCACATAATTTGTTCACCGCTATGGGTCATAATATTGGTAAGAAGGGCGAACAAATATCTAATAGGTCCTTACACAGATTAACGACATACATATTTACCAAACGAATAATAAATCAATCAGCTATCTTTAATAGTTGAGGAGATATTACAACTCAAAGTTAAAATTGGTATAACAAATGTTATTACATAAGTAAATCACAAAAAGTTAAATATAAACTCATGTATCATACATTTTTTTTTTATACTTTTTTTAAAGTTGACTTAGTCGAATAAAAAAAAACCAAACACCTGTGAACCAAATATAAATTATTATATATTTTGGTTGATATAAAAAAAATAAAACTATGCAAAAGGAGATTTTCTAAAAACAACCCATTTCAGAATGTCATTCTTATAAAAGCAATATTTAAAAAAATGTAGAATTTTGGCTCGTGTACCACTAATTATGACTCATAACGGTGGGCAAATCATGTGAAACTTTCATGAATTATTTTAGCGACTCAACCTAATAGTTTAAGCTAAAAAAATTAACATACAACTTATTATCATTTTTTTTCAAAAACTCGCAAAAAAAATATTAACCGCAATATTGGAAACGACACAGAATGTTCTAACTTTTGAATACCTTGTGACGATCACATTTGGCGGCAAATGTAACCGCACAATATCGGCGAGAACGACACTATTCGACGGCGCTAGCAACGCCGTCCGAAACAAAGCTACAACGTATGTCGTTTACACACACACACGGTGGTGAGCGAACGAGAGAAATCACCACTGTGTGCCTCACCACAATACAAGCGCTAGTGAGCGAAGCGACATGGAGATCGTTAACACATGCGCAATGGTGAGCGAGCTTTGGCACACCAACAGGCCAAAGCTACAAAATAGTTGGGCAACAAAGCACCAACGACGTTTTACAATGCACCAACGCTTCACCAAGTGCTCGCCTATAAAAGGCGAAGCACAAGTGAAAATCGCTCACTCTCTTCGATAGCTCTTCGCTTGCAGTAGACCTGGACGACAGTGACTAGTGGCAGTGTATCCTCGGCTTCTACAGGATATACTGTGGACTAGCATGTGGCCCCGGATTCTATGGGACCACACGAAAAATCACTAACGACTGACCCAGTTTCCCGCCCTGGTTATGGGTACCGACAGTTAGCGCAATACCAGAAGTACAACACCATGAAGGACTAGCACAATACCGGAAATACAACCCCAGGAAGGAGTAAGTTTGGTTAAAAGACATCCTACTTAATTACCAAAAGCAGCCACATGCGGCCACCGCATAATTGAAACCCTGAAAAAAACGGCCACATGCGGTCAGCAGAATACTGAAATCTACAAGAAAGTGCCACATGCGGCCATATTCAAAACGCATGAATCAAGCTGCAGAGGCAGCCTATAACCATAATTATATTATACAGAATTATTTAAAATAAAGAATAATTATCTCTTATTAAATCTCTGTGTACGGCGTATTTATTTGTAAAGGGGTCTTGAGGGGTCCCCTGTCAACTATAAATTTTGTAACGTACGGACCACTGGAGCCCGCTAAGCTATCCCAGCTCTGAACCCGGAAACCGGCTCGTTACAACCTGGATGTCCCACGATGACTTAAGCTGTGTTGATAAGTAAACAAATGTAGCTATATTTTGAGGTATCTTTGATTAAAATCGAGGGTGGCCTGCGGTTAGTGACCAAATTAATATATTTAAAATTAAAAAATAATTATAAAATGAGTTACTACTAAATATATATATTTTTTATTGAAAGCTTGTTAAATTCTCTTTAAAAACTCATTTGACGTTTAGTCTTACTCCCCTAGTGGAAATTTGCCCGATGCGTCATCAGGAAAAGGTTGGGTTTTTATCGGGTAAGCCCTATTAGAGCAAACATGGACAGTGCCCTTATCATACTTACCATACCAGGGTTTACATTATCGATACAGTAAATGGTCCTGATCAAAGCAACATTAGTCGTTACTTATAAGGAAATTTATATCAGGCAATGATCGGGATTTAATTCGAAAAACCTTTAACATTTTTTTATTAAACGCGAAACAGTCAAAATATCATAACAATATTACGAACGTATTTTTATGAAATTGTTATTATTTTTTTAAATAAAACTATTTTTAACTTTTTAATGTGAAAAATCAAAATCGAATGAAAATTTATTTGTCGTATATTGAAACATTAAAATTTAAATTATTGATTTGAAAATTTTAATATACATGAGTTGGTTGGGATACAAGTATAACCCCACAAAATCTTTACATTTAACCTTTTCCAAATGTAAAGCAAATTTTATAAAATTATGGAAAATGATAATTTTATGTAAATTATAATTTTATAATGATTGTATTCCTGTTTATGAAGTGCATTTAAATATGTGGAGAGTAACAATAAAGATCAGCAGCATATGCATCAAAAAAGGTTGATCATTTTGGTTAACTCACAAAAATAAACAATATACTTTCGTAAATTTACAATTTACCTTCGCTACATGTTACTTCCTTTTCATTCATCAAAGTAATAAAATATTTAATTATAATTATATTATATAATAATTTTATTTTCCAATATTTGAAATTTTGTTTACAAAAATAAGTAATATAAGTTTAACTATATGAGGGAGATGAAATCATACAGGCATTTCTACATTGAGACATCAACATCGTGTGCGACGTCGCGATGCTGCAACAATTGCTTCAGTAACAAGAGCAGCAGCAGTAGAAATATCCACTTGTATTAGCTGCGCAGCCGCAGCATTCAATAGATCGAATAATTCATTCTAATCTTCATCGTTTTCAACCATATGCGCTTCAAGCAAATGTTGGCGTTGCTCATCAGGTGCCGGCGACGGCTGCCGTCGCATTGTACTCACTCAGCGAACTTTCGAGACTTTGACGACGTCTTTGATTAGGTGCTTCATCGTTCAATTTAATTATTTGAATGACCGCAAGAAACATCGAGACGTCCTCCGAGTTGTTAATGATTTTGACTGTTATTGGCTATCTCCCTAGCTGTCCTCACTCGACAAATCCATGGACGTCGGTAAGCAGGTCCTGCCAATTGACGCTATGGCGGTAAGCTGCTGTAACTCGAATGTTCTGATGATCGCAACAACGCACTGGGCACATCTGCAAATGTTCCTTCATTAGAAATTGGTAGGTCTTGTATGGTAGAAGCGAACGTTAGCGTGCCATTGACACCGCTGCCACCTCTATAGTAACCTCCTCAACCACCCGATGTTTGACCCTATTGTTGGCCCTTGTAGTTGAGAAGCGGCACTTGAATTTCGAATTCGTCTTTTTGTAGGGTTCAGTTTTTGGCCTTTTATTTCCGTTGCTGCGGTTGTGCTGTTGTGTTTGCTGTTGTGTTTGCTGCACCAGCTATTGTGGGTTGCTTGTTCGTTGCACATTTTCGCCATTAAGCTAAAAACATATACTTAAAGTTATGTTAAGGGTGCGTGCGAGTTCGACTAAATTACTGACTAAACTAAATTGTACAAGTTTTTATTCGACCGCCATTCGGTAACCGGTAATTGTTAAAGTCTCAAATAAATCAATTATCATATGTCTGTTTGCTGTCTTCCAATTTAGATCAATTTAGTTTGCTCGAAAATTTGATAAATTAAAAAGTAAACGCTGCATTACCGACAAAATTTAGTTTAGTCAGCAATTTAGTCGAACTCGCACATACCCTACACTAAGAAAACAAAGATGATTACCAGAAATATCACAGCCCTAAATATCAAGTTATTTGCAAATTATTTAAATCGTCTTTGAGACAACCATCTCACAAACATCCGACAAATACGATAAATATTCCTAGCAACCATCTTTCAAATTTACGATTACGTATAGCAACCATAAATTAAACATCTCACAAAGAGAAAGATAGTTGTCGATATTTGGAAAAGTTACTCCAATAGAATTTTTGACTAAAAAAAAAAATGTTTATTATACCCTACACTAAGAGTGAAAGGGTATATTCAGTTTGGTACACCGTTTGTAACACCCAGAAGGAAGCATCTCCGGTATGGAAACGGAGATGCTTCTTCTTCTATATTCTTGATCAGCATGACCTCCTGAGTCGATTTAGCGATGTCCGTCTGTCTGTCCGTCTGTCTGTCTGTCTGTCTGTCTGTCCGTATGTCTGTCTGTCTGTCCGTCTGTCTGTCTTTCCGTCTGTCTGTCCGTCTGTCTGTCTGTTGAAATCCCTACTACTTTTAAAATTGAAGAGCTAGATAAATGAAACTTATAACTTAGATTACTAATATACCTACGCTGTATGTGCGAAAAAATTGGCGAGATCGGTCCATTGTGACCTATGATCCGACCACTTATGTTCAAATACCTCATATAAAATGTACATATAAAGATCAATTTTTATGTATACGTGCTTAAGTAAACTTTTTTGGTCAAATGTATATTGATATCATGCTCAAATACATTATAAAAATGTTTTCCGGCAAAAGGACTTGTGGTTCACAAAAAAAAAAAATCGAAATTCGGTACATATGGGTATCAAATGAACGGAAATTCTTCAGCGATTGAATGTTTGTAGTTATTTTCAGGATTCGTATACCCTGGTGACCTATATATCACTTTGAATGGTAACCACACATATGTGTAGGTTATTTATAGTCGGCTTAGACCGAATTAAAACAGCATCCTGGTTAAACATCGTCATCGTCTTTATATATCCTTCGAAGGTAAAATTGTACAACGACTTGAGACTCTTCGCGGAAGAACCAAGTCCGCCCGGAGATGCTGTCATCAACTCTGCAAAAAAAAAAACAATTTTCATCACGTGTTGATAATTTCAATACCAGGAAATTTTATTTTCACTTTTACCATTAAAATTTAATATTTGAATTGACAATTTTTTACACCATTGAATTTACATAATTGTTGTGGAAAAATCGAGCGTAAGGAAAAGTACGCCATTTTACTTTAAAAAATAAATAAGTCAACAGTTTTGTTGCAAATGTCTAATAACTCAGGATGTTTGCTATCAGTCAACTGTAAATATTTCAATTTTCATTGATGTTGTAGCAAATATCTCGTAACTATCTGCATATATTTCATACTAATAAAATATTAAGAGTTTTGCTGCAACTATATTGAAACTTATGAGATGTTTGAATATTTGCTACAAGGCGTAAATTTAAACAGATAGTTGCAGCAAGACTTTCATAAACATCTTGTATTCTTAGTGTAAATAAATTAAACTAAAAAGACATACGTACAATAATAAATCTATATTTTTATTTGTCGACGTCATAAATAATATGTTACATCTGTCAATACTATTTATAGTACGTTTTTATTTAGTGTTAAGGTATCAAAGCTGCATTCAGAAAACTCAACCGTTGCGAAATTTTTTTGTTTATAAATATAAAAATTCTTACCACTCCAAATCAAGGTGGAATGATCTTTGTTCAATGTCAAGAATTTATGTAAATTTTGTCAAAATTTTGGACGCTGTGGTGCAAAACAGCAAAAATCGTGTTTTTAGAGTTCGGCGAATGAACGTAGAAAAAGCATTCCACGTCCACATAAAGATGTTTATAAAGATTTGTATACTATATTGGTTTTTTTTCAAATATTACAGTGAACAAATATTTTCAATAAATAATCTTGATAACGAATACATCGTTTGATTCATGGATGAAGTTTATACAGGTTAGTTCATCTAGGCAGATAGTTGGCATACAGAATGCTGAGAATGTTGAAAAGAAATATATTGAAAATAAAACAATTAATTGTCATTATAAAATATCTTTTAAGGTTATGATTTCTGCAATTAATTATACCCTACACCTATGAGGTACAGGGTATATTAACTTTGTGCATATATTGTAACGCCCCTTAGGAGGCGTGTCCGGTATGGAAAAGTATATATATTCTTGATCAGCATCACTACCCGAGTCCGTTTAGCCATGTCCGTCTGTCTGTCTGTCTGTCTGTCTGTCTGTCTGTCTGTCTGTCTGTCTGTCTGTCCGACTTGCTGTCTTGCTGTCCGAATACAGTCTCAATATATTTTAGCCAAAAGTAGGAACTGAGTTTGAAAATGAACAAAATCGGTCAACGGACACGTGTTAATGTCCCTATTTTATCACCTAAAAATAAGACATTGAATAAATAATAACACTTACTCCATTTCAAGTTTATCCTCTTAATAATTTTTATTTCCTTTTTCTTTGTTCCACTTCTTCGACTCACTTCTTAATCTAATAACAACTGTCTTAAGAACTAAATAACTAAAGCTTATATACTAATACTTAAACTAAGTTTCAATGCTACTTTCTCAAACATCTCTTGTTGTTTTTCTTTAATTTCACATTTCGCCAGAGTTCTTAACCCTGACCGTTAGAAAAACCGCAACTCATACAAAAATTCATTAACTCATGATAACCTTAATTTAAAGTCGTCATGAGTTTCTTTGCCTACCAGGTAGTTTTATTGCGTGCATATTTGTTTACAATTCAACCGCTTAACCTTGTCGCGAATTGGTTTCATAGTCACTAGTGCTGACATTGTATATTTTCGCCGCATGTTTTAACAACAACAACAAGTGCGTTGTTAACCCATATTGAAAATGGCATGCTTTTGTTTTCAATAACAATTGCACATTATATTATTAAAATATGTTAGCAACCTAATTTAATGAACAGCAAGAGCTGCCCAATAGGAAAAGTGTATTCAAATGACTGATTGTCATCTGACTTAGGAGAAATGTGTTCAATTGACTGACTGCCATTATATTGACACCCACCTCCCATACAAGTCACTTTTATATAACTCTTTCGAAACTAATATTTCGAAAAGTATTCAAGGTATAGTTATAAAATTTAAAACGTATTGTTAGAATTTACCTAAAAATATGTGGTCCAAAAATGGGCGTGATCCGCCCACTTTTTTTTTCATTATATCCCGGGTTTTCATAGTAAAAATTTGATCCGTATATTATTTAAATCAAATCTATGAAATATTAGCCTTTCAAAATTTTAAATATAGGCGTGGTCCGCCCAATTATATTTTTTAGTTTTTTATACTTTATATAAATTTTTTAATTTATGGGGATATAAGACGTAAATTTCTGATATATGAATAATATTCTGAGGTTCAGCATAATTAAAAATTTAAAATTAAGGTATGCAATTAAATATTCCTCATTAATATCTCCACCAAAGGTGTAGGGTATTCCATAGTCGGGCCCGACCGACTATAAAAATCCGCCCCATGTGACCGAACTTACCCATGTGACCTAACTTTCCCAACTCGTTTTCACTATATTCTTGAAATTTCACTGCACAAATTAACTATTTCACTTATTTAATACATGTGGTTCATGTTAAAGTCATAGAGAACTTTAAATTTTTTAAATGTTGAGATTTGTTGATTTTAAAATTTAAATTTTTGGTTAAACATTGACGTTCCGTTTTACATTTTCCGTAAACAAATATTGAGTCTTTCACACAGTTTTCAAAAAAAAGTAAATGGCGCCTGAATTTTGAAAGACAACTTAACCTGTGTACTTCTGAATGTTATTAACAATTAGTGAAAAACAGATAACGAAATTGAACAGTGGATTTTATATAAATCGAATTCCAAAGTCATTTTATCAAAAAAAAATAGCGTATGGAAAAAACTGATTCTCAGGCCAAAGAGTATATATTTGATATAGAGATTCCTTCCGAGTTTGCTGGCGTCGCTGCCGAAAACATTGGTTATGTGGAAGTGGAATTTTACAGATTGAAGTTAACAGCGGAAAACAGTGCACAAAACTTGATCTGTCCGCGGATAATTTGCAACCAAACTCACCAAGATATTTTGCAATCCAACGCCTTATAAATTTTAATTATTTTTCTGTCCAAAAATGTGGCGGAAAACATCAAAATATTGATTTGAAAATGTGTCCGTTGACAACATTTTCTTTTCAATTTCCCCATAACCAATGTTTGAATTTATATTTAAATTTTTGGTTAAACATTGACGTTCCGTTTTACATTTTCCGTAAACAAATATTGAGTCTTTCACACAGTTTTCAAAAAAAAGTAAATGGCGCCTGAATTTTGAAAGATAACTTAACCTGTGCGAAAGATAACTTAACCTGTGTATGACAAAAGTGGCAGCGAAACCATCTGATATATATTCTCAAATATATATTCTCTGCTCAGGCGACAAAATACATTTTTAATTTTCATTTTTAAATTTCAAATACTATTTTCAAATTTATTTTTCCGAAGATTTTTTTTTTGTTCGTCAATTTTGATCTGACGGGACATAACTTTTCTAAACGGGATGAATACTTTTCCAAATTTTCAAAATGAAAATCGTTTTCCGCAAAGTACATTTTAATTTTAAATAGTACGTTGTTTGTAGTATTTTTAAGTACTTTTTTAACTGCAGTAAGCCCTGTCGCTGCTCGGAACAGCTGTTGTTGATGTTCTCAAAAAAATTTCGTTTCTTCACAATTCATTTTTTCCCAAAGAAAGTTTAATTATTCTTAATAATAATAGTTTAACACACCGGCTCTGGTGAACCTTGGCAGAGAGCTTGGGTAGAGATTATGTGTTATTCCTACACTAAGATGTACACCAGAAATATCACTGCCCAACATTCGACAAATATTGCTGCGACAATCTTCCAAATTTACGATTACGTATAACAAACATCTTACAAATATGAAAAGAGATGTGGAATGCTTGGAAAAGGTACTCCATTTGAATTCGCGGAGTAACTTTTATTGAAATGAAAGGAATCAAATGTATTTTTTCATTTATTTTAGAATTAATGCAGTATTCTTGTTATACATTGGCATCGCCTTTATAATGCCTTCGACGGTAAAATTCTAAAACGACTTTAAAAATTTTCGCAGATTAACCAGAACCGGTGGCGTTGCTCTCAGCAAGGTGTATTCTGAAATGAAACTATTTTCGATCACTTGTGTCAACCCAGTACAGTATGCTCGAGTGTGACTTAGAGCGTACGCACTCAGTGCCGAGCTGACCGATGTATTCGCACAGCTGCTAAACATTAAGGCCGACAAGGTGGTGCGCGCGCCTATGTGATATTGAAGGGTCACGGTTTTGATCCGAACAAGAAGCTGCGTCCTCCCAAATCGTTTTCGAGGGAATGGCTGCTAATGGTTCTCACGTTCTAGCAATATTGTGTGATAGTTTTACAGATAGTTGCAGATTCTGCTGTCACAGGCACCTGCAACTACATTGCACCAACGCGTTAATGGTCAAGTTAGTATGCGAGCAAAGCCGCCGCCATCGAGTTAAAGCTCTCTGTCAGCGTGGCGAGATTATTCTTGCTTTTCACTACGTCATTTTGCGAAAATTTCACAAATTTCTTGGATTTGGTCAATGGAAAAGTTTAAAAAAACGCTAAAATGTTTGAATTTCGATTTCGTTTAACTTTGGTTAATAAACATTTTTATATTTGGACAATTTCTGCGTAAAATCTAGAAAAAATAATAATGTGAATATGAAACAAAATGACAGTGACAACCAAGCATAGACTAATTAATTTTTTTTTTCATAAATTGATATATGTTGTAATTTAGGGTGTGTGCGAGTTCGACTAAATTGCTGACTAAACTAAATTGTACGAGTTTTTATTCGACCGCCATTCGGTAACCGGTAATTGTTTAAGTCTCTAATAAATCGATTATCATATGTCTGTTTGCTGTCTTCCCATTTAGTTCAATTTAGTTTACTCGAAAATTTGCTAAATTGAAAAAGTAAACACTGCATTACCGACAAAATTTAGTTTATTATGCAATTTAGTCGAATTCGCACACACCCTTAATATGTAAATCAAAAAATGAATCATTGATTTGATTTTATTGACATATTCTTATAAATCTTATATACCATTTTTATATACTTAAATATGATATATTTTTAGATTTAATTTATTAAATACACTGTATTACATTTAATACTGAATTTTATTTCATAGGGTATTGTAGGGTTATAATAATGAAAACACTTTTATGGTAGGGTTCTGACAAAGTAATGGTCGGGAAAATAATGAAATCAGTGCATGATCATGGCCTGAGGTGAGTACATGATCAGGGCACTGAGTTACAAGGACATCGTGCCCCCGATCATCTAAAATAATGGCATGATCAGTTTATAAGCATGACCCTACCCAAATTTTTACTAGGGTCCATATGTAAAATTAACCAAATTAACAACATTTAAAAATTTAGGTGGCCGTTCTAACTACCGCGTTCGAACTACCGCGATATGTATATATATATATATATATATATATATATATATATATATATATATATATATATATATATAATATATATATATATATATATATATATATATTTATATATATATAAAATAATTTCCCCTTTATATATATATATATATATATATATATATATATATATATATATATATATATATATATATATATATATATATTTATATATATATATATAAAATAATTTCCCCTTTTTTTTAAATACAAGTCTACGTACCTCAAACTATATACTACTCAAACTATAATACATTTCCAGGACTTTCTCAGAATTGGATGAAATTTGTAAGTATGTACCCCCCACGTGGTGGTTACCTTGACGTGGTGTGGCGGCTTAAGTTACAATGACTCAATAAGGCTAAGCTGACGGAAACTTTTTAAAGTTTCTGGAAGGGTCACCCTTGTCAGACAGGCTTGTGATGAGTAATGAACTAAATACTACCATAGTATTTTTTTTGGTGGGGTGGCAGACTCTAAAGAAACCCTACACCACCGCGATGGGTCAACATAAAGATTTAACTACTCCAGGTGGTACCCACAAAAGTGGCAATCCACCCGCTTCGGCGGCTGAGGCAAGGATTCTGCAGGCCTCAAACCACGCAACCAACCATGGTACGATGAACCTTTCTGCTCCTGTAGCAGGGGGTTCATCGTGCCCCTTCATCTCCCAAATTTATGAGACAGCTAGGAATCTAGAGGAGGATAACGACAACGCAGCTGTTCCCATACAAGTAGAGGAAAGTGTCGGTTCGGCTATGCCTACGACTAATCCTCCACTGTATGGCTGCTCGACAGTGTTGTTTAATCTCAGGGCTCCTTTCTGTCACGTATTTGGAAACAAGGGTCGATCGTAGGAAAGTGGTGTCTTACCAGCATATAATCCTAGAGAGGCTGACGCCCAACTGGAAGCTAAACTTCCATTGTGAGACCGGACCCGGATCTCTGAATACAGAGGTCAGGTTGTCCGATGCCCAGGTGAGTAGGAGAAGGAAGACTAAAGCGAAAGATCGCAAAGAAAGTATTGAGACGTCCGTTCAAGTTATGAACGATGTCATAAATTCTAGTTTTGTACGAACATGTCCGGTACGAAAAACGTTATCTAGACCTCCTGTTCCTTGGTGGAACGCTTGTCTTGAAACCTTGCGCAAGGATTCCAGAAAGCTTCTAAATAGAGCCCTAAGGAGCAACTTAGACTCTGACTGGTTTCTTTATCGAGCTAAGCAGATAGAGTATAAGAAACGAATTCGTAAATCGAAAAGTGTTTCCTATAAAGACTTCTGCAGTAGCATCGAATCCTGCAGTGAGACTAGCAGATTGGTTAAGTTTCTTAAAAGAGACCGAACTGCACGACTGGACTCACTGCGGAGACCTGATGGCTCGTATACTGAGTCTAAGACAGAGGCACTCAGTGTCCTAGTTGAGACTCACTTTCCGGGAAATCAAATCCACATAGGGCCACTTTGTAATCCCAGCACTGGGGACTGCAATACCAACTCTAATGTGACAAAACATGACTGGCAGGTTGCCAGATTGGTTGTGTACGATGAAGCTATCCAATTCGCAGTGGCCTCTTTTGATGGCTTCAAGTCACCTGGACCGGATGGCATCTACCCAGTCATGCTACAGGAAGGTATAACCCATATGCTACCATGCCTAAAGAAGATCTTTAGAGCAAGTCTCGCATGGGCATACATTCCGACATCCTGGCGTTTAGTTAAAGTAGCCTTCATTCATAAAGTTGGAAGAGAAGACTATTCCATAGCCAAGAGCTTCAGACCCATTAGTATGATGTCCTTCATACTAAAGTGTCTAGAAAGACTAGTTGAGCTGCACATCAAAAAAACATCGCTGTCAAGGTATCCACTATCATCAAGACAACATGCCTACCAACGTGGAAAATCCTGTGAAACAGCATTGCAACATCTGGTTGGCCGGATCGAGCATGCTTTTCAAAGGAAGATGTACGTGATGGACATATTTGTTGACATCGAGGGTGCTTTTGATAATGCGACTTTTGATGGAATGTGTGACGCAGCTAGAATGCATGGAATAGATGAAACATTGGTCAAATGGCTAAGGTCAATGCTAATGTTTAGGACCATCACTTCTGAGGCGGAGTGCGGTCAGTATATTATGGCAGGGGTGAATAGAGGTTGTCCTCAAGGAGGCGTTCTCTCCCCCCTGCGCTGGTGTATGCTGGTTGACTCTCTAGTCAACGATCTCGATGGACCAGGTGTCTATTCCCAGGCCTATGCAGATGATGTTGCCATTCTTGCCACAGGCTTTTCCCTCAATGAGGTCTGTGTTAAAACACAAAACTCATTGAACCGAATTGACAGCTGGTGTACTGCAAACGGACTTTCCGTCAACCGTCACAAAACAGGGCTTGTTCTCTTCACTAGGAAAAGAATAATGACAGGATTATCTCTACCAGTACTTAAGGGTGTCACTATTCCTCTGTCTAACGAAGTAAAATATCTGGGCTTAACTCTAGATAGTAAACTACTTTGGACAAAACATGTTGAAAATAAAATTTCGCGAGCATTGAATGCCTTCTGGCAATGCAGAGGAATTTTTGGGAAGACATGGGGACTATCGCCGAGCAAAACCATATAGATTTACACGGCAATGAAAAGACCGATGATATCATATGCATCGGTAGTCTGGTGGAACAAGTTTTCGCGAAAGTGCGTAACAACTAGTCTTGCCAATATTCAGAGAACCGTGTGTCTGGGTGTTACGGGTGCCTTTCCCACTACACCTGGTCCAGCACTGAATGCAATCTTAAACCTACCACCACTTGACATCTTCATCAGAGGCGAAGCCATGAAAGGCTGCTGGAGACTAAAACGAGGTGGTTTCTGGTTTAATGTTCCCTGGAATATCTCTGACATTGCACTTGACACTCCATTAGACACCTGTCTACTGGAGATGCCCTCTGATGCAATGATAACAGAAATATTACCAAGACGAAATTTTGAGGTGTGCCAACCTGACATTCAAGACTGGCTAACGCCTGACTGTGAGCCAGGTAGAGAGTCACACCGCATTTTCACAGACGGCTCCAGAACCGATCAGGGATCTGGTACTGGAGTGTTTGTGGAACCGGATGACCGCAGACTTCACTTCGCCTAGGCGACAATGCCTCGGTATTTCAAGCCGAAGTCTATGCTATACTTATAGCTATGGACTACATTGCGGATAATAGATGGCAGAACAGGGCTATATCAGTTTGCAGCGATAGTCCGGCTGCTCTTATGACTTTGAACAACCAGGTCATCACATCCAAAATTGTACGTCAATGCAGATCACGTCTCAATTGTGTTGGTAAATACAATACACTGAAACTGATTTGGGTGCCGGGCCATAAAGGAGTTTCGGGCAATGAAACATCTGACGAACTAGCACGTGCTGGATCTGAGGATAATCCATTTGGACCAGAACCTGTGCTTGGACTACCTGCATCTACGGGTAAATTCGTCATCAGCTCTTGAGTTGCCTCTGCACACAAAGAGCAGATGGCTGAATGAGACGAAATGCAGATTCTCCAAGCTCATGACACCGACGATAACCATAAGATCAGCCTCGTTTCTACTTTCCTTAAGTAGAAGGTACGTTGACTCTGAACCACCCTAATATATATATATATATATATATATATATATATATATATATATATATATATATATATATATATATATATATATATATATATATATATAATATATATATATAACATATATATATATATTATATATATATATATATATATATATATATATATATATATATATACGTTTATGTGCATAAATGTTTATTCCACATTCATTCAATATATAGTATTTAAAGAACACCAAGTACATATGCATAGAACAACACATAAGTATTAATACAAGTCTGATGAGGTGTGTGTTTAATATTGAAATAATGTTATACAACAAAAAGTGTTTGTTTATATAAAGTCTCACATGTTTGCGTTGAAATTTATAAATTAAATCTATTGTTGGAGTGTTTAGTAATCTTAATGTAAACAATGCACACTGGGACGGATGTTAAATATAGGTGGACATAAGTCGAACATTTTTTATTTCAAAAAATGACTATTAAAATCCGCAATAATTTTTCAATGATAATATAATGTTTCGCCATGGTAACGAGTTATGTAGGTCAGATAAGCCGGAACTTCAATTTTTTCTTACTTTTTTAAGTTTTTTTTTAATTAAAGTCCACAATATTAATTACATTACACTTCCTTTGTTACCAAAAGCAAGCATACGCGAAGTATGTACACTTAGATATCGCCATTTTAAAAGTTAATTAAGCAATATAAATGAATTAAAATAATAGAGTCACTAACCTTTTGTACTATCAGTGTTGCATTTCATAAAATTAACAATCATGAAAAACAGTCAAGACTATGTTACATTTCAAAAAGAAATATCGACCATTCCACGTCAAATCGGGCAGATTTACTATTTCTGATTTCTTTGAAACTTTGCACTTATGTTCTATGTCGAAAAATATTTAACTCGTGTTTCATGTGATATATAAAAAAACTGGTTGAACTTAATAAATTCAAAAATATCGTTGAAATTCAATATTTTGTATTCAGTTCAATTACTGTAGCACGTCAATGATAAGTTCAATATTGAACAATTTGATCTCATTTTAAAGGTAATAAATTCATCTTACTAATGGTTTACTCGTTTTTAAAGCATCTAATACAAACATAATAAGAAAAAAATGGTCTAAAAGTTTTAAAACCGATTTTGGTGGTCAGCACATAATTTAAAAAAAACCAGTTGGGAAGGTTAGATCACATGGGAAATTTTAAAGTAGGGACATTTTATAGTAGGTGTTATTATGAATAGGATTATCAAAATTATAGACGGTCTAAGCCGACTATAAATACCCTACACATATGTGTGGTTACCATTCAAAGGTATGCGAATCCTGAAAATAACTACAATCTTTCAATCGCTGAAGAATTTCCATTCATTTGATAGCCATATTTACAAATGGGTAGGTGTACCGAATTTCGATTTTTTTGGGAACCACAAGTCGTTTCGCGGGAAAACAATATTTCCAGGTATTTGAGAATTAAGTCAATATATATTTGACCAAAAAAGTTTACCTAAGCACGTATACAGTAAAATTTACCAGTAGATTTGTTTTATACGATAAATTTGAACATAAGTGGTCTATGTCGACAGGTCAAATGACTGATGCCCATTTTCACTGACAGACAGCGTAGATATATAAGTAATCTAAATTAGGAGTTTCATTTATTTATCTCTTCTAGTTTTTCTGTAATCGTGATTTCAACAGACGGACAGACAGACAGACATACAGACAGACAGACAGACAGACAGACAGACAGACATACAGACGGACAGACAGACGGACAGGCGGACATCGACTCAGGAGGTCATGCTGATCAAGAATATATATACTTTTCCATACCGGATATGCTTCCTTCTGGGTGTTACAAACGGCGTACCAAACTGAAAATACCCTTTCACTCTTAGTGTAGGGTATAAAAATGTAACTATCATGACACTACATCAATAATGCACCAACATTACAAATTTGGAGTAGGACATCAATGCTTACTATTTTAAAACTTTTTTTTCAAAAAAAATATTTTTTCTGACATTTGAACGGCGTCTATAATTTAAAATTGCGTATAACAAGCTTGTTTAGTGAAAATTCCATGAAATCAGTAAACCAATAGAAAGATCAATTCATTCACATGAGTCAGTTGTTTAATTAAATGCAAAATGTTGAATATCGACGAAATCTTTTATTTATTAAGGGGTAAAATATGCCAGAAAAAAAGACTATTTTAATAAAAAAAAAACGTTTCAAATATTTTTTGACACAGAACATGTCTGTTTTTTTTGTCGAAATGCGAATATATAAAAATTTTATCATTTTAAATAATAACACTACACAACAGCCATTCTGCGCAGCAGTCAAGGTTATTTTTGTATTATGTAGAATTACGCCCTTATTTCGAAAATATGGTTTAATAATGTTTCTTTGAATAAGTTTACAATATATGGGCCAATAACTTTTGGATCGAGCTTTCATAAAGGTGGTCGCATATATTTGCAAATATCTCGCGTTCTAAATAACACATATGTTATATGTTATATCGAATGAAAGATAATTGAATATCTTATAAACATTTCTTAGGACATTTTTAAATTGGTTCATTAGTTTAAGAGAACTCGAAAGAAGAACTTGAAAAAACATTTTTTTACAACAAAAATTTAAGAAAAAATTCATATTAAAAAAATGGAAAAAATCGAGAATGTAAGATAATACACAGATTTTATATTTTCAAAATTAGTTCACACTCCGTCGAAGAAATTGAGTTATAAATGATAAAAATATATGGGTAACATTTGAGGATAAAAAAAGTTATGTGAAAGCAATATAATTGAGTGCTATACAAAGAGGCATAAAAATAAAAAATAAAAAATGTAAGCGGATCACGATTATTTTTTGAGCACCTATTGATAGATGATTGCTTGTAATTAATTTTAAATTTTATAACTTTATCTTTTATACTTAACGAGATATGTGATCCTAACAAGTAAACACATATTTCATAGTGGATGTAGTAGATTACGTTGACTAAATCGACTCATTTTCGAACTTCAAATTACTATTCTACTAAAATATATTGAAAATAAATTTCACATTATTCGGAATAGCAGTTTTAAAGTTATCGTGTATAGGCGGACAGACAGACGGTCATATCTAAATCGACTCGGAAAGTGATTTTGACCAAGAAAATATATACTTTTTCATACCAGTCACGCCTACTAAGAGTCGCTAAAATATCCTCACATATATTTTATAACATGTAACCCATGAGTATAGGGTATAAACATATTATGTGATTTTGTTTAGTTAATACCCAATTATAATGCTTTCACATGATTTTTTCTGTTCTCAAAACTTATTCATAGATTTCTTTTATTTTTACATCATTTTCATTAAAAATGTACAAGCTAATTTTGCACTATTACAAACTGTGCATCATTTTGCGTTTTCAATTTTTCGCCATTTTTTAATAAAATTTTGGTTGACAAAATTTACATTTTTCTAATTCTTCTATAGAGTTTTCTTAAACCAGTAAACCAATTCCAAACTATTGTAAGAAATGTTTATTGAATATTTTATTATCTTTCATTCGATATAACAATTGAGTTTATGTTCATTAAACGCGAGATATTTACAAATATATGTGACCACCTTTTTGAAAGCTCAGTACAAAAGTTATTGCCCGAAATCTCGTAATCCTATCCGTAGAAAATTTTTTAATTCATATATTCAAATTCTGTCATTTCCAATAATACAAAAATAATGGAATTTACTGCGCAAACTTTATTTCTCATTTTGTTGTGTAGTGTAATTCTTTTTTTTTTATTCATAAGATTTATATAATTTTCGCATGCAAAAAAAAATTATTATTTATTATTATTTTGGAAAGGGTTTTGGGACATTCAATTTGTATGCAAATTGATTAAAATCTCAAACTAACTTCGGCCCTATTTTACTTAAGAAATTATTCAACACTGAAGGAAAGAGAGTACGGTGAGAGTACGCTGTCACAGCAGTAAAACAAAACCTGAAATAAATTTAATTCGTTGTTTTGTAAAAGAAATATACATAGAATTATCCAAAAATACTGAATTTCGTGAAAAAATATTATTTTAGTAAAAATTGAATTTTAATTGAAAAATTGAATTTTTAGTGAACAATTGGATTTTCAGTGACAATTATAATTTTAGTGAAAACTAGAATTTTCGGTGAAAGTTTCAATTTTTAATAAAAATAAAATTATTAGTGAACAATTTAATTTTTAGTGGAATATCATATTTTATTGGTTTTTTATTATTATTTACTGTTTCATAGGATTGCATTTATTATCTAAAAATACAAATTTAACTTTTAAAAAATACAATATTTAAATAAATTTATTGCCACTAAGCAACACGGAATTCGCACGAGGCGCGCTGCAGCGTAGACTCGATCATATTATTGCATGACACACATGACAACAGTAGAAACTGATAGTTTCATGTGTGTTGTTGCTATAGGTCTTACGCAGCTGAAATTTTAAAGAAATCCAAATATTTATTTAATTTTTTAAAAACTTTGTTGAACCTAAAGCAGAGAGTATATATTTGATATAGACTTTCCATACAGGTGGTTTCGCTGCCAATTTTGTCAATTAAATTCAAACATTGGTTATGTGGAAATTGAAACGAAAATGTTGTCAACAGACACATTTTCAAATCAATATTCTGATGTTTTCTGCCACATTTTTGGACAGAAAAATAATTAAAATTTATAAGGCGTTGGATTGCAATATATCTTGGTATGTTTGGTTACAAATTATCCGCGGACAGATCCAGTGTTGTGCACTGTTTTCCTCTGTTAACTTCTATCTGTAAAATTCCAATTCCACATAACCAATGTTTTCGGCAGCGACGCCAGCAAACCAACTCTTGCAGTTTCCGGAATGATTCGCTCTATTTGCATCTAGCCAAACTGTTTGGTTCCGATTTAGAAAGAACCAACTCAGAATGGCGATCATTTCTGTTTGTTCCTGAATTAAATAATATCAAACATTTGTCTTTAATGATATTTGGATTTATATATATATATATATATATATATATATATATATATATATATATATATATATATATATATATATATATATATATATATATATCTATATATATATATATATATATATATATATATATATATATATATATATATATATATATATATATATATGTATATATATATACATACATATATATATATATATATATATATTAACATGCTTCTTAAATGGAAACCAAACTAAAATATACAAAGTTTTAATGATTCGAATACACTGTTAAACGAAGACCAATTAAATACCAATTAATACAGAAAATGTATTCTTTTTAAAAACATTTTGATTTGCCGTCAAAAAAGACATTGACATATTTTTTAAAATTCTTTAAAAAGGACTATGTAATAGAGTGGTTCGTAAAAAAAAAATATATATAGATTTTTTGACGTTTATTTAAAAACCGTTAATTTTTGGACCTCTTAAACGTATACATACATTCAAAATATATAAAACATATTAATGTAATTAACAAAAATATTTATGATAATGAAAAAAAAAATACAAATTAATGTAAAGGAAAAATAGCGAATATTCATAAATATTTACCCAAAATAATATTTTAAAATTAAAAAATACTCGTCCCCTTTTAAAATTGCTTAAATAAAATATCACTTTCCCCAAAAAAAAAAAAAAACAAAAAAAAAATTGCTTCCCACATTATCCAATTTTCTACATAGCTTAGTATCATTAATCTGCGTTTAATTGTTTTTGTATTTTTAAACAGATACAACATACGTTAATTTTAAATAAACTTATTTAATTGAAAACGTCCAAATTGCATATTTTTTGAAAGCAAACTCTACTAATCTAGAAAACCTTTTCAATACATTTTATTCACTACATATTATTGCACTTCTCGAAAAGCAATAATAAGGCACAAATCAAATTTGTGCATATTCGTGAATGAAAAAGTGGATGCCATATTGAGTAACACATGACAGTAGTTTTTGGTTGTCTAAATATGCAATAACTTTTAAAATATTGCAGTTTCCCACATTATTCCATTCCCATTACATTTAAAATCGATTTCAAATGTTTTACCCGAATTACCCAATTAATAAAAAAATTACCCACTTACCTAATTTAATTATTTTTTTTAACCAATTTAATTTTTGCAAAATGCATCACTGATATGAACTACGACAGTAATTAGCAGCAACCGAACCATGACCGACTACTCGGCTAATGGTAGTTTGCAAAAACCCGAACAACGACTGTCGGCTATTTTGCAACAACCGAAGTTGTGTTTGACTGCCACAGCCACACACAAAAACCGAACATCAACTGTAACAATGTGAAAAATTAAATAGCACCAGCAGCAGTAATTTTTTAAATTTGAATTGCTACTGGTGATAAGTAATTTTGTAAAACTTTTCAGGGGAACATTTTAAAGATTTAACTAATTATGGCATAAATTGTATTAAGTTTTTTTTGGCGCACAGTGGGGAATCTTCATATGTTCAGCGGCCAAAAATACTAAAAATGATCATAGACAAATGAAATTTAATACTCATGTTATTTTCATCAATATGAGGCATATGTGTAAAAATGGGCGTATACTGTCAAGGGACACGCCCACCTCCCATACAAACAATATTCGTATGTACCTATAACTCGTAAAATATTGGAGATAAACTTATAAAATTCAAAACATATGAGCCTAGTAAGCACGTTAATAGCTGAAGCGCTCAACTTTAATATCTCAACAAAAATTAATGAATTTACTTGATTTTTTTTGTGCATGTAGTATTTAAATAGTACTATGTTGTGAATTAGTTCACAATATTTTTCTTTTCCTTATAGATATTCACACAATTATGGATGTTGCTGTACATATGTTAAGCGCATCATGTGTTTAGCATGTGTACTCATGTTGTTCAGCAACATGTTCATAACATTGTTCCAACGATTCACGCTGGCAACAATGATAATAAAAGCGCTAAAGCTTTATTTAGGCCACACCTCTTTCAAGTTAGCTTACACAGTTAACAGAGGCTTGCAATACAATTTTTCATTGCATGAGTAAGGGGCTTTGTTAAAATAAGCAAAGCAGCGGTTCTTCAACAATTACACTATTTCGCAATTGGTGTCAGCCAAAAACTACAAGTCGGACTTTCTTCAAAAGTCACGTACACCAAAATTGAGTGAAAGTGAAATATAGTGAAAATAGAATTTAAGAAAAGCTTGCAACGAAGGTATTGTTAATACTTTTCGTTGCAATTTAAAAGTTTAGTCAACCTCAAGTGGAGGTAATAAAGTTAATAAAGTAATAAAAGTGTTTTTCAACTTTAAAATTAAAAAGTGTTTTTAAATTAAATCTTTAAAATAGTTTATCTAAGTTTTCAACAACTAAACATCTGCAAATAATTATAGAATTTAATATGGCAGATCAGAAGATATAAATAAAATAATAGCCGTTCCGGACGGGACAAAAATGGAAGTAAATATCGAGATTCATATGGATATTCCAAAAAGTCAGCGAATTTCGTGTAGAAATGTTTTTTTCGAAATATTTTAAAAAATAGATGAAATAAAATCATACAATATATTTTTTTAATTATCTTTGAATATAGCTCAGACAAATTACTTTATTGTTGTATATATACACTTTGTTCTTAAAGTTTACAGTTATTTCGTAATAAATCGCAGAATAATTCCGTATGGAAATTTGCACTACGATTTTTTGCTAAAAATAATTATGTATGTGGCAATATTAATAATCATTATTACGAAATGATAAGTGATGTACTATTCAAATTTCCAGATGTTTTTCAAGTTTTTTAAGATTAAATATTTAAGATTCCAAATCAGTCGTTATTTCAAAGATTTGAGCATTTTGAATTTTTCAGTAGTGGTTGACGTTTTTCTGGAGATGTCCATATGTCAAACTTATGTTGTTTTACCATACTAAATATTGGTACGATTTATATAGTCGTTTTTCTTTAGCGAGGCTTATATTAAACTAAAAATATTAAAATTACTGAATTTTCTTTACAACAAGAAAACAATAAAGGTATTCACGAAACGGAGCAGTTGCCGATGTACATTAGCAGTATTGTAGAATTGTATCATATTTCGTGAACACACTTATTTCATATTTGTGTAGTATGGTAGTTTTCAGTTTGATGTACCAAAAACAGATGTTTTTGTTTTATTAAAATTTTAGATTTATTGCTTATTGGCCATATACAATGCCCTTTGTTATTTATTTTTAATTCAATATCTCATATCAATACATTATAATTAAAACAAAGAAACAAATTAGTTTAGTGATGTCGATTTAAGAAAAAAACTCATACCTTATATAGTAACTCGTTAATATTTATTGTTAGAACAGTGGACATTATGTCATCATTTCTTTTTTATTCACATGCAATATGTACATATTCATTATAAATATATATTTTCATTTAAATATAATGCATTTTGGTGAATTTCTAGTCAATAATCAAACACTGTCTGTAATATTAAGTACCCAAAAGTCATAAATTCAGCATCACTAAAAAACTACAAAAGTACCACGAAGTAAACTCAAGCTTTTAGCGAAGTAGATTAGCAGATAATTTTTGTTTTTGCCACCAATGTATTTTGTTGTTGTACAACTGCTACTTGACAAAACTGCTACTCTACATCGCAACTGCTCCGTTTAGTGAATAACCTTAATACTATTAACTTAATTTTTAATAACAATTTTCGAAAATTATTATATGTTTAGAATGCCTTAAATAGTTTAAATGTGATGCTATAAATGCTAAAGGTTATTAACAATATATAATATTAAGCCAGTATTAAGATATTGTCTTAACGTGCTCAAGATCCAGTCAGTACAAATTGTGTATTTTGTACCAACCAATAGAACAACAAACAATTGGGAAAATGCATTGAGTGGCAGATTGTACAGCTGTTTCAGAGGCAGCCAAGCACCTTCTTCAGCGATCTTTCTCTGCAGATTCTATATTTCAAGTCGCTAAAGTTTTCCTTTTCCAATGAACACAATAAGAATTATGTTCGTTTAAGAAAGAACCAAAAGCAAAGAATGCAAAAAATGCATCAACTCAAGATTTTGCAATGCAAAAACTAATTTGTCGGGCTCTAGGTCTACCAAATGCAATATGTATTTTGCACTGGTTCAAAAAACAACAACAGTAATTGACCTAAAACCAAAAACTTGTTGGCCGACCGTACAGCTGTTTCGGAAGCAGCCAAGCTTCCTCATCAGCGGTCTTGTATGCAGTTTGTGCTTAGCAAGCAGCAAAAACTGCACCAAGTTTACGGCGCATAAAAATACGCGATCGGCAACAAGTTTTTGGTTTTTTGTCAATTACTGTTGTTGTTTTTTGAACCAGTGCAAAATACATATTGCATTTTGTAGACCTAGAGCCCGACAAATTAGTTTTGCATTACTCTTTTTTAAGGTCGAATAAAAACAAACAACTTTAAATTGTGACGCAATGCCTATACAAACTTGCTGCAACACAACTACAGTAATTGCCTTCTCGACACTTTGTGCAGAACAGAATTCGCATTTTGTTCATTATACATACTTAAGTTATAGGTTTAGCTAAGCACACACTGCATACAAGACCGCTGATGAGGAAGCTTGGCTGCTTCCGAAACAGCTGTACGATCGGCCAACCAGTTTTTGGTTCTTAGTCAATTACTGTTGTTGTTTTTTGAACCAGTGCAAAATACATATTGCATTTGGTAGACCTAGAGCCCGACAAATTAGTTTTTGCATTACTCTGTTTTAAGGTCGAATAAAAACAAACAACTTTAAATTTTTCCATAGTTTTTGTTGCGTGCAGCAATTTGCTACGTATAGGCTGCAGAGTTTCCACAGAAACAAATACGTAGGCTGCACTTTGTATAAAAAATGGGATTTTTTTTATTTTTAAAAATATAAAAATACCTTTAGATTTTAAACGCCAGTATTTCATGAGAAATTTTAAATTTAAATATTTTTACACATTTTTAACTGTCAATCCCATATATTTATACATACAGTATATGGAATATTTCAGATCCATCATTTTGGTTTATCATAAAACGTGGTTTTACATTATTTTTTTATGTCTAGCTGACCTAATTTTTAGGTCGTGTTTAATTTCAATTAAGAGTTTATAAAGAAACTATAAAGAAAGATATATAAGAAACAATATCAAACACAAACAATGCTCATACGAACTGCTTCAGTTTCAAACAATTACCTTTTTATATCCTTTTTTTATAACGATTTAATCACATTAAATGTGTCGTATATTCATACTAACGGGGTTGGAATTTGATAGTTGGGAATCCTAAAAACGTTATTTATCTATATTAAGTGTAAATTTGAAACTGGATTTTGCCAGATGGTTAATATGTATAAGTTCACCAATAGTATCATTGATTTAACTTACCTTTATTTTAAATAAATGAATTTTAATAATAGACTTTCATTAACCTAATTTTTATTTTGTATGTACAAGTATGCAAGAAGTACTAACTATATTGCAACAAAAATCTTATTATATTTAAAATAATACGAGTGACATGTCACAAGTCTAAAGAAAAATGTTTTGTTTACAATATCTATATTAATAAAGCAAAACGTGTTTTTTTTCTCTTGCACTAACCGGCCGTATTTATGAACAGATTTTAATAATACTGGTATCAAACAATTCGTATTAATCAGATATAGTGAGTGATATACTTAATTTTTATAATTTTAGAAAAACCTAAAAACTAAACTACAACAACCATATGAAAAAGAGAAATTCAGTTGACTGCGCTCACTGTGGTTAGTGCAGTGCATCACACTCTCGCTCGCATACAAAAGAACAACAACAACTCTGCTGCATTGGTTTTTCGTTGTCGTTATTGGTTTTACACAGCAAACAGAGAGTTGCAAAAAAAAAAACAGACGTCTATACGAAAACGAGTTTCAATTATTGCGATAAGAAAATACATTAAATGATTATTAAGTGAAATGAAAAAAACAACATATTTCGACAACGATTAATATAACCAACTACGATTACAACAATGTTAACTAAATTTAAAAATATTAAAGAAAAATAGCGAAAATTTAGTAACATTTCAATGTTAATTTTCGGTCAATCGCTTTTTATATGTTTTAAGAAATACGTTAAAACTGTACACAATATCCAACACAGCGTATGAGTTCGAGTACGATAATATAGTGAGCACCATCTGTTTGTTCGTGTGTCTGTCTGTCGATATATTGAAAGTAACTAAAAGAAATTATTTCGAAGCTAACATAATAAAAATATTTTAGTTAATTTATTGTTTATTTAGAATTTTATTACCTTATATGTATTTTATAATTTATTGTTTATTTAGAATTTTATTACCTTATATGTATTTTTGTATATTAAATGACTTCGTTGAATACTTAATTTCATTGAATTGTATATTTTATTTGTATTTGTATTATTATTATTTAATTTAATCTATGTATATTATTTTGAAACCGTTTACTTACCTTATACACTTTCTCCTCTTCTGGTGCCTCCACTGTTGTTTTTGTATAAACCTTCCTCACGTTGCCCATAAGCGTTGTATAGTGTATTTAGATAACAATGGAATGAAATCAACTTGGTATTTATGCGAAATTGAATCTCAATTTATGTTTACGAACTGAAACCATACCAAAATTCGTAGGAAAATTCGTTTTTTTTTTATTTTTATATCTTTAACATTCATACATACACAGACGCTTGCTTGTCTGGTTTTGCTATGTTGTTCTATTCGTGAAAACACACACATGCAAAAATTGTATATCATCGTTTTATCCTATCGTTTTATCCTAAGAAAAAATCCGCATCCAGACAAATTGTACTTAGATACTTTTTTGATACCTAAGAACTTAATGTCTAAATATCTAGAAAATTTTGGCTTAGTTACTTTTAACAAACAGGCAGGCAGACTTACAAACAGATGACGACCTCGCAGAACAAAGCATACGAGCGACTATTACAGACAAAGCAATATCGAAGAAAACAACAACAATACATGAACACGTGTTCCCTTTGCGAAGAATACAGCGACAATTTTTGGTTTTTAATAATCAATAAAATAACTTCTGAAAATCCAGTTCAATAAAGTTTTTTTCTTGATATTTTCTTTCTTGATATCCAGATGACAAATTCTTTAATTTTAGTAGTATTTTACTGATATTAGTCATATTCATCTATTTTTCTTTCTAATCGAATTCTTCTTGAGTTTTAAAATTTTATTTCCCTCCGTGTACTAGTTCACGAGATTTTTGGTTTATATAAAAAGTTCTTTCATTATTCGCACTTAATGGCTTTAAATCCGCCTACATTGCTATAGTTCGAGCGACAAAGTCTCACGTCATTGGACAATTTTAGCGGGGAATGCTATACAAAGATGAAGAAGAAACGGAGAACTGCTTTAATTTCAGTTAAATACAATTTACTTAGCGAATTATAATAGAGTACCTTTTCCAAGTTTTCCTCTAGTATTTTAAGATTTACATAATATTTAATTAATGTTTAATACAAGTAAACGTATTTTCAATTAATTCGATTTTTGTCACATTTAATTGTGGTATTTGTTTCATATATAAAGATGTTTCTTCTATAATTTTAATAATTTCCATTAAGTTTAGGTTCAGGACTGTGTTACTTGGGCCCAAACTGTAGGTCCTACTCAAGAATAATAGAAACAAAGATTGCGCAGAACGTTGCTCAAAACTTGAATCTTCTGCGCATGTACGTAGAAGTTTTTTGACAATTGTTATTTTTTTATTGTGTCAGAATGTTGTTGTAAAGAAAACAACAAATGTGTTATTATTTTATAAATAATTGTGTTAAATGTGGAAAAACTGGAGGTAATCGGCCACCACAAATAAAAAAATAAGAAATCTACTTCGAAATACGCTAAAAACATAACAAAATAACAGTTTTTGAGTCGTTCCGATCCCTCAGGATAACGAACATATATTTTCGTGCCGAAATGTTTTAATGAACGTTAGTTGATGCAACCACTTAGGAAACTACCGCAGGCCTGCTGCTCATCCATGTTTTTGGGCTGCCCATCAATGTTTTGCGAGACGTTAGCCAACTAGTCGAGTTGTAGTTGGTGTTAGTGCAGTTAAAGACAGCGCATCTCATTATTAAACAATTTATTAAAATTTTCAACACAAAAACAACAATCAAAACAACAGTAAAATCATTTTTTTGTAATTTTTGAAATGTCTAAATTTCAAATTTGAATTTCCGTTACCTGACATTCGGAACTTTTTGACGTCAGCATTATAGGGTGTACATGCACAATGCGTAATATTATTATTCTATTATTCTTGGGTCTTACTATGTTCTTTTATATGTCAAACACCGAAAAAATTACTGTAGTAAATTATATACGGGTAATTCCACATCAAATCGACTAGGTTTAAAATTTTTTCTTCGATTTTCATGAAATTTATTTTACACCTTTGAATAGATAAAAAAATATAAGATTTTTTTTTCGAAATTCGAAAATTTCACAAAATTATGATGCTTCAAAAAATCACAATTTTTCTTTATAGAGGTAACTTCGAAAGCCATTATCTAGGTCAACACCGTTGCAAAATGGATGTTTTTTGAGTCTATTATTCGAAGAATTGAATGTAGTTTTTGATTCTGGTTTACAATATTTTTTCGGCAAAAACAGCTATTTTGATTTTACTCAAATTTTTTTCAAAATTAGTTCTTTTATTTATAAATATACTTTTTAAAATTTGGAGAGGTGTTCTTCGATATAAGGGAGAAATATTTGTATATAATACCTTTTTATTAACGACAAAATTTAAAAGTGCAATTAACATAAAGACTTTTTGATTTTTTTCAAAATTACGTTTGATCACTTCTAATAAATATCTGTAATCAATTTGTAAAGTTTTATTTTAGATATTAATCCAAATTTTTTTTAGTAAACTTATTAGTTTAATTTTCAAACTTAAATTTTTCGAGTTACGTCATTTTTGATTAAGCTAAAAAAATTTACAAAATTACCTTGCTCAATATTTGAATGGTTTTTGTGAAAATTGTAGAGGTGTTTTGTATATCAAATGCACTGTACTTTCTTAAAAGGCAGTTATTAAATATTACTTCGTTACTTTGCCCAGTATACCACGACTCGGAGCCTCCAGTGTATCGAACAATTCTCGAAGTGGCTTCGAGAAAAAAAAATCGATCTCGTTATTATATCGAAACTAATTTTAAATGATTTTTGTATTCAATTGTTTAGAACGTTTCTGAAATATTTACGACGAAAAACATTGTTCTCGTTGTTATATCGCAACTAGTTTTTAAAGATTTTCGCATTCAGTTGTATCTCCTTTCAATAAGAGTTTTGGATATCAATGAAATTCTTTATTCCTGTAAAAGTACGTTCGATGCCATTATGTATGGAACTCGATTTCTTTTGCATGGCCACCACGATTACGCTTGCAGAAGTCCAGACGCTGAACCCAATTTTCGACAGTTTTCAAGCATAAATCGGCCGATAATGCTGCAATTTCACGTTGAATATTCGTACGAAGTTCATCAATCGTCGCTGGCTTGTGGGCATAGACCATAGACTTGACGTAGCCCCACAGGAAATAGTCTAACGGCGTCAAATCGACCGAGGCGGCCAATTTCGTGAGATAACACGTGAGATTTCGTGAGATAACACGTTCTCCAAATTTGGTATCCAATAAATTGATTGTGGCATTCACTGTGTGGCTTGTGGCTTGTACTGTGCCTGTGGATTCAAATTTTTCCACTAGACGCTCAATTGTTGATCTGCTAGGACGATTATGACGACCATAAATTGAACGTAGCGCTCTTAACGTTGAGGCCACTGACTCCGAATTTCGGTAGTAAATTTTCATTATTTCGACTCGTTGTTGGCTCGTATATCTTTCCATCATGAAATGGATGAAGAGAAATGTCAAAAGAGCGGCAAGAAATATGGCGTCGTTTGCTGTCCCTGTCGCTCTACTTTTGTAGCGTCCCTGTTGAAAAACCCTTTACATGCCTGATTTGTCACCAGGTGTCCAGTGATATTTTCTTTATGGCTGTATTTACTTTTGTTTAAAATAAATAGAGTGGACATTATTTTTTATATTTTTTTGTTAATTTCACATTATTTCATTAAAAATAAATGTATGAAAATAGTGAGCTTTGAATTTTCATTTTTTATTTATTTTTGTTTTTGATGTCAGACATATTTTCGTTCAGAAATTTAAAAAAATGTAGACACATGCTAAGTTCGTACTCATTTTCGAAAACTATTTTGTTTAAATTGAATATGAAAATAATATACGACAAATTGATATAGAGTACCCAGTAGGAGCAACTGACAGAAAATAAAAAGCAATAGAAAATGATGATGGTACTTATGAAAAGTAATTGTGTTACGAATTAAATTCAAGAGAATAAAAAAAAAATAATGCGATGGTGCCGACGTGCCGACCACGATGCGAAGGATGTAATAGAAAAAATAGAGAGAGATAGGTAAAGAAATTTATTTTTGTTTTTTTCTGTTTTTTTTATTGTCATTGCGTATGACATATATAGATGACGCATTTATTTAAACCAATCAAAAAGCCACATTCTGTCGATAAGAGCTTCTAGAACGCTTCGATTTTGAAATAATTCTCGTAACGAGAAGCCTTCATAATCTCGGTTCGATATTGGCCGACCGTTTTGGTAGGAATTTTCCTATATTATCATTACGAGAAATGGCATCAATATCGGAAAAATTCTTCGACATTTCACAACATTTTCGTTGCGATATCGGAACAGTTTGGTATACTGGGTGTTTATATTTTTATTTTATTGTTAATATGTGTTTTGAGAAAGACTTAAAAAAATTATACCTCTGATAAATCACATAACACCTCTACAATTTTAACAAAAACCATTAAAACATTGACCAATGTAGTTTTGAAAAAAATTTTGGGTGAATCAAAAATCATGTAAACCTAAAAAAAGTGAAGTTTTAAAATTTAAAGTCTTTATGTTAATTGTAGTTTTAAAATTTTGTCATTGATAAAAAGGTATTGTATACAAAAAAACATTTCTCCCTTATATCGATTTCGAAAATTTTACAATAACATAATAATTATAAACCAAATTAGAAAAAAATATTGAAAACCAGAATCAAAAACTACATTCAATTCTTCGAATAATAGACACCAAAAACATCCATTTTGCAACGGTGTTGACCTAGATAATTTCGAAATTACCTTTATATAGAAAAGTTGTGATTTTTTAAAGACATTTTTAGTTATTTTTAATGGTATTTTTTTCGGGGTATATATGTGTCCTATTCTACGGAGTTCAAAGGGCAACATTGGCAACTTATACATTCAAATAAAATCTGCTTAAAATACACGGAATCGTTCTTGTATTTTACGAAAAAATTCGTGAAATTTATGCACAGAACAGATTTTAAACCTTTTTGTATTTATAACTATCTATTTGCTTCGCGATACCAATTATATAAAATATTTTGTTTAAAAAACTCTCGATGAAAATGACGATTAATTCATACAAATATGAAACATTATGCACTGATTTGACACTATTGTACTTTTAGCACAAACAGAACTAACACATAACACGTTTAAAAACTATTTGTATTTTATAACTATCTGATTGCGACCGTGATATCAGTTAAAATAAAATGCATCTCCAAGTTGCTATTTGACGCAATTGATTTCTGTTTTTACTAAAGATTCGTAAAAAACACGAATGTTTCGTAAAATTCTACATATAATTAGCCTGAAAATTAACGAAAGTTTGTTCTTAAAATGTAAAGGGCATTCGTAAAATATGTTATTCTTTCGTAAAAAAATTGTAATAGAAAATAATATAACCAAAATTTCGTAATTTAAACAAAATATACGTAATTTTGTTGATGTTTTAATTTTACGAATATTGATTCGTAATATATACGAATCGTTCGTAAAAAATAATTTGGAAAAAAATAGAAATTACAAATGTTTCGTGTATTCTACGAATTATTCGTGTATTTTACGAAATTAAAAATTATGAAAAAATATTTCGTAAAATATCCTAAAAATTATTTTGAGTGTATGGTCGAAATAAGGAGAGCAGGTGTGACTTCTCCCGTACAACACACATTTTTAAACAGCCTAACTAAAAGTTATGACTACGAAAATGAAACTACGAAATAATACAAATTATGTCAAAAGAAAAAGCACAAATCAAAAGTAAAAACACCATCAAATACAAAGGAAATGCAAAAATAATGACAATAAAAATGCTGAAACGCAAAACAAAAACCAGCTGGGAAGATTAGATCACATGGGAAATTTTAAAGTAGGTCTTATTATGATAGTTAGGATTATCAAAATATATAAGCCGTACCCTACACATATGTGTGGTTACCATTAAAACTGGTATATAGGTCACCAGAATATACGAATCCCGAAAATAACTACAAACTTTCAATCGCTGAAGTATTTCCATTCATTTGATACCCATATTTCGTCGTTTCGCCGGAAACCATTATTTTCATGTATTTGAGCATGAGTCAATATATATTTTACCAACAAAAGTTTACCTAAGCACGTATGGGGACTATGGGGGCGATTATCACAAGGCAACGTGTCTGAGTGCTTCAACATGGCGAAGCCAGCGCAATCCTTGTCGGTGTCGTCTCCAGTCAACTCACTGGTCACCAGAATTGGCAAATTGTCAAATGGTGACACCTCCACTTCGGTGGAAGTCCTCCTCGTGGAAGTCCCTGGAAACGGCGCTCTACACCACCCGGTGTAGAAGTCGGCTAAAGTGAGTGGCGAGCATCTCCCTCAGAGTGAGGGTTCGTGCGTTGGGTTTGGGTCCCACCACGGAAAAAACGAGAAAGATGACGAGACAAAAGAGCGCTTCCTAGTGCTAGGCGATTTTAACGCCAAGGTGGGCAGAGAAGCCATCTATTGTCCCACAAACTGAAAATTTAGCCTCCATGCCAACACTTCCGATAACGGAACGAGGCTAATCGACTTCGCCGCAGCACGAAACATGGTAGTTAGTAGCACTAGATTCGAACATTTCGATATCCACAAGGCCACCCGATCAAAAAACTCGAAATCAAATTGATCACGTTGTGATTGACGGAAGGCACGCTTCGAGCGTGATGGACGTACGCACTATCCGAGGTGCCAATAAGGACTCGGATCATTACCTTGTAGCAGCCAAGGTCCGCACACGCTTAAGCGCTGCGCAGAACGTACGGAACCAAACCACAACAGACAACGCAAGCCTTTTCCACTCGACTCTCACACCTGCTTAGACAAAGCACTCCTCCTCTCGATGATGGAATCATATCTACTGCTCTATGCGTACGGCTGCCGAAGAGGTGTTTGGATTCCAACGCCCCCTGAGGAATCAGTGGTATGACCAAGATTGTCGCGCGGCCACTGCAGAGAAAGACGCTGCGTACAAATCCACCCTGCAGTCAGTAGCTACGCGAGCTGCGAAGGAGCGATACAAAGAGAAGAGGAGGGAAGAGAGACGTCTTTTCATGCGTAAAAAAAGCGAGGCAGAAAGACGTGAGTGTGAGGAGATTGAGATGCATGGGACAGGTATGAGGCTCGAAAATTCTTCGAGAAAATAAGACGCCTAGCCGGAGGTTCAAAATCCGGAGCCTCTTCTTGTAAAGATGAGAACGGGAATCTAGTTACAGAAATCCAGAGTACACTGAAGATATGGAGGGATCACTTCTCTAAACTGCTGACCGGTGATGATGACCGCAATTCCACCGATAGAGAAGCAAACCCGGCAACCCCAGTACTTGATGACGACGTTGAGATTCCGCCACCCGACCATGACGAGGTCAGAACAGCCATTGCTCGGCTGAAAAACAACAAAGCCGCAGGTGCTGATGGCCTGCCTGCTGAATTGTTTAAGACCGGAGGCGAAGAGCTAATAGAGAGCATGCACGAGCTCGTAAGCAGAATATGGTCGGATGAAAGCATGCCAAGTGACTGGAACCTCAGTGTACTCTGCCCAATCCTTAAGAAAGGGGATCCCACTATCTGCGCCAACTACCGTGGGATCAGCCTACTCAATATCGCATACAAGGTTCTATCGAGCGTATTATGTGAAAGACTGAAGCCCATCGTCAACAGACTGATTGGACCTTATCAGTGCGGCTTCAGACCTGGAAAGTCCACCATAGACCAGATTTTCACATTGCGCCTAATCCAGGAAAAGACCCTAGAAAAACAGATCGACACCTACCACCTATTAGTCGACTATAAAGCCGCCTTCGACACTCCGATAAGGGAACGATTATACGCCGCAATGCCTGAGTTCGGTATACCTGCGAAACTAATAAGGCTTTGCATGATGACCCTCAGGAACACACGTTGCTCAGTGAGAATAGGAAAAGACCTCTCCGAGCCATTTCATACCGAACGAGGTTTCAGACAGGGTGACTCCCTATCGTGCGACTTTTTTAACTTATTGATGGAGAAAATAGTTCGAGCTGCCAAACTCCTGCCAATGATATTGATATCATTGGCAGGCGCACACGAGCAGTCAGCGCAGCATTCTCCAGATTGGAGAAAGAGTCGCGTCGAATGGGTCTAGCGGTGAATGAGGACAAGACGAAGTTCCTTGTGTTAACAAGCAAAAAAGAGTCCGTGCGTCTTGGACAAAAAACTGATTTTGACACCCACAAGTTCGACATTGTGAAGGACTTCGTCTATCTGGGATCCAGCGTAAACAGTAACAACGACGTCAGCCTGGACATCAAACGGAGAATAACTCTTGCCAACAGGTGCTACTTTGGGCTCAGTAGGCAATTGAGAAGCAGAGCCCTCTATCGCCGGACAAAAATAACGCTCTACAAGTCACTCATCATGCCCGTCCTTCTTTATGGTGCAGAAACATGGACGCTGGCCTCCACCGATGAGAGAGTACTGAGAGCGTTCGAGAGAAAGATTCTCCGTAAAATCTTTGGCCCTATCTGCTTTGCTAACGAGTATCGAATCAGGATGAACCACGAGCTGTATGAGTTATTCGACAACATTGACATAGTCAAGCGCATCAAGATCCAGCGGCTTCGCTGGCTAGGTCATGTCGAACGAATGGATGAAAACACTCCAGCCAAAAAGGTGCTTGAATCGAAACTCGAAGGTGGACAGCGTAGAAGAGGGCGTCCAAATCTGCGTTGGAAAGACCAAGTTGAGGACAACCTGGCAACACTTGGTATTTCTAACTGGCGTCAGCGCGCGCAAAGCAGATCCGACTGGCGCGGCTTCATCTCAGCGGCCAAAACCGACCCACGGTTGTAAGGGCCATTTAAGTAAGTAAGTAAGCACGTATACAGTAAAATTGATCTGTAGATGTAAATTTTAAATGAGGTATTTGAACATGAGTGGTCGGTTCTCAGGTCACAATAGACCATTCATGCCAATTTTCTTGTCCAAACAGCTTAGATATATAAGCAATTTAAATCTAAATTTTCATTGCTCTAGTTCTTCTACTTTTTCAGTAATCGTGATTTCAACAGACAGACAGAGGGACAGACAGACGGACATCGCTAAATCGACTCTGGAGATCAATCTGATCAAGAATATATATACTTTTCCATACCGGAGATGCTCCCTTCTGGGTGTTACAAACGGCATACCAAACTGAATATACCCTTTCACTCTTAGTGTAGGGTATGAATATAATAATAATAATTTGGCACAACAGTCCTATAAGAACTTAGGCCGAGCTCTCTCACCATTTTGAGCTGTGCGTGTAATATTTGTACTCAAAGTGGTGGGACCTACAGTTTATTGCCGAATCCGAACGGCGAGTGAGAGCTTTTTCATAGGCAATGGTTTTACTCTCGTAGGTTTGCCATTTACTGCCGAGAGGTAGCGCGGTATAGAAAAATGTTTCTATGAAAAGATGTTGTTAGCCCCAGTCCAGGCTTGAACCGGGGACCTTTCGGCTCGCAGTCCAACGCACTAACCACTGAGCTACCGCGGCTACTGGTATGATTATTGCAAAAATACAAACCAAATGTAAATGTTACATCAGCAAAAAAATAATACAATATCAAAAATGAAAAAGACAAAAACCATAAAAAATAATTAATAGTATTACCTGATTTTTAAATTAGTTTGCTTATTTTTACATTAAATAACAGCATAAGTGAAAGTAAATTTATTTTTTGTTTTTGGAATAACGGCATAAGTCGACTCATTTTTTAATTTTTAATAAATTTCATGTGGGATAGCAACATAAGTGAAGATATGTTCAATGAATTTTAACAATGTATTTTGAAATAACGACATAACTCGAATATATCCTCGTTGTTGAACTAAAAGTCACCAAATACACTTTTATGAAAATCTCAAATTTCAGCTTTGTTGGTAATTATTACAAAAATACAAATACATGATACATTTTTAAAGTTGAAATACCAATTGATATATTCACATGTTCTTATCACAAATATTGAGCTCATCGATCGAAAATTGAAAGATATATTAAGATTTTTGTAAATGAACAATTGGCATTTTGAAAATGTAGTTGGTGACGGCGATATTATAAGAAAAACGATTTTGAAATTTGGAATAAAGACATATGTCGAGATTTTTTAAAAAAAACATAATTTTGTTATGCTTTTTTTGAAATTTTACTCAGACAGTTTAACTTTAAGTGTGTAGTAACAACATATGTCTAGTTGCGTTGTTATTTCATGTACAAAATGCGGCAAAACAAGTTAGCTTTAATGTTTTGCCCTTATAACTTTTGAACTAAAGAAGAGATTATCACCAAAATTTTACATAATATTAAATTCTACACAATATTAAATAACCCGGGAACACGATGGTGGTAAACACGACATAAGTCGAGTTATGCTGTTATGCATTGGACCCACATAATTTTTATTGCAGTAACTAATTTTTATTTTTCTATTTATTTTTTTTTAATATTTTTCTATATATTTTGGACTTTGACTTCTTAGCAATTTGAATATTATGTCGGATTTCTTTAGTATTCCATTTAACCAGGGTACGTCTATTGGACCAATTTAGTCCTAATCGAACTTCATAAATTTAACCGTTTTGAAGATATATACAAAATCTTCAAAACGGTTAAATTTATCGATCTGAAAATTTATATAATATTCGATTTTAAATAAACATATTAAGGCTAAAAATGCCTTATTTAGAAAAACTAACACATAAGTCAATTTGGTTTAATTGGTCCCTTAGTGTATTTGTGACTACAACTTTTCATAATTTGTGTGCAAAAGTCACAAACTAACTATTTACAATACTTGTAAGGACAGTCGACTTTCCTTGCGTATATTTGTCATTATATTGAATTTATTATGTTTTATCGATGTTTGAATATATTCGCTAAACACTGGAAATGTAAAATAGTTATCCTCAAACTTAATTTTTAAAACTCATCGAAAATACATTACGAGTTATATAATACCAATTTTAGAACTCTGTTTATTTGTTCATGATAATTTAATTACATTTAAAATAAAAAAAAATTGTCAATTTCCATACAAACCGCCTATTGGACCTAATTGGTTCAAAGTACCTTATTAAGTTGTATTTTTTTTCGACGTACTCGGGTTATAATTAATATTTTGAATTCAACCAAATGAATTCAACCAAATGTTTTGAATTCAACCAAATGAAATTCGGTTTGATCTGACCAAAAGAAATCATATAAAATTTCATATCATATTTTAGGCGATTTTTCGCATTTTTCCTTTTGTGTTTTTTTGAAAATTTTGCGCCTTTCTCTATATTTTACACCCTTCTGCTAAGGCGCAGAAAATTAGGCGCATTTACAATTTAATGCTTTTTTGAAAATGTTGTTCCTTTATCAATAATTTGCTATATTTGTACCTAAAGTGATGGAACCTACAAATTAATGCCGAATACGAATGGCGGGTGAGAGCTTTTCATAGGAAATGTTTTACTGTCGTAGGTTTGCCATTTACTGCCTTGAGGTAGGGCGATTTCACAGAAAATAAAAAATCAAAAAGTTTTCATTAGAAAATTATTGCATTTAAAATTTTCTGACAAATATAGGAGCTTTTTATTGAAATACATATTTTGAGAATCATATTGCGTTGCTTTTGTGTTTTGATTTATGTTATTTATAAAGTTTGTTTGAGAAAACATAAATTAATTACGCTATAATATTATAAAATATGTGTTGTAACTTTTTTTTTACACAAAAACAGTGCATTTTTGATCTTCATGTTTGGTGTAATTTCATTTTTGTGTATTTTTTGTGTAATTTAGAATCAAATAAAATTATACTACAAACGCAAAATTTAAAGAGTTTCAAAAATATTTCCGGATAGATTATAAAACACTATCGCCTACTGTAACTCGATGGCAATCATTTAAAAGTTCTTTGCATTCGTTACGTTATTGAAATATTTGAGGATCCGTCGTCTTTAGACGGTATATCTCTACGAATATATTTTGAATTTATGACCAACATATCGTCGTTGTAGAACGAAAAGGCACCAAATACATTTTTATGAAAAGTTTGTTGATTTCGAGTTTGTTGATTAATATTATAAAAAGTAATACATTTTTAAAGTTGAAATATAAATAGGTAAATTTACATTTTCTTATCATGTGATAAAAAAATTGAGATCATCGATTTTGTAAATGAAGATTTGGCATTTTTAAAATGTATTTGGTGACTTTTCGTTCTACAACGACAATATGTACTTGAAATATTCACAAATTTTATTATATTATTTCAATCATAGAGGCCTCTCTAATGACTTAAGCAGAAATATTGAGAAATTGAAAAATTTTGTTGTCCATCTATATTAAAATTTAAACAGTAAAACAGAATTATTTGGATTATTAATAATAGTGATATCAACAATTTTATAGACTTTTTTTTCGAATTTAGATTGAATTTATATTGAGAGAATGAGCAACGCCTTTGTATTTCGCAGACCCAGTTCAAATGGTGTTTTATCTCAGGAAGTAATCATTTTTACTGTTTTATTTTTATTTTTATTTATATAGATAAATTTATTAAATTAAAAAAGTTTAGAATTTTTTGAAAAATTATATAATATTTTAGATACAGTTTGTTCAGACCTTTTCCAATATTTAATCAAAAATATTATATTATCTCTATCTAATATATTGTAACCAACAAAAAACAAAAAACAAATTTCACAGGAGAAGAAAAAAGTCTCAAAATTGAGTAGATCAATATTTTATTATTTTTTTCGTAAAGTGTCATTTAAATCAGCTGACAATAATATCCAAAATATTCATTACATGTGATGATTACCGTACAATATGTCGATCAAATGGTTAGTGTATTGGAATACAAGCCGAAACGTCACTAGCTGTGATGCAACATCACAAAAAAATAGAAAATGTTAGGGCCCTATTATGACTGGCGAAGCGAATGTAGTTGGCGAAGTGAACGTAAAAAAGCTATCACAGAATCCATTCGCCAGAAAAAAGGAAACTAAAGCGAACGTAAAAATCAGGCGAACGTAGAAATCATTCGCCTGAACTTCATTTGTCTGGCGAATGGAAGCTGTGAAGCTTTATTAGTTCGTTCGCTTCGCCAAGTTCATTCGCTTCGCCAGTCATAATAGGCCCCTATACCGCGCTACCTCACCGCAGATAATGGCAAACCTTCGAGAGTAAAAGCAACAATCATGAAAAGTTTTGATTCGGCGTTAAACTGTAAGTCCCTCTGTTTAAATACAAATAAAACACGTTTAAATGTTGCGACAGGTTCTTCGGAATTGTATCGCCAAACTATTATTTATAGGACCATAGGACGTGTTCGAGATTTTCGAGGTCATTTTGTATTATATTGTAAGAAATCATGACTGTTACATTTATTTTAGGGTTCATTTCAGGATTGATTTAGTTTCCAATGGCATGTGGTTTTTATCAAACGATTACATATATTTATTACAATGCTGTACATATTTTGTATGGAGGCTTCAAACACAAATGCTATATTTATTTTCAACAAAGGATTCCAATCTTCGTCGCAAAATTGGAAATATTTTTATTTTCGTAGATACAAAGATAAACATGTGCATTACAGTGGTTCAACAATACGAATTTTCGAAATTCCCACTTTCAAATTATCAAAATAATACCCAAAAAATGTTGGCCAAATCGAAAAACGTTTAGAGATCACACATCGCGATTTTTTGTTTGTCTTTGTCTGATTGAAGTTAAATAACTTTTTTTATTTTTGCGTGAGAATTTCGAAAAGTCTTTTTTTTAACCACTCTGATGTGCATATTCTTGGGAATATCAAAAATATAATAGTATTCGATGCAAAACCATAAAACATACTTATGATTTTTTCTCGTCATTCTGAAACTTAAAAATTAACATATATATATATATTTGAAAAGGAAAAATATTTAAGGGTTTTCGTGAGGTGCGTTAATATGTATATCACAAATATGAAGCTATATTTCAATTTTCGTTGCTACGATGTGTACCTGTGAATAATTCAATCTATTAGTGATGCAATCCCAAAAAAATATGCATATGATTTGGTAATATGACAAAAACAATCATTGACACCAATTCAATTACTGATTGGAAAAAAAACATTATTTCTTTTAAAGGAATGATTTACTGAATTCAATTACTGATTGGAAAAAATTATTATTTCTTTGAACAAAAGTTTGCAATGATTGTTAATGAAATCTTTAATCAAATTTACACACAAAAATGTATCGTTTATGAATTATTTGCCGCAAACAATCGACTGTTTGTACTGAGTGATTATTGTTTGCACTGAATACTTTTATTAGTATTTAGTATCTCTTATTTTAATTTCAATGCATATTTTTAAACTTTAGATATAGTAACTAAGATTGTCTGAAAAAGCTGAAAATAATATTTTGTATCTGACTCAAAGTACTTGAAAAATTGGGGAAATTAAAAAGTTTTATAGTAACGTAACTTTATGAGTATTTTTGTGTACGGTATTGTTAACGGAACAGAATTTTCTTTTCAGATACTTAGATTCACATATTTATGATGACAAATCCACCGTTATTTAAAAGATTTGAACATATTGAATTTTTCGTTCGTGGGTGACGTTTTTCTGGAAATGCCCATATGCGGTCGTAGCCAGGGATAAGGGTTCTTTTTTTTAATTTATATTTTTAGTTATTTAATATAAAATCGAAAATCTCGACAGAAATTTATATGGTATACAAGAAAATAAAATCCGTACTCTGTCAAAAAATATTCTTCTATCCAGGGACTAAAACCCTTTTGATTATCAGTTCCGGATCTGGTACCAAGATTTTTAAAATAGCGGTTACGGTTCTGATTCTTGTTCCAATCAAACAAATTAAATGAGTTCCATTCATTTTTTTAATAATAGTTACGGTCCCAAAAATTCGATTCGGGTTCTTTGTGTTCCCTGGCTTCTATTAAATTTTTACAAAATCCTAAATAAGGATTTTGTTTTTTTTCATGTTTTCAATTAACTCTACACAAAGAAAATATTAAACGTATATATAACAATTGATATTAATAGAAAACAAAAACTATTCCAATTAAAAATATGAATTTACTAATTATTTAACTGTATTCACACATTTTTTATTAAAAATATTAATAGGAATAAAGTTAATATTACGTGAATACTATGAAATGGTTAATTGTATTTACAACTATTGTTAGTTGCTTTTGATTTATTTATTTTTTTTAAATGCAACTCTGAGATGTGTGCTATTTTCTTGTGTTTTTTTTTCATTTTTTCGAAACGTCATGTGGAGTATTTTTTGGCCGTATCATGAGTTGAGTAAATATAGCCGCTGATTAATTCACAGAATATTGGAAGATGAATTCGCAGAATATCGGATTCTGCAGTTTTGTGAACCGATTTCGACGCCGAAGACTCTACCAGCCAGATATTGTATCTCGATAATTGACGAAAGTAGTCACGCCTGAGATGCATTATGAAAAAATAACAAAGTATCATAAAAAAAACGTACTATTTTACATCAAAACGTACTTTTATGCAGAAAAGTAAAAATTTACGAAGAAGGTACATATTTGTCCCGTGGGATCTAAATTGATGACCAAGAAAAAAACGGACGGAACATTTTCAGTGACAACCAAAAAAAAAAACATAAAGGACAGACGGACTTTTTCAGTGACAAAAAAAAAAACAAAACTGTACTGTTAATTTTTAATTCCATGTTTTTTTTCTTTATAAATTTATTTATCACAAGTAAATATCACAAGTAAAAAATGAGTCCTTTTTGCATCATTTCTTAGGTCCTGCTCCGCTACTCTGGGTCGTCACCATAAATAGTCTCCAAAGAAGACTAACCGAGGCTACGCAGACGACATCGCCATCCTTGCTTCGGGGACACATCCTATTCTCCCTTCTAGACGAATCCAAGAAGCCTTGGATATCTCGGCTGAATGGTCATCACCTAGGGGATTAAATATAAACCCCCCAAAAACAGAAATCTGTCTCTTTACTAGGAAAAGGAAGCTACCTAGCTATCCTCTTCCATAGGTAAACGGAGAGATACTCTCACTTACAGGTCAAGTCATGTACCTTGGAGTAATCCTGGATACTAAACTTAACTGGAAGGCACAAATAGCTAGCAGAGCCACAAAAGCCGTTAGGGTTTGGGCAACCTGCAGAAGATGTATTGGTCCTACATGGGGACTTCGACCAAAGATGACCCACTGGATATTCACCAGCGTTGTACGACCAATACTCACATATGCGTCACTTGTATGGTGGACCACTCGAGAAAGTTCAACGGGCGTGTTGTCTCGGCATTTCAGGTGCGATGTCTGCCACTTCGACCAAAGCAATTGAGACGATTCTAAACATACGCCCAATACAAATTCAAGTTAAATATGAGGCCGCGTTCGCATCGGCTCGACTAAACGTCCTTGGGGGATGGCTCAATTCCGAGACATTAACCAATTACCAAACCATAATTAACTCAATTCCTAATACTGTTTCTACAGGTAATTGGAACTGCGACCGCATCCGGGAGGAAACCAATCATACCGCCGCAAAGTTCGCTTTCCCGACTAGGGAGGAATGAGACAACGGTCAGGTATTGTCTAGCAATCCGGGGATCCACCTCTACACTGACGCATCAAAACTAAACGGTCACACTGGAGCGGGCTTTTTCTGCGAAGCCTTTTCTGCAAAAGAAAGCCTTCGTCTGCATGACCACAACACCGTCTTTCAGTCGGAAGTAGTGGCTATAACAGAAGGGGCCAAATTTATACAAAGCACTCACTGTGTAGACAAGTGTATTAAAATTTTCTCAGACAGCCAAGCTGCCATTAGAGCTTTATCCACGTACAAGGTGAAATCCAGAGTGGTTGTACAATGTAAAGAGGCCCTTGCTGATCTCTTACTTGTAAACACTGTGGAAATTATCTGGGTCCCAGGACACTGTAGCATTGAGGGGAATGAAATAGCCGACGAATTGGCGAGAAATGGATCAGAAATGGACACAATCTCAGTCATAACCGGCAGACCTTTCCAATTACTAAAAAACGAGATGAGCTCATGGGCTTATCGACTTCACAAAAAATCATGGGAAGAATCAAGCGTGGGCCAAGCAACTAAATGGCTATTGGACCCCCCGAACAAATCCAAAACAAACAAAATTCTAACGCGCTATAAAAAGGAGTTAAAACAATACACAGGCATCCTCACGGGCCATAATGAGCTAAGAGGTCATCTTTTCAAATTGGGAAGAGTCGACTCTTACTTCTGCAAGGCCTGTGAGGAAGAGACAGAGACGCTTGAACACTACTTGTGTCACTGCCCGGCATTTGCCAGACTTAGTTTCATCCACTTTGGAGCTCGGCTTATTTCATCATTGAAACAACTGGGAAGCTTGGACTGGAAAGTACTAAGAAAATTTGTTAAATCCACGGAATTTCTAAACTCCACTGAGTAGCATAACAGCTACAACACATTATAGACGACTCATGATCCGAGGGGTCACAACGGGCCTACTTTATGGCCTAGGTGTACTCTGTGCGATGCACAGAGGGGTTTTTCCCCCCTCCTTCAATCAATCATCAATCAAAGTCCTGCTAAAGGAATTTTGAAAAATGATATGTACATATAATTTGTGTTCTGTTATGAATGTTTTGAATAAATTAAAAAAATGGGCTGACATTATAATCTTAAATAATTGTTTAATACATACATTTCTTTTCATCAAAAAAATCCATTTAAAAAGCAAATTAGAAAAAAAATTTAAAAATTATGAAATACACACAGTCAGAATTTTGCCAGCTTTTTAAGAACAGCTGTTTTTTGTTTACTGAATCGATATTTGATTCTCGAATGAAGTCTCGTTTTGTTGCTGTAATAAGTATTGCCAGATTAAAAAATTCGTAAATTTTAATTACATTTTTATGTTTTTTTTATCGGAATTTGTTTTCTAGTAACACGACATGTTTTCGAGAGTCGTAAAACGTAAGATCCATCAAAATCAACGTAAGAGCTTGACGGACGGAATGTGTGAAGACATAAAATACAACTTTTCAGACGATGTGAGAGCACTCAGTCACATCGACATACAATCGAAATAATTTTTAGTTGTTGTTACTAATTAATTATACATCGTCTGAGTTTCAATTAAAAATTTTTATGATCTGATATTTATGTGGGAAGCTTGATTTTATAGAATGTGACTTTATTTTAAATGTTTCCAGAACCCAACTAAGTTGGGTATTCAAAAATTCACAAATGGATTTGACAAAAAATATTTTATGACGCAGATCCTAGTTGAACTTTAAAATGATCAATATTCTCAATAATTTTCTTTTCCCTCTATAAAAGTCATATACAAAAATATATAAATTAATATTTTCTAAATTTAAAATGCATGAAAAAATGCCAACCCATTGCATGACATGCTAATTCGATTAAGACTATTTTTTATGTTAATTTATTTTTAGATTCTTTATATCCTGTCAAATTTTGGTGCGGATCAGTCGATCCTATCCCAAATTATTACGAAAAATTTTCTTAGCATAAATGAAAAATTTTTTAAATGTATAATGCATATTAGACTTAGTATACTTCCTGGAAGATTTTGAATTTTTATTATTTTTAAAGTTGTTGTGAGGTGTACAATATATGTACCTACATAGGGAAAAATCTATTTTTCAGGCAACATAAGTTTGCTAAAACATTTTTTTTAATTGTAGACTTTTAAAATATATGTGTTATAATACCATATAACCATAAGTTGTGAAATGAATACCAAAATAATTTTTGATTTAAAAGTAACAGACAATTAAAATCATAAAATTCAAGATTGCTAATATGTTGTCAGCATGCAGATATTTCTTGGCGTGTAGAAATATCTGCATGTAGGCAACATTCTAGTAAGATTTATTTTAAAATAGTCTTACGAAAAAATATCAGATAAATCTTTAAAACGAATACGATTGCATTTTCATTTAAATGACGAATGTTATAACGTTTTAATATTTCCCAGAACATTGATGCAACATACTGTTTAATGCAGACAAAAATTCTGTTTAAAATTTTCTTACGAATACTACATAGAGCTTTTCATTTAAATATCATATTTCTTTACTTTGATATATATCATTTGTAAATAGTTTTAAGAAAAAATAAAATAATGTCGTGATAATAATGACGGAAATAATTGTATACCTATAAGATATGAAATAAAACATGCATTATCATAGGAATTGGTAAGATCAACGATTTTCGATTAGTAAGAAATCTTGATTGTTACATTAATTAAAGGCAATATAGGCGACTGCTTTAAACCTCTGTGTTCTTAATAATATGGTTACATTTTATATAGAAGTCCAAAACATATATGCAGTAATCATTTTTAGTAAAGATTTCAATCTATGTTTTCTATTAATGGTTTTGTTAGTCAAGGTCCAGACATGAAGATGTGACCTTTTGGCTCGCAGTCCAACGCATTAAAAACTGAGCTACCGCGGCTACAACTTGAAACTTATTATTTTTCTCGTGTAAAACAACAACGTGCATTTTTAAATATTTAAAATTAAAAAAAAATGTAAGTCGAAATAATGTATAAATAAAACTTTTCTACAAGAATTTTCCACAGAAATGAAACTTAACATTTCTGGTAGATTTCGGTCTCCTGATTCTTGCTGCGTACTCAGAACTTTCCCTATACGTCAAAGTTGCAAAATAGTCCATTTTTGGTATTTTATATCGCAAGTTATCGCACGATTTCGACATGAAGCAGATGTAAACTTTATCACAAAATAAAATATGAACCTTGCCCTACAGATAAATCTTAAAAAATCTGTGTGATATTAGTTTTTGCAGAAAAACAAAATGAAATTTGTGTTACCAAAAAAGTGTGTCGGGAGAGTAATTTATCACAATTCTCTAAGCTCTCTTAATAAACATTTTAATATTAGATCGCAGTTTGCGGTCAAAATTTCGTAAAATTGTTTTAAACTTTATCTTACTGGAAATTTTTGGAAATTTTTTTAAAATTTCTTTATGAAATATTTGAATAAAATGGTGGGAAATGCACGCAGAGATACACAATTTCATACTGTTGTAATGTAGTGATGCTAGGTGCAAAATCGGACAAAATCATTAGCTTCTGATGTCCGCATAATGGGGAAACATGATAGAGAAAATTGCACTTCGTTGTCCCCTGGTGTATATTTCGGCAGGCTTTAATGGGTTAAAAAAATATCTTATACACAGCGACTGAACTGAAATTTTTGAAAATTTGACATAAAAAAAATAAAAAAAATGCGACATCCTGCAGCTACTCATTATTAAATTTATATTTATAATATTGTTTGTATTGAACATTTTATTTTAATAAATGGCTAACATAATATTTTCAACTAAAATTATAAAAATGAAAACATTGTTTAAATTACGTATCCCACTTTACTCCAGAAAATGTATACCAAATTGAACATAACTTAGCACTCAAAAGATATAGGAATTGTGATCATTTTAACAAACGATAAAAATCTCACTTTTTGATAGCAAACATCAGCACTCTAAAAATCTTTTAAAAACCTGTGTTACGAGTCCGTTCGATTCGCAATCCAGCAAACCAAATGGATTTTCTTAAAAAAAATGTCATAGAAATATATAATTCTCGTGAAATAACAAATAACAAACTATACAAATAAAACTGTCATTAATTAAAGTCTGCAAAATAAAACTAGTAGTAATTGATAAATGTTGTGATGTTTTAACCTAACAGTAAAATAAAACACTGGTTATTTCATGCCATTCATATATTTCTACTGCATCGAAGATCCTACCAAACTTGAAGAACTTTTGTATGTCACACAGTTCTTTAAAAATGTTGAAATATGTATAGTATGCTGAAGCGATCCATAAGGGCATTTTTTTCTTTAATTTTCACAATTCATATGCGTCACGAAAATCTACCATTCATTAACATAAAATGTTTAATATATATTACTACGACAGCCGCGTCCAAACATTAGAAATTTAAATTTAATAATGTGTAGCTGTGTATGCGACACCCTGCATTTTTTTATTTTTTCATGTCAAATTTTCAAAAATTTCAGTTCAGTCGCTCAGAAGCATTCGCTGACGACGGATGTGTATTACATATTTTTTTAACCCATTAAAGCCTGCCGACTCAAATATACATCAGGAAATTACGCATTGCAATTTTCTCTATCATGTTTTCCCATTATGCGGACACCAGATGCTAAGGATTTAGTCCGAATTTGCACCTAGCATCACTACATTACAACAGTATGAAATTGTATATCTCTGCGTGCATTTCCCACCATTTTAATCAAATATTTCATAAAGAAATTTTTAAAAAATATTCCAAAAATTTTCAGTAAGATAAAGTTTAAAACAAGTTTTCCAATTTTTCGCAGCAAACACATTGCGAACTAATATAAACATGTTTTTTAAGAGAGCGTTGAGAATTGTGATAAATTACTCTCCCGACACACTTTTTTGATAACACAAATTTCTTTTTGATTTTTTGTAAAAACTAATATCTGGACACAGATTTTGTTTTTTTGTGATAAAGTTTGCATCTGCTTCATGTCGAAAGTGTGCGATAACTTGCGATAAAAAGTACCAAAAATGGCCTTTTTTGCAACTTGACTCGATTTTTTGCAAAATCTCGACGTATAGGGAAAATTCTGAGTACGCAGCAAGAATCAGAAGACCGAAATCTACCATAAATGAGATGAAATCTACCATCATTTCTGTGGACGCCAACAAACCTCAATTTGTAGAACAGTGTAATTTCTGACTTATCATAACTTTGTCACTTTGAATTTGATTTTGTCCCCAGTGAAATATTTACTAACAATGATATAAATATAAAGTTACAAGCAAATCACATTCTTACTAAAGATAACATCAGACATGAATATTAGTATTGCAAGATAATAGTCATAAATTACCTGTGGGTTTCGTAAAATTTCCACTTATAACTAAACTCTCAAAACTATGAAATGGCATATCCAGAGAATCTTTCTGGCAGTACGATGTAGCGTTGCCTTTAATGAACATTTCACCATCTGCACAACATCTTCGAATACATGGTATATGTTTACATATTTGTATATCGGTACAAATTCTTACTAGAAATTTATCAAATAGTGATGATGGTATTGCTTGGTGCTGTTCTACTGCCTCCATACAATATTCACCAAAGCTGAATTTTTTATTAAGCCCATTGATATTAAGTAGTCCATCAACAAACATAAAGTCATTCGAATTTGCAAAATATTCCACTACAACCCTATGCTTAGGGCAGTTCAACTTATCATCATTAACAGCCACAAATGGCGCAGAATATAGACTTTTTTCCATAAATAAATCCTTGTCATGTCGAAGGCATTTCCGTGCAATGGAGTTGTATACATAATTATTGGGGCAGCACTTAAGCATACCACCTAATGTTTGCATTTCCTCATTGGCCTGTAATGGACAAGTTACCGCAAACATTTGTCCTACGATATTCGCAATACAACTATGCGGGCTTAGTAAAATATCACCAGCTCCGGCGAGCATTTTTAGTTCCTGTCGTTCACAATTAGGCATGCCGAATGGTGCATCCAGGTTCATCTGAATTCCGAATCCAAAAGATCTCGAAATAATTCCCAATATATCATTCTCTGAAATCAGTTTTGTTGCGTTATCTAATTGGCGGCAATCATATCTCGTAAAGTTGATATTTCCTGTTTGGAGTTTTACTAGCGCCCATCCAGGTGGACAACACATAGAAATTTCATTCAAATGACAGACGGTAAACCGATTGAATGAGCAGAATAATATAAGTAATGTCAAATGCTCTATATATTTAACAGTGTTTACAGAAATTTTTCTGACGATCATTTGGATAGCATGCTTTATACAAATTGCAACTCTAAAATAAGATAACTGATCTAATCTTGAAACGGATAAATTTGTAATAAATTTAACATAACGGAACATTGATATGTAGAAATGTCTACAATAAATATAATCTAATCATTTTTCAATATAAACAAATATTATCAGCGATCGTGGTGAAAAGCTTTCATTGATATGGCTTCGTAATATATTTTATTATACAAAATATCGAACTTTCCGCCCGATAAACATACAACAACCGCACTGTCGAAGTTCTCGTTTATGACTGAACTTGTTTTAAGAGCTCTTAGCCATCAAAACAAATGGTGAGTAATGCCATAAAAGCCGCATGCGTATTTTAAATGGATAAACCCTCTATTGCTTTAATTTAATCAACTTTCTTTAATGGTAAATTCCTTCGCTATTAATTAAGTTTATGTCATAACAATTAAGATATATGTATGAGTCATGTTGACTATTCGAATTATATTGATTTATGTTTTTAAAAATATGCTTAAATGTATTGAGTAATTATTTGTATGTCCTACCTTTTCTATGATTACAAAAATGTGCACAACATTGTTTTTTTTAGAAATATGCAAATATCATTAAACTGATATCTAATTATTAGCATATATTTTTGGAGCTTTATGTAAACATAATTAAATCTGAATAAAATAAAATTAATCTGATAAATTCTAAATAGTTTTGCATTGAAAGTAAATCATATTGCGGAAAAACATTATGTTTGTAAATGAATACACCAATAAATATTCAGGGCAATAATGAGCATTGTCACTTGGTAGGATTTTGGCGAAAAATGCAATTTTTCGAAATATCAATTTCAAAAATCTAATGATGCAGTTTTATAGAGAAATGTTTCACTACGTAAAGTATATTAATGATTTTCTTAAAATGTGATATTTTGTAATAGAAAAATTGTACCAAATTCATGTAAAGATTATACGCGGAAAACTTATTAAAGTTTTCATGCTATTCAGTAGTCTATTTACTACACGTTGCAAAAAAAGGGCTCTCCCAAACATAATTTTGCAGACATTACGTATATCTTTGGAGCTTTATGCAAACAAAAGTATTATTTCATTGCCAAACATTATTATAATAAGAGCCAAACATATTTTTGTTTTCGTCCAAACATATTTATGTTCGGAATGAATAATTTTCGGCGTTATTGGAAACATATATATGTTTGAATGTGAAAAACATTTTATTTACATGTAAACATATTTATGTTGACATTTAATTTTAATGTAAAAATAGTAAATTTAGTGCTAATATCTTCTTTACACAATATTGGATTTTCCTTATTTTTCAATTACTTTTTTTATTTATATTATATAATTATAAACTTAAACTTTTATTTTATTTTTATACCTAATAATTTCCATCTAAATATTTCCATCTATTGTTCCTATTTTGAGTTCAGTACTTTACGGATGAATTGGAAATTTCACAAACAGCCGCTATCTGGTATTAACAGTAATTAAACAAATTCTTCCACCAAATAGAACTTTTGAACTAAATGAAAAGTATTAATGTGAGTGTTACTGAGTGCTAAAAGTAGGCAACGCTTTTATTTAATTGTGCTATCGTAATGACAAACATACATATAATCAAAATAATGCTATTATTTTTAAATTCGTTGTCACACAGTAACAATCACGAATAACCAAATACATAAAATTCAAAGAACCTTTTATTGACGTTGGGTGTGTTAAATAGCGGAAATATCAAACATACATATATTAATATCTGATGAAAAACATATATTTCTACAAAAACATAATATAGTAAATTCATGTAAATTCGCGATTAAAGCCATTTATGTTTAAATATCGTATAATAATATTTCTATCTGAACAAAATAATAATTGAATTCAATTATAATGTAATTAGATATTACTCCCAATATTTATATAGAGATTTCAAATTACGTTATAATTACATTCAAGCATATTCAAACAAATCTTTTCTATCCGTGTACCATTTTAATTATATTTTTTTTATTAAAACGAGGGATCGGAAACGGAATCGAAACCATTTCGATTTTCGGAACCGGAATCGTTTTAATAAATTTGAATGGAACCGGAACCCCTAATATTTTTTTCTCTGGAACGAGATTCAGAAAAATGTTTTATAATTATACCCTACACTAAGAGTTAAAGGGTATATTAAGTTTGTTACGCCATTTGTAACACCCAGAAGAAAGCATATCCGGTATGAACTAAAAAATTAAAAATAAATTTACTAAAAATATAAAATATATTTATAGTAGGTATGTATATTTATAATGAATACATATTAATATATGAAATAAATTAAATTAAATCTTTTTCAAATTATATTATTAAGATATACGTTTATAAGAAATAAATTTTTAAAATTTACTAAGAGGTTTCCAAATACAAAAATAAAAGCGTGCGGCAAAATTATTGAATATTACGGTCCAACTCTAGCACTAATAAACTTTGCAATTTAATTCAACTTTGCAATAGTTTTCAATATAATTTTGGAGAAGGGGTAGATCTGTATGGAAGTACTATGAGTTTTGTATGCAGTGCTGATATCGGAAGCCCAATGATATTTTTTTGGCATGTGTTATGTTTTTACCTCAGGATAATCTGGTAAAACTTAACTTTTAATTAGAAATATTTATTTATGTACTTAATTTAATTCATGGAATTTGGCTAAATGATGTAGATTAACGTTATATCGTCGGTGATACTGCAAAACCGTCTATTTACATTTTCGAATACCTTTTACAAAAAGAATTTTACAGAAGAAACAAAACTATTTTCAATCTCAATTTTGCACTTAATTCATACAAATTAAGTATGCCTAATTTCTAATTTATCCGATCAACATATCATTAAAAACCCGATTATAACACAAAATTCGGCGTAATTCTCAGATGCAGTTAGACGGTTTTGCAGTATCACCGACGATATCACCTTGCCATAAAGGGTTGTAATTTCATAGAGGTATGTGGCACCTGTCAAATAAGCAAACCTTTTAAAATGCTACAACTCTCGACTTATAAAAGTAGTACATAGTTTTGAAAATTGAAGTAAAAGCTCATATTTTGTATTATAATCGTCATGTAGAATCTATCCTATACAATCTTGCCTTATGCTGTGAAGGGTTATAGTGTGCTGAGTGGTTGCGAGATTTAAAGTATAAAGAGTTGTAGGTTTGTGATGCATAAGATATATATATATATATATATATATATATATATATATATAAATATGATAATAATGTATTCCTTCGATAGTTAAAATTCATATTTAAGCTACACATTTACAAATGTAATATGCTGGTAATTTTTAATATTTTCGACGCACGCTTTTATTTTTGTATTTGGAAACCTCTTAGTAAATTTTAAAATATGTTTCTTATAAACGTATATCTTAATAATATAATTTGAATAAGATTTAATTTGATTTATTATATTAATATGTATTCATTATAAATATACATACCTACTATAAATATATTTTATATTTTTAGTAAATTTATTTTTAATTTTTTAGTACAGATTTTTATAAAAGCTTGATTTTAAAAAGTTTTTTTTTATTCGTTTTTTTACTTTTTTAGTCGTTATATGGTCATTAGAATTATTATTTTGCATAGATCGGTTCAGCGGTTACCGAGTTATAATTTTTGACCTTAACACCTTCTGTCGATGTAATTTGAACTACTTTCTAGTCTTTGAAAATTTCCACAACGATTTCCTGTACAAAGCATTGTCGAGATCAGTTAAGATAACAGAGATATAAAATTTTGATCTTAACACCCTCTATCGATATAATTTATAACTACACTCTAGAGTATGTTAAATTTGGTGCCCGCAAGAGTAATTGTAACAAGTTTTTCATATATCGGTTCAGCAGTTACCGCGATATGTTTTGTCCTTACCGCCCTCTATCGATATAATTTCGAACTATACACTAGCATATCGTCGTTGTAGAACGAAAAGTCACCAAATATATTTTCAAAATGCCAAATATTCATTTACAAAAATCTTTATATACATTTCTGTTAACTTTTAATCGATGATATCATTTTTTTTTTTGATATTTAAAAATGCATCAATTACTTTTTATAGTATTAATCAACAAACTAGAAATTTAAATTATTCATAAAAATGTAGTTTGTGACTTTTCGTTGTACAACGACGATATGTTAAATTGGGGTCCCGAAGGAGTCACTTAATGAAGTTTTGCATAGATCGGTTCAATGGTTACCGAGATATAAAATTGTGACTTTAACGCCCCCTCTCGATGAAATTTAGAACTACTTTCTGAACTGCATTAATTTGCGTGCTCGAAAGAATTACTGCACCATGTTTTACAGAGATCGGTTCAGTGGTTACTGCGATATATATAAAATTTGGTACTTAACGTCCTCTAGCGATGGAAAATCAAAGCTCTGAGTAAATAAATATAACATATAAATAAATATGACATATTTCAGTCTTCAATACTATACATATTATATACTAGCTGGACCCGTGCAGGCCTCGTGCCAAGATTTTGTGAATTCAAAGATATGGACCGATTTTATTAATATAAAAAACATTTTTATTATTTATATCAGGGAAGTTTTTATGGGTTTTATAAATGTATGGGTTTAAAATAAATTCTTCCCAGTAGAAATCTTCGCCGTAAAATTCTTCTCCATAGAACGCTTTCCCGTTATTCCCAGTAGAAGTTTTAATGTGGTGAGTTTCGGTGTGGTAAGTTTAGGTGTGGTGAATTTTGGTGTGGTGAGTTTTAGTGTGGTGAGTTTTAGTGTGGTGAGTTTTAGTGTGGTGAGTTTTAGTATGGTCAGTTTGAGTGTGGTGAGTTTTAGTGTGGTGATTTTTATTGTGGAGAGTTTTAGTGTGGTGAATTTTTATGTTGTACATTTTATTGTGGTGAATTTTAGTGTAGAGAATTTCAGTGTGATGAGTTATAGTGTGGTGAGTTTTAGTGTGGTGAGTTTTAGTGTGGTGAGTTATAATATGGGGAGTTTTATTGTGGTGAATTTTAGTGTGGTGAGTTTAGTATAGTGAGTTTTAGTGTGGTGAGTTTTAGTGTGATGAATTTTAGTGTGGTGAATTTTATTGTGGTGAGTTTTAGTGTGGTGAGTTTTAGTGTGGTGAGTTCGTTTTTCTTTATCTTTCATTTTTTTGTTTTTCCTTTAGTTTGGTTTTTAGTTTTATGTTATTGATTTTATTATTGTATTTTTGCTTTTGTTTTGTGCTTTTGCTTTTGTGTTTTTACTTTTAATGTTTTTTTTTGTACTTGAGTTTTTTGTTTCATGTTCGTAGCTGGTGAAATTGCCGAGTTATATCATATTGAAAGTTTAGGTTGTATGGGGGGTGCCACGCCTATTTGTCCAATCCCGCCCATATATATCCTATCATTCCTTCCAAATCATACCGCATCTGTTGTTATAATTTCAAGAAAATCGGATGAGCAGTTTTATTTATTATATTAAAAGCATTTGAACTTTCTAGATTAAGATCGCATTTCAGAGGGTCCATTAATAATTAATGTAACCTCTGGCGGAGAAAATTTGAAGTTCTAAGTTTGCCAAATTTTTACCCGTTGCCAATACTAACGTGTTTTAAATTTCAATTTTCTAGGTGAAGAACGCACTTTAAAGGGTCCATTAATAGCAAATGCGCCCCCTAGCGGACAAAATTCAAAGTTCTGAGTTTGCCATATTTTTCCCCGTGTCTAAAACTATACATATTCTAAATTTCAACATTCTAGGTAATGAACAGACCTCACACGGTCTAAAAATAGTTTTAGCGCCCCCTATCGGTAAAAATTCGAACTTTAAAATTTATTTTTATATGTGCCACATCGAATACTATATGTGTTCCAAGTTTCAACTCGATCGGATATAAGGAAGTATGTTAAATTTGATATTTTTGTGCCCGACATACTAACAAACGAACAAACGAACAAACGTACAAACAAGTGAAGTTAAATAAAAGCTTATAAAAAGTATATACACTCTATGAAATCTAATTTAGAAGTAGTAAATTTGCTACATTAATTTCAGTTAATTTAGCTATTTTATCAAATAAAAACAGTAATACGTCCGTAAAAATGAACATCTGGCATGTTTTTCATGAAAAATATGTTATTTTACACCAATGAACTGTTTTCAGAGGAATCACACTTTAAAATGGTAAATTTACAGATTCTGCAATGTTTTGTATATGAACACATTGAAGTGTGTGATCTTTACACACTTTATATATAAAAATGACGTTTGGCATACACAAAAACGTGTAACAAGATCTTGACCTGAAGCACACGCTCTTGCCTGCGCCATTTTGGAAGACGGTATACAGCTGCACAGACTTCTAAGTTTTATTCACTTACAAATAAAGAAAAAGAAAAGTTGCTTATCGTAATTTAAAACATCAATACTCAAATCTCATTTCTTGATGATGTTATCAAGTTTTCACATACATATGTTTGTACCATAAAAAAAACTTATTAATGCGCTAATCAATATAAATTTATAGAAAATATACCAATTTTGTTTAATTTTATTATTACGTATTATATGCATAAATACAGGGTTTTGTATGCATTTTTTACACTTATATAAAAGTATTTTAACAAACAAAGTTACATACTTTTCTGTTAAATTTATTTTTTACACATTCATTGGAATTTACTACATTAATAAAAGGAAACTAGTTTCCTACATTTATTATAGCAAATTTTTCTTAAATTGTATTTTCTTTATCAGAAGGCCCCTGAGCCGTTTTAGCGATGTCCGTCTGTACGTGTGTCTGTTATTTATGATCATTTGCAAGAGCAAGGCAATTAATGTTACTCTTGTTATTGATCTTGTTCTTACACACTAAGTCTTCATCTTGCATAGGTACATATGATCTTGTTCTTCTTACAACTCTTGCTCTTGCAGCAAGAATCTTGCACATTGTACTTTTTCAAATTTTAAATAAAAGATTGTAGACAAATGTCAGAAAATGCTATTCAAATATAATTATAACGTATGTTCGCAACGCTCGTCTTCATTCGATTAGTTATCGACAGACGAAGTTGGCAACGTTGCACAGCATTTTCTACCTATGCCATCTTTTGCCATCGTTTAAACATATTGATGTTTAAAAACAATCAAAGAAGAAATTGGATTTAAATAAATGTATTCTTCCAATATTCTTCTTTTAAACGATACTCGTTGAGCAGAATTTTCTATCTACGTCTCTTTTGTCGTCGTTTGAAGTATGTATTGGTCCTTTTAAACATACTGATGTTTGAAAAGGAACAAAAAAAATGAAATTAGATGTAAATAAAAGTATTCTTGCAATATCTTTCTTGTATACGAAGTTGACACTCGGTGACTGCCATTTTCTGCATACGTGTCTTTTGATGTTTGTTGAGAAAACGTATTCGTATCGGTAACACGATGTCATTTGTAAATTTAAAAAATATACAAATTGTGGTACAAAAAGTACAAATAGTAACAAATAATATCATTTAATAGTGCAGTATATAACTTAACTGTTCCTGGATGTTTTTTTTAAATATTGTGAAAAGCCGACACGGATATTACATCAAAAAAACCACAACTGAAAAATCAGTGCTTCTAACGCTATGTGCTGCACTGAGATGTGTACTTACAGTTTTATTTTAATTATTTATTTATACTTTTAAAAATTTGTAGATGAATTCAAGTATTATTAATTTCCACTGTGTAGCCGCGGTAGCTCAGTGGTTAGTGCGTTGGACTACGAGCCGAAAGGTCCCCGGTTCAAGCCTGGAATGGCAGTAAATGGCAAACCTACGAGAGTAAAACCATTGCCTATAAAAATCTCTCACCCGCCGTTCGGATCCGGCAATAAACTGTAGGTCCCACCACTTTCAGTACAAATATAACACGCACAGCTCAAAATGGTGAGAGAGCTGGGCCGAAGTTCTTATAGGACTGTAGTGCCAAACTATTATTATTATTATTTTCCACTGTGCATGATTAATGATTTTTAATAAAACAATATTTTATTTTTATTTTATTTTCAAGATTCCTTTCCAAAAATATTTAGATATGTTTTTATGCAAACACACTACTTTTTGAACTGAAACAACGATATGTTTCTCTGGAAACATATTTATATACAGGTGATTACAAATCATGTTATATTTTAAACATATTTATGTTTCGGTTCAAATATTTATTTTGTTTGGATGTAGTAATTATTATGTTTCTATTAGAACATACACCATTTTAAGGGGTAACATCAATATGTTTCCGTGATGTCATAATGTAAATCAGAGCTCATTACAACACTCTTCAAGCCTCAAGACAACCATGTTTACAAATGATTAATGAGGCAAATATATATTATGTTTACATAAAATTACAAACATACATTACCTGCAAAATTATTTTTGGGAGAGCCATTATTTTTTGCAGCGTGTGCATATTAATTATTAACATGAATAGAATTTGAACACTAATTGTATTAAGGTAAGTTATTTTCCATGTTTTCAATATCTTCAACAAACAAAAATTATTTTTACTAACACAAAAACTAAAAATCCTTTGTTTACATTTTTGTTGTTGTACTCTTTCAAACGAATCAGCAGATGTGTGAAAAAAAACAAAAACACCCAGAAAGCAATTTCAATCAAATGAAATGTTCATATAATAATTTTTTTGGTTTTATAAATTAAATGAAATAATGCATGTAGAACTTAACGTAAGAAAAACTTCATGATTTTACAACTAACAAAAATGTTTGCATAAAAGTAAAAATAATAATAATAATGTTTAATTTCATAGTAGTATCATCAATTATTTTAAATTTTAAAATACTAAAAAAAAACGCAATAGTCTTGCTTTTTTGTTACATTTCTTGCAATTATAGTTGCAGTCCGCCTGTCTGACCATCTGTCTGTTGAAATCACGATTACAGACAAACTATAAATTCCAAATTTAGATTACTTATACACATATGCTGTCTGTCCCAGTAACACTGCCATGATCGGACGACTGTGAACTTATGTTCAAATAGCTCATAACTACGTATTCAGATAAATTTTACCTTATACCGGCCTAATTGAACTTTTTTGATCTAATATATATTGACTTTTGACTTTATTTGAGCATACATATATGAAAATAATGTTTTTTCTCGAACCGACTTATGGTTCCCCAAAAAAAAATCGGAATTTGGTACACCTATTCATTTGTCAGCAATTGTTGGTTTGTAGTTATTTTCAGGATTTTTCCTGATGACCTGTGCACCCAGTGACGTATCGTCACTGGGTGCATAGAAAAAAATGTTTTCAGAAAAAAGTCAATAAGATTAGAACGAATAAAGATAATTAAAAGAATATTAAATGTATTTTGCGAATTTAATTTTTTTCAAAAAAATGTTATAACCGCCGTAAAATATCACAAATTGTGAAATTGATGTATAGTGGTTTAAAAAATGTAGCTCTTTTAATTTGTTTAATGTGTTTTCCGTGTACAAGCGGACGGGCGGACATTAGTTCAAATTGGTGTATAGGCAGCGCGTACCGGTTAAAAGAATGAAACCATTTTAACATATTTTATACTTATATATGTATTCACTAAAAACCAAAAGTTTTAAGTATATAGCTTTTTTAGTTTTATTCTTAACTTGTTTTCCGTGTAAAATCGTACGGACGGACATTGACTGAAGTTATTGAATAGTGGGCGTACCCGTTAAAAGAATTAAACTATTTTAACACATTTTAAACTTACAAATGTGTTCCTCAAAAATCCAAAGTTTTAAATATATAGCTCTTTTAGTTTTCTTCACAGCGTAATTTCCATGTATAAACGGACGGACTGATATTATGATGATTTGCACCAGCATAATGTCAATCAAATAATTAAAATAAATATACATTTTGAAGATCGGCATATGGAATATTTTACACTCTTCGACACAAATTTCCCCCTGATTTCATTCATATCATTTCTATATAATTTTAATGTGCTGATTCGAACTGCGTTTTTAGTTTTTTCCCTACGTAACGTTTTTGAGAAAAATGCATTTTATGTTTTTTACATTTTCACTGCATTTCACAAACAACATTTTTATGGAGAGACTAGATAGCGTTTGATTTAAAATAACTATGGTTATTTACCCGGATCAATGAATGTTGTGGCATTAAGTCAACTTGAATATCGTTTTGGTTAAAATAAACTGTTAAAGTTGAAAAATTTAGAAAATAAGGACAATTTATGAAATCTTTGGAAAAGCATATTTAGTAAAAAATTGTATATAAAAATTTTATAATTTTATATTATAATACTAGAGAGAATACTATTACATTAAAATATAAAATTTATTGATATTTTAATGTAATAGTACATCCAGAAAAAAACATGGTAAATAATTAGTATTTCAATAGAAAAACAATAATTTATACTATTATAATTGGTCAATACGACGCGGTTCATTAATATCGGAACTGTTAATACATAAATTTTATAATGTGCTCCTTTAATTACAACAAACAAAACTTATAAATATTCAATGATACGTATTATTAATTTTATTGTATATTCGAATTACAATTTCCTAAAAATGTATTAAAACAAAAGTAGATTTTAGTCAATTTACTGTATTTTTTTTTAATAAAATGTCAAAATTAAAATTCACTTTTAAAAAATCACTCACATAAATGGACACCTAATTACTTAAATAAATTTTGACATTGTATTATTATACGTTTTATTTGATTCGATTTATTATAAATTTTTTAAAAATAAAAACTTTTAACCCAATTGTTATTTTACTGTGTAGACAAATTTTAATATATACAGAAATGCTAAAATTCTAATAAGTTTTTAAATACATTTTTGGAAATAAATTCGAAAATTTTTAAACCATTTTTGAAATATTTTGTTTGTATTTAGGACATCATAATATAAATTGTGTATGGGGGTTTGAACATATTCAAACTCACAACTGATATTACAAACTTTTTTTATCGGCTTTACTTTTAAATATTCGATCCCTTTACCTAATTTGTGTTCTGTTTGTTTTTTATAAACATAACGCAACAAAATTATTCTTAATTATTATTGCATACTAATTGTTTCTTTTTCGCAACTTTTTGAGAAGAAATCTGATAAAGACTATCTTGTGTATAAAACTCACGATACGTAATTTATTTTGTTTTTCTTCGAAAAATGGTTAAAATAGCAAATTTCAAAATATAGAAAACTAACAGAAGTTTAGTTATATTTATCGTTATTATTAATTATTAGTGCATACTAATTGTTTCCTTTTCGCAACTTTTTGAGAAGAAATCTGATAAAGACTATCTTGTGTATAAAACTCACGATATGTAATTTATTTTGTTTTTCGACGAAAAATGGTTAAAATAGCAAATTTCAAAATATAGAAAACTACCAGAAGTTTAGTTATTTTTATCGTTAGTTTAGACAATATCTATTATCTTTAAACTAAGTTCATGTTAATCATTAACTGTGTTCCCGTGGCGTGTGATCTAGAGCCAAACCTCTATTTTCTATAAAAAAAAAACATCAAGAAACAACTAGAACCATATCAAAAGCTAGTTCTATCCAGTTCAATGGAATGCTGTCAAGTTTTCTCAAAATAGAACCGTTGGCGTTCCAGCTATTATATATTAAACGCTTTAAAAATAACTAAAAAAAGTCTAATTGTGGTTAGAGTATGGAGTAAAACAAATATTTTTCAAAATTACTTGTATTTTGAACTAATCCCGGGATCCCGGGATTGAAAAGTGTTCAAGCAGTTATAACACATTCAATGTTCGCTTCAGTTTCTAATACTTGAGTCTGCATTTAGAGTCCGTCGCCATAATAGAAGTTCGATTTATTATTTATTATCTGTAATAAATAGAACCAGTTGGGAAGGTTAGATCACATGGGAAATTTATAGTTATAAATTTGATAGTTAGGATTATCAAAATTATAGTCGGTCTAAGCAGACTATAAATACCTTACGCATATGTGTGGTTACCATTAAAAGTGGTATATAGGTCACCAGGGTATACGAATCCTGAAAATAACTACAAACTATCAATCGCTGAAGAATTTCCATTCATTTGATACCCATATTTACAAATGGGTAGATGTACCGAATTTCGATTTTTTTTTTTTGAACCACAAGTCGTTTCGCCGGAAACCATTATTTTCATGTATTTGAGCATGAGTCAATATATATTTGACCAAAAAAGCTTATCAATATCTCATTATTAAATGTTGGGAAAATAATGTACCTACAATGTACAGTAATTTAATTTCTTCTATGAAATGTTAAATTTGATACATGGCGCTGCACAAAAATGCACAACATTACATATTAATCATTTTAACGCCTTAAAATAAAATAACTAGTTAATATTATTTTTTGTAAAATACAGTGAAAATTTCAAAAATAATATGTTACGTATACGGAAAGAAAAAGGTTCGAATCAGCACATTACAATTATGTAGAAATGATATGAATGAAGACAGGCAGGAACACAAGTGCTCATTTTGACGAACAGTGTCAGTAGCCATATATTTGAAATTTATAATAAAAATAATAATTTTAAAAAATAGTTTTTTTAATTCCACTAAAAAATTTTTAACAGCGTTATCTAGTTCTAAAAATATATATATATATATATATATATATATATATATATATATATATATATATATATATATATATATATATATATATATATATATATAGTATATTAAAAAATATATATATTTTACATTTTCTCGCATACATACGTCTATTTGTTTTATATTCTTTGTTTTTCTAGTCTCTTCAGATAGTTCAACTTATTCACATTTATTAACTCATTAATCGTTATTATTTAATCAAATTATAATCTCTGATCCCACAGGTCTCAACTCATTTTGATTTTATTTTTATAAAAAATGAATAAAAATAACAAATTAGTTGAAAATTGTTGGTTTTTTCTATTCCTATTGTTTTGTTCTTTCGCGTGTAACAATTTTTGTAAAAAATAAAATATTGCATATTTATAGTTTCATTTCATTGAAACTCATACCGAAAGATAAGCCTACAAATATACAATATTTTTTTGGGTCAATAATATGCGCTAAAATTAGGCTTTTAATGGGTTAAAACATAAAAGTGTTAAAAACTATCGGGGTCGAAGGTGGTTGCAAGTGTATTTTGCAAAAATAAATAGTACACCCAGAGAAAAACAATGGTAAAATCAACGAAAAACCTTGATTGTTATAGCGCCTATCAATGAAAATACCAATTGAACCAATTGAAAATTGTTAAACTCAGATTTCAAAACAACCAGAAAAATAGTTGAATTTGCCAACCAGTGGCGGATCCACAGGGGGCAGATCGCCCTCCCTAAGACGCCATGCTTTTGTAAAAATGTATATATTTTAAGAAATATTATTACAAAAGTAGTAAATTTTATACTTCTCTGAGTACAACTTTACGTTTCTTTCAAAATATATCAAGAACACAGTTGAAAAGTATCTAATTCATTATTTAAAATTTGTCATCGGTCTTTTATTAGATAGGACAACACATATAGTACAACGAGCTTGAATTTAAAAATGGCACAAATAGAAACCATGACGGATCAGCAACATCGAATAATCGCATTATTTTGCTTCACCTTCGTTTGTTGAAGGTAAATGTATGCAAATAAGTTCGAGTAATCCACTACTATTGAGTTACTTGAATCTTAGCACTCATCGGATAATTTCGTTGAAATTCAACATTGTGCACGTAAACCATAAGTTAATTATGGAAAAATTGGGTCTCAATGTCATGAAATGCTATTTGTAGTGGTTTAGTCATTTTTAAAACCTCTAACACAAACATCACAAACATAATAAGAAAGTTATAAAACTGATTTTGTTGGTCAACACCTAAATTTTTATTTTTTTACCATTGTAGTTCTATATTGATAACACTGCTCTACACTCATTATGGTGCAGTAAAAGTTGCGGCAAATATTGGATGCATTTGTAGAGCTACCCAGCAAAAAAAACGAACATGCATTACCGTTTGAATTGATTCCGAATTGCAATCTTTGGATGTTAATTGTAATGAGTGTTTAAAAACCGGTTCCTGATTGCAATACAAGTAGTTTTTTTGTATTGCATGAGAGGAAATTAATTCTGGATTGCATTACTAGATGCTGAATAATCATGAATGAGTATAACGCGATTTTCTCTATTTAATTTTTTGTTTTGTTAACATCATTTTATGAAAAAATTAAAATATACATTTTTTTTTTTCGTTTTATATATATATCGTTTTATTTTTATATATACGAACATGCATTACCGTTTGAATTGATTCCGAATTGCAATCTTTGGATGTTAATTGTAATGAGTGTTTAAAAACCGGTTCCTGATTGCAATACAAGTAGTTTTTTTGTATTGCATGAGAGGAAATTAATTCTGGATTGCATTACTAGATGCTGAATAATCATGAATGAGTATAACGCGATTTTCTCTATTTAATTTTTTGTTTTGTTAACATCATTTTATGAAAAAATTAAAATATACATTTTTTTTTTCGTTTTATATATATATCGTTTTATTTTTATATATATATATATATATATATATATATATATATATATATATATATATATATATATATATATATATATATATATTTATATATTTATATATATATATATATATATATATATATATATATATATATATATCCTATTAATATAATAAATCTGTTTGTTCGTTTGTACGTTTGTACGTTTGTACGTTTGTACGTTTGTTCCGCTTCTCCGTCTAAACGGCTGATCCGATTTCCTTGAAATTTTTACCACAGATGCGGTATGGTCTGGAAGGAATGATAGGCTATATATGGGCGGGATTGGACAAAGAGGCGTGGCACCTCCCATACAACCTAAACTTTCAATACGATATAACTCGGCACTTTCACCAGCTACGAACATGAAACAAAAAACTCAAATACACAAAAAAATGTAAAAACAAAAAAACAAAAGCACAAAACAAAACAAAATCAAAAATACAAAAGCAAAAGCAAAAGCAATCACGTTTGTTCCGCTTCTCCGTCTAAACGGCTGATCCGATTTTCTTGAAATTTTTACCACAGATGCGGTATGGTCTGGAAGGAATGATAGGCTATATATGGGCGGGATTGGACAAAGAGGCGTGGCACCTCCCATACAACCTAAACTTTCAATACGATATAACTCGGCACTTTCACCAGCTACGAACATGAAACAAAAAACTCAAATACACAAAAAAAATTAAAAACAAAAAACCAAAAGCACAAAACAAAACAAAAGCAAAAATACAAAAACAAAAGCAATCACGTTTGTTCCGCTTCTCCGTCTAAACGGCTGATCCGATTGTCTTGAAATTTTTACCACAGATGCGGTATGGTCTGGAAGGAATGATAGGCTATATATGGGCGGGATTGGGCAAAGAGGCGTGGCACCTCCCATGCAACCTAAACACGATATAACTCGGCACTTTCACCAGCACCGAACATGAAACAAAAAACTCAAATACAAAAAAAAAATAAAAACAAAAAAGCAAAAGCACAACACAAAACAAAAGCAAAAATACAAAAACAAAACCAATCACATAAAACCACAATCCAAACTAAATGAAAAACAAAAAAAGGAAAGAAAAAGAAAAACAAACTCACCACACTAAAACTAACCAAACTAAAACTCACCACACTAAAATTCACCCTTAAATTAACCACACTAAAACCCACCACACTAAAATTCACCACACTAAAACTCACCACACTAAAACTCACCACACTAAAACTCACCACTTAAAAACTCACCACACTAAAACTCACCACACTAAAACTCACCACACTAAAACTCACCACACTAAAACTCACCACACAAAAACTCACCACACTAAAACTCTCCACACTAAAACTCACCACACTAAAACTCACCACACTTAAACTCACCACACTAAAACTCACCACTTAAAAACTCACCACACTAAAACTCACCACACTAAAACTCACCACACAAAAACTCACCACACTAAAACTCACCACACTAAAACTCACCACACTAAAACTCACCACACTTAAACTCACCACACTAAAACTCACCACTTAAAAACTCACCACACTAAAACTCACCACACAAAAATTAACCACACTAAAACTCACCACACTAAAATTTCTCCACATTAAAACTCATCACACTAAAACTCACCACACTAAAACTCACTATACCCAAAAGTCGCCACACTCAAACTCACCGCACTAAAATTCACAACACTAAAACTCACCACATTTAAACTCACCATACCAAAACTCACCACACTAAAACTTACCACACTAAAACTCACCACACTTAAACTCACCACACTAAAACTCACCACACAAAAATTCAACACACTAGAATTGAACACACTAAAACTCACCACACTAAAATTTCACCACACTAAAACTCACCACACTAAAACTCACTACACTGAAATTTCACCACATTAAAATTCACCACTTTTAAACTCACCACATTAAAACTCACTACACTCAAATTTCGATACACTAAAACTTACCACACTAAAACTCACCGCACTAAAATTCACCACACTAAAACCCACCGCACTATAATTAACCACACTAAAACTCACCACCCTAAAATTCACTACACTAAAACTCACCACAATAAAATTCATCACATTAAAATTCATCACACTAAAACTCACCACAATAAAATTCACCACACTAAAACCCACCACACTATAATTGACCACACTAAAACTCACCACACTTAAAAACACCACACTTAAACTCACCACACTCAAATTCACCACACTAAAACTCACCACACTAAAACTCACCACACCAAAACTAACCACAATTAAACTCACCACTCCAAAATTCACCACATCTAAACTCACTACACCGAAACTTACTACATTAAAACCCACCACTCTAAAACTTCTACTGGGAAAAACTCTACGGGGAAGAATTCTACGGGAAAGAATTCTACCGGGAACAATTCTACCGGGATGAATTCTACGTTGAGAATTCTACGGGAAAGCGTTCTATGTGGATTTTACGGGAAGATTTCTACTGAGAATAATTCTGCGGAGAAGCGCAGTCTGAGAAAAAATTGTCTTTGAGAAAAGTTGTTTTGGCGGAGAATTATTTGGTTACCACATTTATAAAACGAATAAAAAAATTTCAACAGCTAAGCACGGGCCCCTCATATCAATAATAAAAAAATGTTTTTTATATTAATAAAATCGCTCCATATCTTTGAATTCAGAAAATCTTGGCACGAGTCGTGCACGGGTCCAGCTAGTATATATATATATATATATATGTATATATATATATATATATTCAAAATATATCAAGAACACAGTTGAAAAGTATCTAATTCATTATTTAAAATTTGTCATCGGTCTTTTATTAGATAGGACAACACATATAGTGCAACGAGCTTGAATTTAAAAATGGCACAAATAGAAACCATGACGGATCAGCAACATCGAATAATCGCATTATTTTGCTTCACCTTCGTTTGTTGAAGGTAAATGTGTGCAAATAAGTTCGAGTAATCCACTACTATTGAGTTACTTGAATCTTAGCACTCATCGGATAATTTCGTTGAAATTCAACATTGTGCACGTAAACCATAAGTTAATTATGGAAAAATTGGGTCTCAATGTCATGAAATGCTATTTGTAGTGGTTTAGTCGTTTTTAAAACCTCTAACACAAACATCACAAACATAATAAGAAAAGTTATAAAACTGATTTTGTTGGTCAACACCTAAATTTCTATTTTTTTACCATTGTAGTTCTATATTGATAACACTGCTCTACACTCATTATGGTGCAGTAAAAGTTGCGGCAAATATTGGATGCATTTGTAGAGCTACCCAGCAAAAAAAACGAACATGCATTACAGTTTGAATTGATTCCGAATTGCAATCTTTGGATGTTAATTGTAATGAGTGTTTAAAAACCGGTTCCTGATTGCAATACAAGTAGTTTTTTTGTATTGCATGAGAGGAAATTAATTCTGGATTGCATTACTAGATGCTGAATAATCATGAATGAGTATAACGCGATTTTCTCTATTTAATTTTTTGTTTTGTTAACATCATTTTATGAAAAATATATATATCGTTTTATTTATATATATATATATATATATATATATATATATATATATATATATATATATATATATATATATATATATATTTATATATATATATATATATATATTTATATATATGGTTTTTTTTTTGTTTCACACAAGCAAACAAGCTTATAAAAACGTTTTAAAAAATAATACAAGCCTCCAAAAAATTGTAATTATTTTAGAATTACAAATTTATTCGTCTTATATGGATTTCGACTTACAACTTTAAGCTCCAGGTTCATTTTGTCTATAGTTACGGGCCTTTGAGTTTAGGTAGAAAAATATCATTATTTTATCTACTTATATGATTTAGGGTATAACCTTTTAAACAATATAAACCAGTAAGAAAGTCACATGGATAGACCTTGAAATCGGTCAAATCGGTTGCGTCAAGTTTAAAATAGTTTTTTTTTTCGCAAAATTCAAATAACTTTTGTTTTACCGAGATAAATTTATAATACTAAAATTAAAAGTTCATAACAGTACAAAATTATTTGAAATAAAGTTTAAAATATTATTTGCATATTGCATTAAATGATTATAATTACTTGATTTAAAAATGTTAATTTTTGTAATAACTCTTTGTCAACCATATAATAATTTAATTTGAATTAATAAATTATTATTTATTAAAATCGGTTATTTTCAAAAAAACTTGAAACTTTATTAGCTTAAACATTTGTTTATGATAATGAAATTATTTATTTAAAATGCAATAAAAATAAAAATAATAACAATTTTGTTATCTATGCACTACGGGTATTGCATTAATTTTGCACACCGAATGCACTACTGGTATTGCAAATGGTATTGTGTTTTACTTTTTGCAATACCTTTCACAATACAGGTATTGCAACTGGTAATCTATTCCAGCAGATTAAGTACCGATGATTTTCTTCTCGTTTGTCACATTGAACTGTGGCAGAGTTGTCTAAGGTGTGCGTTTATGAGTCTTTAGGTCCGGAGTTCAAATCCAGCAGAAGGTATGTAAGTATTTTTTCAAAATATGTTTTAATTTAAATATTGTTCTATTTGTCATAAAATTAAATTAGTATTGTCATATGGTAAAAACTAGGCTATTTGTTGTTACAAAAAGTAACAAAAATAGCATTTTTTTTTTAAACATTACCAATTGAATGCCAAGAATGCATTCCGTAATGCATTCCAGTAATTGCATGATAACATCGATAATTACTTCTATGTAATGCGTGTAGAAGTGCGTTACTGGTATTGCAAAGATTCATTGACTACCGCCAATGACACGCTCATGTTAAATTCATCAGTTCAGTATTGTGAACGGTAATGCAACATGGTCGGTTTTTTGGATTATCAAACACAATACGTGTATTCACTTTTTTTGCTGGGTTATTCTGAAAATGGCATTATATATGTATATATATATATATATATATATATATATATATATATATATATATATATATATATATATATATATACAGCTGTGTGAAAAATAATAGCAGCGCTCTCCTATAAATTATAAATTCGATTTTTTAGAAGTGTTTCGTATAAGAACAATCAATTATTTTTATAATTTACATTTATTGGAATTCTGTCATTACAATGCCGTATTCATATTCTTAACCTATTTTAAAAAAAAAAATTTAACTTTTGTAAATGAGTCTTGAATTTAGGTGTGAAAAATAATAGCAGCGATACCAAATTTGTTAAAAAATCCAATATTTTCTTCAAAGTTTTTAAATTTAAAATTCGTATTTATATTAGTTAGGCTAATTTGAAATGTATTGTTGAATATTTGAAATATTTTATGTTGCTTTGATTAAATATGGAATATACAAAACCCTGTTTTAGTAAATCGCGCAAATACCTTATAAATCCTTAAAATTTTATAATAGAGCTTTCAAAATTATATCGGATATTGTTTATTCCATAGCTAAAATGGTAACTAAAGCTAAACATTTGACAAAAAATACGAAACACGTGTCTCAACGTAAAAAAAGTATCAAAAAATCACATGTTTCAATATTACATATGATTTAAGTAATCTTATCTTTGAAATGTACCAAAGTGAAAAAAAATCTTGATATGCAATTTGAAAGATTAACATTTAGAGAACCACTCATAGAAGAAGTTTTTTCTGTAAGAAGCCATTAAGAACTATAATACACATCGGCAAATATTGATACATCTCAAGTTTACACGTGTCTATCGTATGAGTAACTTGATGTAACCACTAGCGTAACTTAGTATGATCCAATGGTTCAAAATTGCCACGACTGATTCCTGGAATATCAGAATTACAAATTTTAATGTATTGGACAATAGTAAATGCCGCAATTTTTAGACTAATGGTTCAGAGGGTTAGTCACGATTTTTAAATACTTTTAATTAGTAGTTTCAATATTTGCCGAGGTCTATAATTGTCCCTCAGGGCTACTTTTATAAAAAACTTATTTTATGAACTGTTTTCTAAAATCACATCTTTCGAATTGCATATCCATATTTTTATTCACTTTGGTACATTTCACAGAAAGGGTTACTTAAATTATATGTAACATTGAAACAAGTGATTTTTTGATAGTTTTTTTACGTTTAGGCACGTGTTTCGTATTTGTTGTCAAATTATTTGCTTCAGTTAACATTTTAGCTAAGTAATAAACAATATCCTGTATAATTTTGAAAGCTCTTAAAAAAATTTAAGGATTTTCAAGGATTTTTCGCTATTTACTAAAACACGGTTTTGTAGGTTCCATAATTAATCAAAGCAACACAAAATATTTCAAATATTTAACAATACTATTCAAATTAGCCTAACTCATACAAATACAAGTTTTAAATTTAAAAATTTTGAAGAAAATAATGGATTTTGTAACAAATTTGGAATCGCTGCTATTATTTTTCACACCTAAATACAAGCTCATTTACTAAAGATAACATATTTTTTGAAAATAGGTTAAGAATATGGAAAAATAAGACGGCATAGTAATGACATAATTCCAATAAATGTAAATTATAAAAATAATTGATTGTTCATATTATGCAACACTTCTAAAAATATAAATTTATAAATTATAGGAGAGCGCTGCTATTATTTTTCACACAGCTGTATATATATATATATATATATATATATATATATATATATATCTATATATATAAATACATATATATATATATATAAATATATATATATATATATATATATATATATATATATATATATATATATATATATAGATATATATATATATATATATATATATATATATATATATATGTATATATATATATATATATATATAGATATATATATATATATTTATTTATTTATATATATATATATATATATATATATATATATATATATATATATATATACTATATATATATATATATATATATATCTATATATATCTATATATATATATATATATATATATCTATATATATATATATATATATATATATATATATATATATATATATATATATATATATATATATATATATATATATATATTTCAAATCGCGCCCCCTAAGAACGACGTCTGGATCCGCCCATGTTGCCAACGTTATTGTTAATAAACATTTAAGTTGTCAGCTAACAATATAATTGTAAAACGATATGTTAACCATTTTCTATTAGTTAATTTAACTATACCAAATGTGAACTAACTATATAAATTGTATTTTTCTAGGAACAATGATAAATTTGCATATATTTCTTGGGTAAAAACAACTATTTGTGTATTTTATATTTTCAGTTAAACATGAGAAAGTTAATTATTTTAGAATATTTATCTGACGTCATATATTTTCATTTCAAATGTTTTCATAAATGTAAAAACAATATCTATTATTAATATTTCGGTTTGACTTAATTCTTCCAAGATTCTTCTTCTTTGAAATGGTTTTCGACATCTAAAAAAAGGAATATTCGAAATATTTATGTTACTCAAACTATCATGTTTAAAAATTGTTGTTCACTTGAATTTATGATTATTTTAATAAATAAATGAATTTTTAAACTTTTTAAATATATTCCAAAAGCGACTATTGCCATTTAACTATTTCAAATTATTTGATATAACAATTTAACGGTGTTTAAAATAACATTTTCTTAATTTGAAATTACAAAAATCGTTAAAATGTTAAACAACAACTTTTCATAGTTGTTTTAACCAATGCTTTTTACGCGATGAGCTAAAGATTTGAGATTTTATATATTGCCTCGAACTGGATGACAATGCAATATTATCGTTTTCTTGCGATCCGGTTCATCATGGTTCTATAGACATGAATATTTTTAATTTTAATAATATTAGGTATTTCGAATTCTGTCAGACGAAAATCTAACTGACACAAAAAAATAAGAAAAATAAAAAATATGAAATTAAAAATACTTTTTTTAAAATAAAACGTTTAATATAAAACTTTAAGGTGAATTTTTAGTATGATTGAAAATGAAACGTGGGGCGGTAGATAATATTATTTTCATATTTTTATACCCTACACTAAGAGTGAAAGGGTATATTCAGTTTGGTACGCCGTTTGTAACACCCAGAAGGAAGCATCTCCGGTATGGAAAAGTATATATATTCTTGATCAGCATGACCTCCTGAGTCGATTTAGCGATGTCCGTCTGTCCGTCTGTCTGTCCGTCTGTCTGTCCGTCTGTATGTCCGTCTGTCTGTCTGTCCGTCTGTCTGTCCGTCTGTCTGTCTGTCTGTCTGTTGAAATCCCTACTACTTTTAAAATTGAAGAGCTAGATAAATGAAACTTATAACTTTGATTACTAATATACCTACGCTGTATGTGCGAAAAAATTGGCGAGATCGGTTCATTGTGACCTATGATCCGACCACTTATGTTCAAATACCTCATATAAAATGTACATATAAAGATCAATTTTTATGTATACGTGCTTAGGTAAACTTTATTGGTCAAATATATATTGACATCATGCCCAAGTACGTGATAATAATGTTTTCCGGCGAAAAGACCTGTGGTTCATTAAAAAAAAAATCGAAATTCGGTACACCTACCCATTTGTAAATATGGGTATCAAATGAATGGAAATTCTTCAGCGATTGAATGTTTGTAGTTATTTTCAGGATTCGTATACCCTGGTGACCTATATATCACTTTGAATGGTAACCACACATATGTGTAGGGTATTTATAGTCGGCTTAGACCGACTATAATTTTGATAATCCTAACTATCATAATTACACCTACTTTAAAATTTCCCATGTGATCTAACCTTCCCAACTGGTTTTATTATTAAAATAAATTGTTGTTTTATAAATAATTTCTTATAGTTTTAAAAACATTTTCTTTTAATATGAAAGAACAAGGGTCACTTTTATCATTTACCAAAAAATAATATTTTAAAAAGAAGGAGATATTGTTACGAAAATTCAGTCTACGGAAAACTGTCCTACACGTACTGGTGTGAAGATAGCCCACGAGGCGAATTGGAAGATAGCCCACAATTTGAATTCGCCGCATTTTTTTTTTTTGCTTAAAAGTACAAAATATCATTGTTTTATAGATAAATTCCATTATTTATGCAATTATATGATCATTAATGCAGTTAAAATACCAAAAACTATACAATTTTGGCGAATTAACTGACTTTCAATGCACTTCAAGTGGCAATAATATTGCAAAGCAGATTGTGTTGCAATACTAAATTTTCGCATCCTAAAATAACTTAATAGTATAACAAAGGCATTAGAAGATATTTTTGGGGTCGGTCCACCTCAGAATTAGGTGAAAACGTATATAAAACCGGTGTAAAATCACTAAAACACGTATTTTTCATAAGGTACTCATATTGAAATCGATTTTCCGAGACTTTAAGAAAAAACCTCATTAGGATATTTTTTTATAGAAAGCTAATATTTTAAGGAAACATCTGCTATATTCGATATATATGATTTCAGGGGACATCGCACCGAAATCGAGCACTGTTTAGCAAATATTAGTTTTATGATACAAAATATAGGGTGTTATATTTGAATGAATATTTTAAGAGTTATGAATATTTTCTCACCGTGTATTTTTTTTGTAAATACCCAATACTAATACAAAACTTTTCTGTAACCAACATATATCCGATTTATGGGGAGATCATATAGAAATCGGGCGTTGAACATAATATGTGGTTATTAAACTTATTATTTTTTTTTTTAAACAACATATTTGAAGATGAAAGATAGAAAACGTAAACGGATTTTCAATATTTTTGATCCTAATGAAAGATTGCTTAATTATCTTACTTTAATTTTTTTAAAAGTACCAGCCCACAATTTATTTTGAGTCTTTCATGGTTAAATTTTATGTTAAAAAAAAAGTCTAGATTTTTTTTATTTTTCACAAAATTAACACCAATATTAATGTACTATTTTTGGATTTTAAATGATTTTTTCACTGTTTATTTAATTTTAAGCAATCGAATATGGTATTGTACAACTTTTATAGAGTCGGTGAACCATCCGTTTAGGGGACATAACTTCTAAATCTTGTCATTAACATGAAAAAAGTATATTTTACATGAAGATTTTTTACCAATATACAGATTTTGAGCCAGTGAGAACCTTTCTCACAGTGCAATTTTTTTATAAAATAGCTCGTAACATTTGTAAACAGTTTTAAATTCGTTTAATCTCAGATTTAGGTAAAATACCTAGAAAAAAAATAGTAATAACTGCAAATTATGTAAATTAGTCATGTGGTACTCATCGGGAATTTTTTTTATAGAAAGCTAATTATAAAAGGAAACATCCTCTATATTCGATATATATGATTTCAGGGGACATCGCACCGAAATCGAGCACTGAATTTGAAATATTAGTTTTGTGATACAAAATATAGGGTATTACATTTGTATTTTTATACCTTAAATGATTTTTCACTGTGTATTTAATTTTAAACAATTGACCATGGTATTCTACAACTTTTGTAGAGTCGGTATACCACCAGGGGCCATAACTTCAAAATCTGGACAATATTTTTTCAATATTTTTGATTTTAATGAAAGATTGCTTAATTATCTTACTTTAATTTTTTTAAAAGTACCAGCCCACAATTTATTTTGAGTCCTTCATGGTTAAATTTGATGTTAAAAAAAGTCTATATTTTTTATTTTTCACAAAATTAACACCTATATTGATGTACTATTTTTATACCCTGCACCTATGTGGTACAGGGTATATTAACTTTGTGCATATATTGTAACGCCCCTTAGGAGGCGTGTCCGGTATGGAAAAGTATATATATTCTTGATCAGCATCACTACCCGAGTCCGTTTAGCCATGTCCGTCTGTCTGTCTGTCTGTCCGTCTTGCTGTCTTGCTGTCTTGCTGTCCGAATACAGAATAACTTGAGAAATACTGATCAGAATGCGATGAAATTTCGTCTCAATATATTTTAGCCAAAAGTAGGAACTGAGTTTGAAAATGAGCCAAATCGGTCAACGGACACGCCCACCTCCCATACAAGTCACTTTTATATAACTCTTTCGGAACTAATAACTCGAAAAGTATTCAAGGTATAGTTTTAAAATTTAAAACTTATTGTTATAATTCACCTAAAAATATGTGGTCCAAAAATGGGCGTTTCCCGGGTTTTCATAGTGGATATTTGATCCGTAAATTATTAAAATCAAATCTATGTAATATTAGCCTTTCAAAATTTTAATTATAGGCGTGGTCCGCACAAATATATTTTTTAAGTTTTTTATACTTTTTATAAATTTTTTAATATATGGGGATATTAGACGTAAATTTCTGATATATGAATAATATTCTGAGGGTGGGGAGGTTCAGCATAATTAAAAATTTAAAATTAAGGTATACAATTAAATATTCCTCATTAATATCTCCACCAAAGGTGTAGGGTATTCCATAGTCGGGCCCGACCGACTATGAAAATCCGCCCCATGTGACCGAACTTACCCATGTGACCTAACTTTCCCAACTCGTTGTATTTTAAATGATTTTTTCACTGTGTATTTAATTTTAAACAGTCGAACATGGTATTGTACAACTTTTATGGAGTCGGTGTACCATCAGTTTAGGGGACATAACTTTTAAATCTTGTCATTAACATGAAAAAAGTATATTTTACATGAAGATTTTTTACCAATTTACAGATTTTGAGCCAGTGAGAACCTTTCTCACAGTGTAATTTTTTTATATAATAGCTCGTAACATTTGTAAACAGTTTTAAATTCGTTTAATCTCAGATTTAGGTAAAATACCTAGAAAAAAAAAATAGAAATAACTGCAAAATATGTAAATTGGTCATATGGTACTCATATTGCAATCCAATTTCCGAGACTTTAAGAAAAAAACCTCATCGGGCTTTTTTTATGGAAAGCTAATAGTATAAGGAAACAGCCTCTATATTCGGTATATATGATTTCAGGGGACATTGCACCAAAATCGAGCACAGAATATGAAATATTAGTTTTATCATACATTATATTTGAATGAATATTTTAAGAGTTATGAAAATTTTCTCATCGTGACTTTTTTTTTTCTTAAATACCCAATACTAATACAAAACTTTTCTGAAACCAACATATATCCGATTTAGGGGAGATCATATCGAAATCGGGCGTTGAACATAACATGTGGTTATTACACTTATTATTAATTTTTTTTAAACCACATATTTGAAGAAGAAAAAAGTATAGAAAACGTAGACAGATTTTCAATATTTTTGATTCTAATGAAAGATTGCTTAATTATATTACTTTAATTTTTTTAAAAGTACCAGGCCACAATTTATTTTGAGTCCTTCATTGTTAAAATTGATGTAAACAATAGGTCCACAAATTTCAATTTATATATTTTCAAATATTTTGCATTATTACGGATTTATTCTAGATATACACACCCTGTGTTTTTTTTTGTTAGTGAAAGCATTAAACTGTGAGATATTCACACCCTGTGGAGCGCTGTTTTGTTCGTGTATTTGGTACATGCAGTGCTTAGACAAAATTGGATTATATCAAATGTCGAAACCATTTCGAAAAAACGAAGCATTTCGAAAAAAAATAACCTTTTGCGAAAAAACGATAGATGGCGCTTTTGGGAGTGAATGTGGTTTTTTTTTGCAAATAAAAAATTAATAATTTATGATTTCATAGTTTATATTGAATGAACAATAGTACGACTGTACTTATTATGTTTGATACACACTAATAATACCTATGAAATATGTGTTGCTATGGTTAGTGCTGCTACAAGATTTTTCTTCTGTTGTGTTCACTGCATACTTTTCGTCGACGGAACAAGAAACATATGAGAATGGAAGAACACAAGCACACAAGCTTGGGATAGAATTTTCCCGGAAGTTTTGTGTACGACAAAAAAAAAAGTTGGTGTGCTTGTACAAGAAGTTGTTGTTGCCAACTGGATGGCTGTACTAGACTACATACATAGTCAGGCTGCTCTTATGGCTTTGAACAACCAGGTCATCACATCCAAAATTGTACGTCAATGCAGATCACGTCTCAATTGTGTTGGTAAATACAATACACTGAAACTGATTTGGGTGCCGGGCCATAAAGGAGTTTCGGGCAATGAAACATCTGACGAACTAGCACGTGCTGGATAGGATAATCCATTTGGACCAGAACCTGTGCTTGGAGTACCTGAAAATACGGGAAAATTCGTCATCAGCTCTTGGGTCGCCTCCGCACACAAGAGCAGATGGCTGAATGAGACGAAATGCAGATTCTCCAAGCTCATGACACCGACGATAACCAAAAGATCGGCCTCGTTTCTACTTTCCTTAAGTAGAAAGGAGTGCAGAAAACTGACGGGACTTCTAACGGGACACAACGCATGTGAAAAACACATGAACGCAATCGGCCTGGCCGAAAGCGCCTTATGTTCTGCCTGCTACGAAGAAACTGGCACCACAGAGCACTATCTCTGTGACTGTCCAGCATTTTCTAGAATTAGAAGGCAGATCTTTGGCACAGACGTGATGAGAGAGGATCAGCTTCACTCTCTATCACACAATAGCCTTCTTAGATTCAATAATGAATCTAAGAAGTATCATTAAAAACCAGGGAACTGGGTCACAGCACAATGGATATAACCCTGTCTGAGTGCAGTGGCTCTATTTTTTTTATCCCACATTAAAAAAAAAACCAGTTGGGAAGGTTAGATCACATGGGAAATTTTAAAGTAGGTGTAATTATGATAGTTAGGATTATCAAAATTATAGTCGGTCTAAGCCGACTATAAATACCCTACACATATGTGTGGTTACCATTCAAAGTGATATATAGGTCACCAGGGTATACGAATCCTGAAAATAACTACAAACATTCAATCGCTGAAGAATTTCCATTCATTTGATACCCATATTTACAAATGGGTAGGTGTACCGAATTTCGATTTTTTTTTTAATGAACCACAGGTCTTTTCGACGGAAAACATTATTATCACGTACTTGAGCATGATGTCAATATATATTTGACCAAAAAAGTTTACCTAAGCACGTATACATAAAAATTGATCTTTATATGTACATTTTATATGAGGTATTTGAACATAAGTGGTCGGATCATAGGTCACAATGAACCGATCTCGCCAATTCTTTCGCACATACAGCGTAGGTATATTAGTAATCAAAGTTATAAGTTTCATTTATCTAGCTCTTCAATTTTAAAAGTAGTAGGGATTTCAACAGACAGACGGACAGACAGACGGACAGACGGACATCGCTAAATCGACTCAGGAGGTCATGTTGATCAAGAATATATATACTTTTCCATACCGGAGATGCTTCCTTCTGGGTGTTACAAACGGCGTACCAAACTGAATATACCCTTTCACTCTTAGTGTAGGGTATAAAAAGACTACATACAGGCAGTGTATGTGTGATCATGCGGGTGTCACTTATCGTGTGATATATAGATATATTTATTTAGTTAAAAATCCTAATACATCACCATAAATAAATTAAATATATATATATATATATATATATATATATATATATATATATATATATATATATATATATATATATATATATATATATATGTATATATATATATATATATATATATATATATATATATATATATATATATATATATAAAATATATATATAATTTTTAAGATAATGAACGTACCCTCATAGCAGGTAAATGCCGAAAGGATACGTGCTCATAATAAAAACAGTAATTAGAGATTTTCAGTTATAAAATTTTAAAATATAGCAAATCTGTTTAAAGCATTCATAATATTATCGATATCACAAGGAATTTATATTATAAATTATGTTCAGGGAATAAAATCGAAAGCAAGATCTCGGATTGTCTCGTCTCATACGCATTTTTTGCTTTAAGAGATTTTATTTTATCGTTATTCGTTTAGGTTTCAATAATTGCTCAAAATAGAATCTGGTACAAAATTGAGAAAAAACTGCTATTTTATATATATTTCTTTATTTAGATTTATTTTTAAAGTACTCAGAATACACATTTCTAAAAAAATAAATCTATATTATTGTTTGTAATAGAAAGTATTGTATACACAAAATATATAGTTTCAATTATACAAGACATTTAAAAAATACATTATATATATTTCAACGTAAATCATAAATAAACAGTTGAATAATAAAACAGATTAAATTATAAAAAATATGTACACACTGCTTAAAATATCTTACAAATGATTTAAGTTATACTAAATTTAATATTTTTATGTACATATACATATATACATAGGTTTAAATAGTTTTTTGTCATTAAAATATACAAATTAAAAATACATATTCTGGAATATTGTTGTATTTTTTATTAAATTTATTGTGATAGATACTAATACAATTCTTATGCATTGTGTAATAAAACATATTTTATAGCACATATTTTACCAATTCCAAATAAAGAAGGTTACGAAATATCAACTGAATTCGAAAAAATTATAACAGATGAAGAAGCGATTGTATATAAATATCAACCTGGCCAATAATGTATTTCTAAATTAAGTAAAATTGAAGATAAATGTATTAATAATATATATGGAGATAATCCAATTTGTGATTTTAAAAAAATTCAAATCCATATATAAAACAATTTAATGACATATTGATGACAAAAAACATTCCAAAAACCAAATTAACTCATAATTGTACACCTATTGATATATATATATCACAAGTCATAATGCTATGAAATATAAAAATTGTAGCATTTTTATTAATAATATAGAGTATTTTAATAACAATAGTATACATGCATCAGAAATTATTATACCTAATTTTCAGTATAATACAAGTATATTTAAAGTAATTAGGGACCCAACAGATACAATTAATTATATTGCATCTCAACAAAATCTACATATTTTTAAACTATCCAAATCCCAAGATATTTTAAATGTATTATTAATACACCCAGACAAAAATTCCCTCAAATCCCATTAAAATTGGTCAATAGGACTATTATTAATTTAATAGTATACAAAAAATAAAAATTTGCATATAAATTCAATGGCAATTTCATGGTATTTTCTAGTATTTAATGGTATTTTCCGATTAAAATAATAATTTATCCTATTGAATATTTTTAATAGTAAAAAACTATTATTTATATAGTATTTTTTCTGGGTGTAGGTATAAGCATAGTTTTTTATGTACAGTCGTAATATTGTTTATTAAATATAAGGAACTATTAAATCATGTTAAAATTCATCAAAAAATGCATAATTATAATTTATATATAAGTTATTTGTTTTTCTACTTTTATTTTCTTCTTTATTCAGACTAGATTTAATCAGTGTTACACATTCGACTACTGTCTTGAAAACAACAATAAATGTTCAACAAAAATATTATGACGCCCTTCAAGAATGCATATATATACAACAAAATAAAGTCATATTTCTTATTGGAATATTTTATTTTTCGTTGCTACCCTATATGTCACACGACAAGTGACACCCGCATGATCAGACACACACACTGCCTGTATGTAGTCTAGTACAGCCATCCAGTTGGCAACAACAACTTCTTGTACAAGCACACCAACTTTTTTTTTGTCGTAAACAAAACTTCCCGCGAAAATTCAATCCCAAGCTTGTGTGCTTGTGTTCTTCCATTCTCATATGTTTCTTGTTGCGTCGACGAAAAGTATGCAGTGAACACAACAGAAGAAAAGTCTTGTAGCAGCACTAACCATAGCAACACATATTTCATAGGTATTATTAGTGTGTATCAAACATAATAAGTAAAGTCGTACTATTGTTAATTCAATATAAACTATGAAATTATAAATTATTAATTTTTTATTTGCAAAAAAAAATCCACATTCACTCCCAAAAGCGCCATCTATCGTTTTTTCGAAAAGGTTCTATTTTTCAAAATGCTTTGTTTTTTCGAAATGGTTTCGACATTTGATATAATCCAATTTTGCCTAAGCACTGTATGTACCAAATACACGAACAAAACAGCGCTCCACAGGGTGTGAATATCTCACAGTTTAATGCTTTCACTAACAAAAAAAACACAGGGTGTGTATATCTAGAATAAATCCGTAATAATGCAAAATATTTGAAAATATTGTTACGAAAAGACGTAATTTGCTCCACTGTGCAAGCAATCAACAATGATAAATGAGACGCAAGACAATTCAGCGGACTAAGCAATGTGTTAGGAAGAGATGGAAGATCATTCTGCTCACTGAGGCAGTGTGCGAGAAAGAGATGGAAGATTAGCGCATTAAAACACATGAGTGCGAATGAGATGCCAATAGCATGCGTCATTCACGAAACGAGTAGAAGTTTCTCGAAACAAGTCGAAGCTTGTCGAAACGTGTCGAACTGATGCATGCAGTATATAAGGCCGCGCATCTGAGGCACTGTACTTCAGTTGTGATTTAATAGTGAACTAGTGCGTCTCGTGAGTGAACATTGTAAAGATAAATTGTAGTAATTCAGCAGTTAATATAAGTGATTATTCTTTAAGTTGTTATTTAAATTAATAAAGTTAATTAATACTAGTTGAAATAATACTAGTTAAAACCAAACATAAGTGAGTTTTTATTTTGTACACAATCCAGCTATACGAACTCGTAGAACAGTTTTCCGTAGACTGAATTTTCGTAACAATATATAAATTGAAATTTGTGGACCTATTTTTTAAATCAATTTTAACAATTAAGGACTCAAAATAAATTGTGGGCTGGTACTTTTAAAAAAATTAAAGTAAGATAATTAAGCAATCTTTCATTAGAATCAAAAATATTGAAAATCTGTCTACGGTTTCTATAATTTTTTCATATTCAAATATGTGGTTAAAAAAAAATTAATAATAAGTGTAATAACCACATGTTATGTTCAACGCCCGATTTCTAAATGATCTCCCCTAAATCGGATATATGTTGGTTTCAGAAAAGTTTTGTATTAGTATAGGGTATTTACGAAAAAAAATACACGATGAGAAAATATTCATAACTCTTAAAATATTCATTCAAATGTAACACCGTATATTTTGTATGATAAAACTAATATTTCATATTCAGTGCTCGATTTCGGTGCGATGTCCCCTGAAATCATATGTACCGAATATATATACCGAATATAGCTTTCTATAAAAAAAAATTCCGATGAGTATCGGAAATTGGATTTTAATATGAGTACCATATGACCAATTTACATATTTTGCAGTTATTTCTATTTTTTTTTCTAGGTATTTTACCTAAATCTGAGATTAAACGAATTTAAAACTGTTTACAAATGTTACGAGCTATTTTATAAAAAAATTGCACTGTGAGAAAGGTTCTCACTGGCTCAAAATCTGTAAATTGGTATAAAATCTTCATGTAAAATATACTTTTTCATGTTAATGACAAGATTTAGAAGTTATGTCCCCTAAACTGATGGTACACCGACTCCATAAAAGTTGTACAATACCATGTTCGATTGTTTAAAATTAAATACACAGTGAAAAAATCATTTTAAATACAAAAATAGTACATCAATATTGGTGTTAATTTTGTGAAAAATAAAAAAAATCGAGACTTTTTTTTAACATCAAATTTAACCATGAAGGACTAAAAATAAATTGTGGGCTGGTACTTTTAAAAAAAGTAAAGTAAGATAATTAAGCACTCTTTCATTAAAATCAAAAATATTGAAAATCCATTTCCAAATCCATACGTTTTCTATACTTTTTTCATCTTCAAATATGTGGTTTAAAAAAAAAAAATAATAATAATTAGTGTAATAACCACATGTTATGTTCAACGCCCGATTTCTATCCATAAATCGGATATATGTTGGTTACAGAAAAGTTTTGTATTAGTATTGGGTATTTACGAAAAAAAATACACGATGAGAACATTTTCATAACTCTTAAAATATTCATTCAAATGTAACACCGTCCCCTGAAATCATATATATCGAATATAGAATATGTTTCCTTATACTATTAGCTTTCCATAAAAAAAATCCCGATGAGGTTTTTTCTTAAAGTCTCGGAAAATCGATTTCAATATGAGTACCATTTGACCAATTCTCATATTATGCAGTTATTACTATTTTTTTTCTATGTATTTCTCCTAAATCTGAGGTAAAACAAATTTAAAACTGTTTACAAATATTATCAAAATCTGTAAATGTAACACCGTATACTTTGTATGATAAAACTAATATTTCATATTTAGTGCTCGATTTCGTTACGATGTCCCCTGAAATCGTATATGTCGAATATAGAATATGTTTCCTTATACTATTAGCTTTCCATAAAAAAATTCCCGATAAGGTTTTTTCTTAAAGTCTCGGAAAATCGATTTCAATATGAGTACTATATGACCAATTCTCATAGTATGCAGTTATTACTATTTTTTTGTCTATGTATTTCTGCTAAATATGAGGTAAAACAAATTGAAAACTGTTTACAAATATTATCAGATATTAAAAAAAAATACACGATGAGAAAGTTTCTTACTGGCTCAAAATCTGTAAATTTGTCTAAAAACTTCATGTAATATATACTTTTCTCATGATTATGTCCAGATTTTGAAGTTATGGCCCCTGCACTGGTGGTATACCGACTCTACAAAAGTTGTAGAATACCATGGTCGATTGTTTAAAATTAAATACACAGTGAAAAAATCATTTCAGGTATAAAAATACAAATGTAACACTCTATATTTTGTATCATTAAACTAATATTTCAATTTCAGTGCTCGATTTCGGTACGATGTCCCCTGAAATCGTATATGTCGAATATAGAATATGTTTCCTTATACTATTAGCTTTCTACAGAAAAAAATTCCCGATGAGTTTTTTTCTTAAAGTCTCGGAAAATCGATTTTAATATGAGTACCATATGACAAATTCACATATTTTATAGTTATTACTATTTTTTTTCTATGTATTTCTGCTAAATCTGACGTTAAACGAATTCAAAACTGTTTACAAATGTCATTAGCAATGTCATAAAAAAATACACTGGGAGAAAGATTCTTACTGGCTCAAAATCTGTAAATTGGTATAAAAACTTCTTGTACAATATGCTTTTTTTATGTTAATGACAAGATTTAGAAGTTATGTCCCCAAAACTGGTGGTACACCGACACCAGAAAATTTGTTGAATACCATTGTCGATTGTTTAAAATTAAATACACAGTGAAAAAATCATTTAAAGTACAAAAATACTTCATCAATATTGGTGTTAATTTTGTAAAAAATAAAAAAAAATTAGAATTTTTTTTAACATCAAATTTAACCATGAAGGACTCAAAATAAATTGTGGGCTGGTACTTAAAAAAAAAATTAAAGTAAGATAATTAAGCAATCTTTCATTAAAATCAAAAATGTTGAAAATCCATTTATGTTTTCTATACTTTTTTCATCTTCAAATATGTGGTTTAAAAAAAAAATAATAAGAAGTGTAATAACCACATGTTATGTTCAACGCCCGATTTCTATATGATCTCCCCATAAATCGGATATATGTTGGTTACAGATTTAGATTTAGTAATTTAGTATTGCAACACAATCTGCATTGAAATACTATGGCCACTTGAAGTGCACTGAAAGTCAGTTAATTCGTCAAAAATGTATAGTTTTTGGTATTTTAACTGCATTAATGATCATTTAATTGCATAAATAATGGAATTTATATATAAAACAATAATATTTTGTACTTTTAAGCAAAAAAAAAAAATGCGGCGAATTCAAATTGTGGGCTATCTTCCAATTCGCCTCGTGGGCTATCTTCACACCAGTCCTACACGTTCGTATCTCTGGATTGTGTACAAAATAAAAACACTCTTATGTTTGGTTTAAATTATAACAAATAGCTTTATTAATTCACTTTAATAAACAACTTTACTAATAACAAATTCAAACAACTGCTGCATGTCCCCAATTTCAAAAAATTCTAATTTTATAAGAATCAAACAGAAAATTGGTGCTCACAGTTCAATTTCCGTTCTGTCGTATTCGTACAATGTTATACCAATACCATGAAACTGTGAATACGCTAAGTATAAATGACAATAGGGACAGGTGTATTTGTTGGTCGTCAGGTTTGCACATTTCTTCTTCTGATGAGGTTGAAGAATATTTATCAATGTGTTCTTTTTGCTCCTGTTTAAGGTTCACTTCTCAGCATTCTTCTGCAATTCACTTGAAGTGATTTTCGTTAGATTGTGGCCAAGTTTTTTCCTTGGCTAAGCCAATTTAATAATTCATATAACTTAATATTTTTACTAAAAGTACAACAAATATTGCTTAAATTCACAGAAAATGTTTCTTACATTAACCCAATATCACAATTTGAACCTAACTTACACTGAGGGAAAAAAGTAATAAAATCAAACAAAAAAGTAATAAATTTAAATACTTTTCGACACGTTTCCACCCGTTGTCTTTTTTATTTAAAATTTAAGTAAATACTTTTTATTTAAATTTATTACGTACGTAATAAAATTTGTAATAATAACTTTTTATTAAAATTTATTACGTAGGTAATAAAATTTGATATAAATATTTTTAAACATGTCAATTAGTATTTTAAAACAATGTTAGGAAAAGATAAAATTATTATTTTTTTAAATTTTTTCGAAAGTTTTTATCACTCACGGTGGTTCTATCAAAAATCAAACTTTAGTAATGTTGAAAATATTTCTATAATATAATTTTATTGAAATAATGAATTTAATTGCGTACGTAATAAAATTAAATACTTTTTATTTAATTTGAAATTAAATACGCGCGTAATATATTTTTGTATAGAGTATTACTTTTCATACCCTACACCTATGAGGTACAGGGTATATTAACTTTGTGCATATATTGTAACGCCCCTTAGGAGGCGTGTCGAATGGTTTCGACATTTGATATAATCCAATTTTTCCCAAGCACTGTATGTACCAAATACACGAACAAAACAGCGCTCAACAGGGTGTGAATATCTCACAGTTTAATGCTTTCACTAACAAAAAAAACACAGGGTGTGTATATCTAGAATAAATCCGTAATAATGCAAAATATTTGAAAATATTGTTACGAAAAGACGTAATTTGCTCCACTGTGCAAGCAATCAACAATGATAAATGAGACGCAAGACAATTCAGCGGACTAAGCAATGTGTTAGGAAGAGATGGAAGATCATTCTGCGCACTGAGGCAGTGTGCGAGAAAGAGATGGAAAATCAGCGCATTAAAACACATGAGTGCGAATGAGATGCCAATAGCATGCGTCATTCACGAAACGAGTAGAAGTTTCTCGAAACAAGTCGAAGCTTGTCGAAACGTGTCGAACTGATGCATGCAGTATATAAGGCCGCGCATCTGAGGCACTGTACTTCAGTTATGATTTAATAGTGAACTAGTGCGTCTCGTGAGTGAACATTGTAAAGATAAATTGTAGTAATTCAGCAGTTAATATAAGTGATTATTCTTTAAGTTGTTATTTAAATTAATAAAGTTAATTAATACTAGTTGAAATAATACTAGTTAAAACCAAATATAAGTGAGTTTTTATTTTGTACACAATCCAGCGATACGAACTCGTAGAACAGTTTTCCGTAGACTGAATTTTCGTAACAATATATAAATTGAAATTTGTGGACCTATTTTTTAAATCAATTTTAACAATGAAGGACTCAAAATAAATTGTGGGCTGGTACTTTTAAAAAAATTAAAGTAAGATAATTAAGCAATCTTTCATTAGAATAAAAAATAATGAAAATCTGTCTACGGTTTCTATAATTTTTTCATATTCAAATATGTGGTTAAAAAAAATTAATAATAAGTGTAATAACCACATGTTATGTTCAACGCCCGATTTCTAAATGATCTCCCCTAAATCGGATATATGTTGGTTTCAAAAAAGTTTTGTATTAGTATTGGGTATTTACGAAAAAAAATACACGATGAGAAAATATTCATAACTCTTAAAATATTCATTCAAATGTAACACCGTATATTTTGTATGATAAAACCAATATTTCATATTCAGTGCTCGATTTCGGTGCGATGTCCCCTGAAATCATATGTACCGAATATATATACCGAATATAGCTTTCTATAAAAAAAAATCCCGATGAGTATCGGCTGGTATACCGACTCTACAAAAGTTGTAGAATACCATGGTCGATTGTTTAAAATTAAATACACAGTGAAAAAATCATTTCAGGTATAAAAATACAAATGTAACACTCTATATTTTGTATCATTAAACTAATATTTCAATTTCAGTGCTCGATTTCGGTACGATGTCCCCTGAAATCGTATATGTCGAATATAGAATATGTTTCCTTATACTATTAGCTTTCTACAGAAAAAAATTCCCGATGAGTTTTTTTCTTAAAGTCTCGGAAAATCGATTTTAATATGAGTACCATATGACAAATTCACATATTTTATAGTTATTACTATTTTTTTTCTATGTATTTCTGCTAAATCTGACGTTAAACGAATTCAAAACTGTTTACAAATGTCATTAGCAATGTCATAAAAAAATACACTGGGAGAAAGATTCTTACTGGCTCAAAATCTGTAAATTGGTATAAAAACTTCTTGTACAATATGCTTTTTTTATGTTAATGACAAGATTTAGAAGTTATGTCCCCAAAACTGGTGGTACACCGACACCAGAAAATTTGTTGAATACCATTGTCGATTGTTTAAAATTAAATACACAGTGAAAAAATCATTTAAAGTACAAAAATACTTCATCAATATTGGTGTTAATTTTGTAAAAAATAAAAAAAAATTAGAATTTTTTTTAACATCAAATTTAACCATAAAGGACTCAAAATAAATTGTGGGCTGGTACTTTTAAAAAAATTAAAGTAAGATAATTAAGCAATCTTTCATTAAAATCAAAAATGTTGAAAATCCATTTACGTTTTCTATACTTTTTTCATCTTCAAATATGTGGTTTAAAAAAAAAATAATAATAAGTGTAATAACCACATGTTATGTTCAATTTCTATATGATCTCCCCATAAATCGGATATATGTTGGTTACAGATTTAGATTTAGTAATTTAGTATTGCAACACAATCTGCATTGAAATACTATGGCCACTTGAAGTGCACTGAAAGTCAGTTAATTCGTCAAAAATGTATAGTTTTTGGTATTTTAACTGCATTAATGATCATTTAATTGCATAAATAATGGAATTTATATATAAAACAATGATATTTTGTACTTTTAAGCAAAAAAAAAAAAATGCGGCGAATTCAAATTGTGGGCTATCTTCCAATTCGCCTCGTGGGCTATCTTCACACCAGTCCTACACGTTCGTATCTCTGGATTGTGTACAAAATAAAAACACTCTTATGTTTGGTTTAAATTATAACAAATAGCTTTATTAATTCACTTTAATAAACAACTTTATTAATAACAAATTCAAACAACTGCTGCATGTCCTCAATTTCAAAAAATTCTAATTTTATAAGAATCAAACAGAAAATTGGTGCTCACAGTTCAATTGCCGTTCTGTCGTATTCGTACAATGTTATACCAATACCATGAAACTGTGAATACGCTAAGTATAAATGACAATAGGGACAGGTGTATTTGTTGGTCGTCAGGTTTGCACATTTCTTCTTCTGATGAGGTTGAAGAATATTTATCAATGTGTTCTTTTTGCTCCTGTTTAAGGTTCACTTCTCAGCATTCTTCTGCAATTCACTTGAAGTGCTTTTCGTTAGATTGTGGCCAAGTTTTTTCCTTGGCTAAGCCAATTTAATAATTCATATAACTTAATATTTTTACTAAAAGTACAACAAATATTGCTTAAATTCACAGAAAATGTTTCTTACATTAACCCAATATCACAATTTGAACCTAACTTACACTGAGGAAAAAAAGTAATAAAATCAAATAAAAAAATAATAAATTTAAATACTTTTCGACACGTTTTCCACCCGTTGTCTTATTTATTTAAAATTTAAGTAAATACTTTTTATTTAAATTTATTACGTACGTAATAAAATTTGTAATAATAACTTTTTATTAAAATTTATTACGTAGGTAATAAAATTTGATATACATTTTTTAAACATGTCAATTAGTATTTTAAAACAATGTTAGGAAAAGATAAAATTATTATTTTTTTAAATTTTTTCGAAAGTTTTTATCACTCACGGTGGTTCTATCAAAAACCAAACTTTAGTAATGTTGAAAATATTTCTATAATATAATTTTATTGAAATAATGAATTTAATTGCGTACGTAATAAAATTAAATACTTTTTATTTAATTTGAAATTAAATACGCGCGTAATATATTTTTGTATAGAGTATTACTTTTTATACCCTACACCTATGAGGTACAGGGTATATTAACTTTGTGCATATATTGTAACGCCCCTTAGGAGGCGTGTCCGGTATGGAAAAGTATATATATTCTTGATCAGCATCACTACCCGAGTCCGTTTAGCCATGTCCGTCTGTCTGTCTGTCTGTCTGTCTGTCTGTCTGTCCGTCTTGCTGTCTTGCTGTCCGAATACAGAATAACTTGAGAAATACTGATCAGAATGCGATAAAATTTCGTCTGAATATATTTTAGCCAAAAGTAGGAATTAAGTTTGAAAATGAGCCAAATCGGTCAACGGGCACGCCCACCTGCCATACAAGTCACTTTTATATAACTATTTCGGAACTAAAAACTCGAAAAGTATTCAAGGTATAGTTATAAAATTTAAAAGGTATTGTTAGAATTCACCTATAAATATGTGGTCCAAAAATGGGCGTGATCCGCCCACTTTTTTTTTCATTATTTCCCGGGTTTTCATAGTGGAAATTTGATCCGTAAATTATTAAAATCAAAACTATGAAATATTAGCCTTTCGAAATTTTAAATATAGGCGTGGTCCGCCCAATTATATTTTTCAAATTTTATTTTTAGTTTTTTATATTTTTATATAAATTTTTTAATTTATGGGGATATTAGACGTAAATTTCTGATATATGATTAATATTCTGAGCGTGGGGAGGTTCAGCCTAATTAAAAACTTTAAAATTAAGGTATGCAATTAAATATCCCACATTAATATCCCCACCATCGGTGTAGGGTATTCCATAGTCGGGCCCGACCGACTATAAAAATCCGCCCCATGTGACCGAACTTACCCATGTGACTTAACTTTCCCAACTCGTTTATTATAAAAGTATTTAAATCAATTTAAATAGATTTTATTTAATTTTATTACGTCACTTTTTTCTTAGTGTAGTACCATTTAAACAACGCTAAATTATTTGTAAAACTCGTTTGTATTTCAAAAGATATACAATATGCGATCATTTTAAACATACCGTATTAATTTAAACGACAAAAATTCACACTTTTTGATAGCAAACACCAGCACTCTAAGAAACCTGCAATAAAAGAGTATTAATTTGATTATAACCATGAGAAAGTTGATGCCATATTAAGAAGCACTTGGCAAAAATATGTCCAAAATTTTCCATTTCCTACAATACCCAATGTCCCGCATTACCCCAGACTTCCCTATAGAATTACAATGGTGAACAATAAATAAAAATTTCGGTTTTATAAATTTTGGACCATCATTTCTTATTATGTTTGTGTTAAAAATTTGAAAAACGACTAAGCCCCTACAAAATGCATTTCATTACTTTTAAATAAGACCAAATTGTTCAATAATGAACTTATGGTTCACGTGCAAAGTGTTGAATTTCAACGAAATTGTCCCATTTATTAAGAGGTACAACTGTCATTTTTTTCTACAATATACACGTTTAAAATATTTTTCGATATGAGTTTCAAGTAAATCAAAAATTGTAAATCTCAAAAGAGTTGACGTAGATTGCCCGATATAACTTATTTGCGTACGTTTACAATAAATAACCGAAGTTGATGTTGAAGTTGATGTTGTAATTAAATTTTTTTACCTTACTAAAAAGTAATAAAAAGTATTAACTTCAAATTATATGACCAATGAAATAAATTTAAATAAAATGGCCCGTAACTATAGTCAAAATTAACCAGGAGCTTAAATTTAATAACGGCGTTTTTGAAGGCTTTCCAATGAAAATAAATGTCAAAAAGTTATAAAATAAAATAACTCCAGTTTAAAAATGACTATAGTTACGCGCCAAAGTACTTGCTTCAATTTTTTTTACGTACACTAAGAAAAATTGTAAAATATAATAAAAAATGTAATAAAAATCGTAATACTCCATACAAAAAATATTACGTGCGTATTTAATTTCAAAATAAATAAAAAAAGGACTTATTTTAATTAAAATTTCGAAAAAAGGAAAAAAAATAATAATTTTATCTGTTTCTTCTTCTTTATATGAAATAAATAGTTTTTAAAATGCCAATTTTCATATTTATGATGTTGTGATTAAATTCAAATGTTATAACCTTAATAAAAAGTGATAAAAAGTATTTACTTAAAATTTTATTACATACATAATAAATTTAAATAAAAAGTATTTACTTCAAATTTTATTACGTACGTAATAAATTTCAATAAAAAGTATTTACATCAAGTTTAAATAAAAAGTATTTAATTTAAATACAAAAGACTACGGGTGAAAAACGTGTCGAAAAGTATTTAAATGTATTACTTTTTTATTTAATTTTATTTCTTTTTTCCCTCAGTGTACATAATAAATCTAAATAAAACGCATTTACATCAAGTTTAAATAACAAGTAATTAATTTAAATAAAAAAAACTACAGGTGAATAACGTGTCGAAAAGTATTTAAATTTTTATTATTATTATTATTACAAGCTTTTATTTAACTTCACTTGTTTGTACCTTTGTTCGTTTGTTAGTATGTCGGGCACAAAAATATCAAATTTAACACACTTCCTTATATCCGATCGAGTTGAAACTTGAAACACATATAGTATTCTATGTGGCACATATAAAAATAAATTTTAAAGTACGAATTTTGGCCGATAGGGGACCGTGTGAGTTCTGTTCTTTAGCTAGAATGTTGAAATTTAGAATATGTATAGTTTTAGACACGAGGAAAAATATGGCAAACTAAGAACTTTGAATTTTGTCCGCTAGAGGGCGCATTTAATATTAATGGACCCTCTGAAGTGCGTTCTTCACCTAGATAGATGACATCCTATTAATATAATAAATCTGTTTGTACGTTTGTTCCGCTTCTCCGTCTAAACTGCTGATCCGATTTTCTTGAAATTTTTACCACAGATGCAGTATAATCTGGAAGGAATGATAGGCTATATATGGGCGGGATTGACAAAGAAGCGTGGCACCTAAACTGGCACCTAAACTGGCACCTAAAACTACAACCTAAACTTTCCATACGATATAACTCGGCACTTTCACCAGCTACGAACATAAAACAAAAAACTCAAATATAAAAAAAAAAAAAATGATAAGCAAAAGCATAAAACAAAAGCAAAAATACGAAAACAAAAGCAATAACATAAAACTAAAATCCAAACTAAAGTAAAAAATATGAGATAAAGAAAAACGAACCCACCACACTAAAACTCCCCAAAAAAAATTCACCACACCAAAATTCACCACACTGTAACTCACCACACTGAAATTCACTACACTAAAACTCACCACAATAAAAATCACCACATAAAAATTCACCACACTAAAACTCACCACAATAAAATTCACCACATTAAAACTTACCACACTAAAAACTCACCACACTATAAACTCACCACACTAAAATTCACCACATCAAAACTCAGCACACCAAAATTCACTGCATCTAAATTTACCACACTAAAACTCACCACACTAAAACTTCTACTGGGAAAAACTCTACTGGGAAAAACTCTACGGGAATGAATTCTACCGGGAACAATTATACCGGGATGAATTCTACCGGGAAGAATTCTACGGAAATGCGTTATATGGAGAAGAATTTTACGGCGAAGATTTCTACGGCTAAATATTCTACTGGGAAGAATTCTACGGGGATGGGCAGTCTGAGAAAGAATTGTCTTTGAGAAAAGTTGTTTTGGCGGAGAATTATTATTTGGTTACTACATTTATAAAACGATAGAGGGTGCTAAGATCAAAATTTTATATCTCGGTAACCACTTAACTGATCTTGACAATGCTTGGTACAGGAAATCCTTGGGGAAATTTTCAAAGACTAGAAAGTAATAAAAAAATTAAATATTAAAAACTACGAGCATATTACATTCGTAATTATGTAGCCTAAATATGAATTTGTATTTGATACAGGAATACAATTATAATCATATTTATATATATATATCTTATACATCACAAACCTACAACTCCTTATACTTTTAATCTCGCAACCGCTCAGCACACTATAACCCTTCACAGTGTAAGGCAAGATTGTATAGGAGATATCACGTCTCTTTGTCCAGTCACACCCAGATTCTACATGGCGAAAATAATGTAAAATATGAGCTTTTACTTCAATTTTTAAAACTATGTACTACTGTTATAAGTCGAGAGTTGTATAATTTTAAAGGGTTTGCTTATTTGACAGGTGTAACACACCTCGATGAAATTACGACCCTATATAACGTTAATCTACATCATTTAGCCAAATTCCATGACTTAAGTTAAGTACATAAATAAATATTTTTAATTAAAAGTTCATTTTTACCAGATTATCCTGAGTTAAAAACATAACACATGCCAAAAAAATATCATTGGACTTCCGATACCAGCATTGCCTACAAAACCCATAGACACTTCCATACAGATCTACCCCTACTCGAAAATTATATTGAAAACTATTGAAAAGAATACGGCAATTAAATAAAAAAAATATATTATTTAAAGTAAACGCGGAGTTGTACTCAGAGAAGTATAAATTTACTAATTTTGTAATAATATTACGTAAAAAATATAAAGTTTGAACAAAATCATGGGTTCTTAGCAGTGCGATAGTCCCCTTTGTCCCTCTGTGGATCATCCTTTTTAAAGACGAGACAAAAAAAAACAGTATAGCAAAGAGACCACAAAGAAGGTAGGTTGACATGATGAGCGACTTATAGAGCTTGTCAATTGCCTACTGAGCACAAAGTAACACCTGTTGGCAAGAGTTATTCTCCGGCTAATCTCCAAGCTGACGTTATTTGATTTGTTGATGCTAGTACTTTTGTATACGAAGTCCTTCACAACTTCGAAGTTGTGGTTGTTAATAGTGACTTCGTCATGTAATCGGTCACCATAAGACCCATTCGACTCGATTTCCTGTCTAAACTGGAGAATGCTGCACTGACTGCTCGTACACACTTCCCAATGACGTCGATGGAACTCTTGTTGAAGATAGTGCCATTGTGATGGAGTTGTGCAATCATAATACGCTCGTTAGATTTTATACGTGATATTGAGGAGACTTATCCCACGATTGTTGGCGCGTATCGTGGGAACCCCCTTCTTAAGGATTGGTCAGAGTATACTGAGATTCCATTCGCTGGGCATGTTTTCTTCTGATCATATTCTGCTGTTGAGCTGGTGCTTGCTCGTTATGAGCTCATCGCCTCCGGTCTTAAAAAACTCCGACAGACCATCTGATCTTACGGCTTTGTTGTTTTTCAGCCTGTTTATGGCTGTGCAGACCTTATCACGGTCAGGCGGTGGTATGTCAACGCCGTCGTCAGAAACTGGGGTTGTCAAGCTGTCTTCTCTATCGCCGGAGTAGTTGTCGTCAACGCAAGTTAGTAGATAGCTAGTAGTGGCTGCGCGACACTCTTCGCCATACCACTTGTTCCATAGGGGGCGTTGAAATCCAAGCACCTCTTCGGCCGTCCAGTGAATTTATAAATTTGACCTAACTATCTCCCCTACCACAATAGTATTGTAAAAGAGTAAATAAAAACTAATTAATAATATTTTTACGAATTTATTATGCTTAATAATTTTTATTTTATTTTCTAAAATTTTCCCACTTTTTTAATTCGTATGCCCAATTTTGACGTTTACAATTTTTTGAATAAAACTGGATTGAAATTGATGAAATTTACTAATTTGTAATGTAAAGCTCAAGACTGGTGCTTACCTGGGATTTGAGAAAAAAATGGAAAAAATTAGTCCTTTTTGCTTATTATCTCAGGTCCTGTTAACGGAACTTTTAAAATTGGTATGTACATATAATATGTGTTCTGTATGTGTATGTATGTTTTGAAAAAAATAATAATTACTTTATATTCAAAATTGACCAACTAATAGAATCCTCAAAAACGTGGTTTTTCGTTTTTGTCGAATATTCTTGAAACTGGACGTGAAGGGACAAAATTGAAAACGCCATTGTTCTTAGAATGTCCAAATCCATAGGATTTTCTGGTGGTAAAATGGGTGTGCACAGTGTAATAAACGACCGGTAATAAAATAAAAATATTAGGCCTCAATTGTAGACATCTACTGAAAAAGAAGAAAAATGAGTATTCGTATTCTGAATAAAATATTTCTACGCAATTTCTACTGAAGTTTTTAAAAAATTGTCATATTTTCGTTCCACATCAGAGATAGTTGCAAATTCAGTACAACTGATATTCTCATCAGCAGAAATTGGCAAATTTTGAGTTGAGTTTTCCTACTGAAAACGTTAAATTCAGTAGATATAAATATTCATGCTGCAATGCATGATTTAATTAATTTGTTGTGAATATTAAATATTAGGACAATATTTTCGAGAAAAAAAAAACAATTCAGTACACTACCATCGCTCATGTACTACAATCGCGTCAGATAAATGCTTTAATTTGGCTTTCAACTTTGCTCGCCGTGGCCATTAAGAAAGAATAAAAATGAAAATGTGTTGTGTACGACGTGTGGAGATTTCAAAAACACGGACAATGACTTTACATAGATTTAGCACTACACAATGGACATGGTTTTTAAAAATAAATATTTCACTTCCGCCAGTAAAGTAAATTTCTGCCCGCAGTATATAATGTCGGTCGGTTAGCGCGCTGGACGAACCGAAATGTCGCGATATCCAGGTCCAAATCTGGACTAAGAACACTTGAAATATGTTTTTTTTATATGCTTTGCTACTCCGCAGAGAATGAATATGATATATTGATAGTAAAAACTGATAGTAAAATATTTCCCCACCTCAGACTTGGTATTTGTCACTACAACTTTGAAGAACCTATTCAAAGTTCTAGAACCAAACTATTTTTACTGTTATATTAGCCATTATTATAAGACCACACATATCAATGAAATTGTCATTAAATAGCGAAGAACTCTTTCATTTTTGATGAACAACAATTCGAACTGAAGGGTTTGGTTCAAAAACGGGTTAAGTATGTATTTATTGTTTTCTATAGAAATAAACTAAAAAATTCCATTAGCTTGGCATAAAAACGTATTTTAAACGCTGGACTGATCTAGTTTTTGCCCCAAAGTATTTATTTATACAAAAATTGTTTTTAATTGTATGAACAATCAATTTATATTAAAATTCGTGGTTTTAACCTTCAGATGTATTTCAAATATTCGATGTTATTCTCATACTAATGGTATTTGCGTGTTTTAGTATGTTGTGAAATTACATATGGATCATAGGCACATATTTCCTTTTAAACAATAAAACATATTTTTCTTAATGGGCAATGGTAATTTTATGAAAGTCAATTGAAATAAATTCACAGGGCTATAGCGCAAAATTATTATTATTATAATTATTACAAATTATTTTTTAAAATTAAAAAAAAAAAAATTGTAGTCAACAGGATTTGAACTTGCGACAACGGAATGGGAGATCTGAGTTCTACCCTCCGATCTAAATACATCAAATTTTTTTGTTTAAAAAAAAAAACAGAATATAAATTGAATATAAAAAAAAAATTTTGTTATTTTTTATGTTCCAAAACAGAATATGTGTGGAACAGCAGAATTTTTATCTAAAATAGCGACTCAGTGGAAATATACTGAGAAATTAAGTTTTTTTGTCTACTTTAATAGCAGATTTCTACAATTGAGAATCAAAACCTTAATTTAAAGCTTTAGAACTGTTTTATTTTAATTTAATAAAATTTATTTTAATAATACTACAGTCTTAGGCAGAGCTCTCCACCATTATGAGCTGTGCGTGTTATATATGAACTCAAAGTGGTGGGATCTACATTTTATTGCCGAATCCGAACGGCGGGTGAGAGCTTTTCATAGGCAGTGTTTTTACTCTCGTAGGTTTGCCATTTACTGCCGAGAGATAGCGTGGTATAGAAAAATGGTTATATGAAAAGATGTTGTTAGCCCCAGTTCAGGCTTGATCCGGGGACCTTTCGGCTCGCAGTCCAAAGTTACCGACGAAACATTTATATTATTATTTTAAATAAATAATGTTGTTTACAAATTTTGTTGAGTTTTTATATTTTTACAAGCTTTTATTTAACTTCACTTGTTTGTACCTTTGTTCGTTTGTTAGTATGTCGGGCACAAAAATATCAAATTTAACACACTTCCTTGTATCCGATCGAGTTGAAACTTGAAACACATATAGTATTCTATGTGGCACATATAAAAATAAATTTTAAAGTACGAATTTTGGCCGATAGGGGGCGATAAAATTATGACCGTGTGAGTTCTGTTCTTTAGCTAGAATGTTGAAATTTAGAATATGTATAGTTTTAGACACGAGGAAAAATATGGCAAACTAAGAAATTTGAATTTTGTCCGCTAGAGGGCGCATTTATTATTAATGGACCCTCTGAAGTGCGTTCTTCACCTAGAAAGATGACATCCTATTAATATAATAAATCTGTTTGTATGTTTGTTCCGCTTCTCCGTCTAAACTGCTGATCCGATTTTCTTGAAATTTTTACCACAGATGCAGTATAATCTGGAAGGAATGATAGGCTATATATGGGCGGGATTGACAAAGAAGCGTGGCACCTCCCATACAACCTAAACTTTCCATACGATATAACTCAGCACTTTCACCAGCTACGAACATAAAACAAAAAACTCAAATACAAAAAAAAACAAAATTAAAGCAAAAGCATAAAACAAAAGCAAAAATACGAAAACAAAAGCAATAACATAAAACTAAAATCCAAACTAAAGTAAAAAAAATAAGATAAAGAAAAACGAACTCACCACACTAAAACTCCCCAAAAAAAATTCACCACACCAAAATTCACCATACTGTAACTCACCACACTGAAATTCACTACACTAAAACTCACCACAATAAAAATCACCACATAAAAATTCACCACACTAAAACTCACCACAATAAAACTCATCACACTAAATAAAAAATGTAATAAAAATCGTAATACTCCATACAAAAAATATTACGTGTGTATTTAATTTCAAAATAAATAAAAAAAGGATTTATTTTAATTAAAATTTCGAAAAAAGGAAAAAAAAATAATAATTTTATCTGTTTCTAATCTTCTTTATATGAAATAAATAGTTTTTAAAATGCCAATTTTCATATTTATGATGTTGTGATTAAATTCAAATGTTATAACCTTAATAAAAAGTGATAAAAAGTATTTACTTAAAATTTTATTACATACATAATAAATTTAAATAAAAAGTATTTACTTCAAATTTTAATACGTACGTAATAAATTTCAATAAAAAGTATTTACATCAAGTTTAAATAAAAAGTATTTAATTTAAATACAAAAGACTACGGGTGAAAAACGTGTCGAAAAGTATTTAAATGTATTACTTTTTTATTTAATTTTATTTCTTTTTTCCCTCAGTGTACATAATAAATCTAAATAAAACGCATATACATCAAGTTTAAATGACAAGTAATTAATTTAAATAAAAAAAAACTACAGGTGAATAACGTGTCGAAAAGTATTTAAATTTTTATTATTATTATTATTATTACAAGCTTTTATTTAACTTCACTTGTTTGTACCTTTGTTCGTTTGTTAGTATGTCGGGCACAAAAATATCAAATTTAACACACTTCCTTATATCCGATCGAGTTGAAACTTGAAACACATATAGTATTCTATGTGGCACATATAAAAATAAATTTTAAAGTACGAATTTTGGCCGATAGGGGGCGATAAAACTATTTTTGGACCGTGTGAGTTCTGTTCTTTAGCTAGAATGTTGAAATTTAGAATATGTATAGTTTTAGACACGAGGAAAAATATGGCAAACTAAGAACTTTGAATTTTGTCCGCTAGAGGGCGCATTTATTATTAATGGACCCTCTGAAGTGCGTTCTTCACCTAGATAGATGACATCCTATTAATATAATAAATCTGTTTGTACGTTTGTTCCGCTTCTCCGTCTAAACTGCTGATCCGATTTTCATGAAATTTTTACCACAGATGCAGTATAATCTGGAAGGAATGATAGGCTATATATGGGCGGGATTGACAAAGAAGCGTGGCACCTAAACTGGCACCTAAAACTACAACCTAAACTTTCCATACGATATAACTCGGCACTTTCACCAGCTACGAACATAAAACAAAAAACTCAAATATAAAAAAAAAAAAATGATAAGCAAAAGCATAAAACAAAAGCAAAAATACGAAAACAAAAGCAATAACATAAAACTAAAATCCAAACTAAAGTAAAAAATATGAGATAAAGAAAAACGAACCCACCACACTAAAACTCCCCAAAAAAAATTCACCACACCAAAATTCACCACACTGTAACTCACCACACTGAAATTCACTACACTAAAACTCACCACAATAAAAATCACCACATAAAAATTCACCACACTAAAACTCACCACAATAAAATTCACCACATTAAAACTTACCACACTAAAAACTCACCACACTATAAACTCACCACACTAAAATTCACCACATCAAAACTCAGCACACCAAAATTCACTGCATCTAAATTTACCACACTAAAACTCACCACACTAAAACTTCTACTGGGAAAAACTCTACTGGGAAAAACTCTACGGGAATGAATTCTACCGGGAACAATTATACCGGGATGAATTCTACCGGGAAGAATTCTACGGAAATGCGTTATATGGAGAAGAATTTTACGGCGAAGATTTCTACGGCTAAATATTATACTGGGAAGAATTCTACGGGGATGGGCAGTCTGAGAAAGAATTGTCTTTGAGAAAAGTTGTTTTGGCGGAGAATTATTATTTGGTTACTACATTTATAAAACGATAGAGGGTGCTAAGATCAAAATTTTATATCTCGGTAACCACTTAACTGATCTTGACAATGCTTGGTACAGGAAATCCTTGGGGAAATTTTCAAAGACTAGAAAGTAATAAAAAAATTAAATATTAAAAACTACGAGCATATTACATTCGAAATTATGTAGCCTAAATATGAATTTGTATTTGATACAGGAATACAATTATAATCATATTTATATATATATATATCTTATACATCACAAACCTACAACTCCTTATACTTTTAATCTCGCAACCGCTCAACACACTATAACCCTTCACAGTGTAAGGCAAGATTGTATAGGAGATATCACGTCTCTTTGTCCAGTCACACCCAGATTCTACATGGCGAAAATAATGTAAAATATGAGCTTTTACTTCAATTTTTAAAACTATGTACTACTGTTATAAGTCGAGAGTTGTATAATTTTAAAGGGTTTGCTTATTTGACAGGTGTAACACACCTCGATGAAATTACGACCCTATATAACGTTAATCTACATCATTTAGCCAAATTCCATGACTTAAGTTAAGTACATAAATAAATATTTTTAATTAAAAGTTCATTTTTACCAGATTATCCTGAGTTAAAAACATAACACATGCCAAAAAAATATCATTGGACTTCCGATACCAGCATTGCCTACAAAACCCATAGACACTTCCATACAGATCTACCCCTACTCGAAAATTATATTGAAAACTATTGAAAAGAATACGGCAATTAAATAAAAAAAATATATTATTTAAAGTAAACGCGGAGTTGTACTCAGAGAAGTATAAATTTACTAATTTTGTAATAATATTACGTAAAAAATATAAAGTTTGAACAAAATCATGGGTTCTTAGCAGTGCGATAGTCCCCTTTGTCCCTCTGTGGATCATCCTTTGTAAAGACGAGACAAAAAAAAACAGTATAGCAAAGAGACCACAAAGAAGGTAGGTTGACATGATGAGCGACTTATAGAGCTTGTCAATTGCCTACTGAGCACAAAGTAACACCTGTTGGCAAGAGTTATTCTCCGGCTAATCTCCAAGCTGACGTTATTTGATTTGTTGATGCTAGTACTTTTGTATACGAAGTCCTTCACAACTTCGAAGTTGTGGTTGTTAATAGTGACTTCGTCATGTAATCGGTCACCATAAGACCCATTCGACTCGATTTCCTGTCTAAACTGGAGAATGCTGCACTGACTGCTCGTACACACTTCCCAATGACGTCGATGGAACTCTTGTTGAAGATAGTGCCATTGTGATGGAGTTGTGCAATCATAATACGCTCGTTAGATTTTATACGTGATATTGAGGAGACTTATCCCACGATTGTTGGCGCGTATCGTGGGAACCCCCTTCTTAAGGATTGGTCAGAGTATACTGAGATTCCATTCGCTGGGCATGTTTTCTTCTGATCATATTCTGCTGTTGAGCTGGTGCTTGCTCGTTATGAGCTCATCGCCTCCGGTCTTAAAAAACTCCGACAGACCATCTGATCTTACGGCTTTGTTGTTTTTCAGCCTGTTTATGGCTGTGCAGACCTTATCACGGTCAGGCGGTGGTATGTCAACGCCGTCGTCAGAAACTGGGGTTGTCAAGCTGTCTTCTCTATCGCCGGAGTAGTTGTCGTCAACGCAAGTTAGTAGATAGCTAGTAGTGGCTGCGCGACACTCTTCGCCATACCACTTGTTCCATAGGGGGCGTTGAAATCCAAGCACCTCTTCGGCCGTCCAGTGAATTTATAAATTTGACCTAACTATCTCCCCTACCACAATAGTATTGTAAAAGAGTAAATAAAAACTAATTAATAATATTTTTACGAATTTATTATGCTTAATAATTTTTATTTTATTTTCTAAAATTTTCCCACTTTTTTAATTCGTATGCCCAATTTTGACGTTTACAATTTTTTGATAAAAACTGGATTGAAATTGATGAAATTTAGTAATTTGTAATGTAAAGCTCAAGACTGGTGCTTACCTGGGATTTGAGAAAAAAATGGAAAAAATTAGTCCTTTTTGCTTATTATCTCAGGTCCTGTTAACGGAACTTTTAAAATTGGTATGTACATATAATATGTGTTCTGTATGTGTATGTATGTTTTGAAAAAAATAATAATTACTTTATATTCAAAATTAACCAACTAATAGAATCCTCAAATACGTGGTTTTTCGTTTTTGTCGAATATTCTTGAAACTGGACGTGAAGGGACAAAATTGAAAACGCCATTGTTCTTAGAATGTCCAAATCCATAGGATTTTCTGGTGGTAAAATGGGTGTGCACAGTGTAATAAACGACCGGTAATAAAATAATAATATTAGGCCTCAATTGTAGACATCTACTGAAAAAGAAGAAAAATGAGTATTCGTATTCTGAATAAAATATTTCTACGCAATTTCTACTGAAGTTTTTCAAAAATTGTCAAATTTTCGTTCCACATCAGAGATAGTTGCAAATTCAGTACAACTGATATTCTCATCAGCAGAAATTGGCAAATTTTGAGTTGAGTTTTCCTACTGAAAACGTTAAATTCAGTAGATATAAATATTCATGCTGCAATGCATGATTTAATTAATTTGTTGTGAATATTAAATATTAGGACAATATTTTCGAGAAAAAAAAAACAATTCAGTACACTACCATCGCTCATGTACTACAATCGCGTCAGATAAATGCTTTAATTTGGCTTTCAACTTTGCTCGCCGTGGCCATTAAGAAAGAATAAAAATGAAAATGTGTTGTGTACGACGTGTGGAGATTTCAAAAACACGGACAATGACTTTACATAGATTTAGCACTACACAATGGACATGGTTTTTAAAAATAAATATTTCACTTCCGCCAGTAAAGTAAATTTCTGCCCGCAGTATATAATGTCGGTCGGTTAGCGCGCTGGACGAACCGAAATGTCGCGATATCCAGGTCCAAATCTGGACTAAGAACACTTGAAATATGTTTTTTTTATATGCTTTGCTACTCCGCAGAGAATGAATATGATATATTGATAGTAAAAACTGATAGTAAAATATTTCCCCACCTCAGACTTGGTATTTGTCACTACAACTTTGAAGAACCTATTCAAAGTTCTAGAACCAAACTATTTTTACTGTTATATTAGCCATTATTATAAGACCACACATATCAATGAAATTGTCATTAAATAGCGAAGAACTCTTTCATTTTTGATGAACAACAATTCGAACTGAAGGGTTTGGTTCAAAAACGGGTTAAGTATGTATTTATTGTTTTCTATAGAAATAAACTAAAAAATTCCATTAGCTTGGCATAAAAACGTATTTTAAACGCTGGACTGATCTAGTTTTTGCCCCAAAGTATTTATTTATACAAAAATTGTTTTTAATTGTATGAACAATCAATTTATATTAAAATTCGTGGTTTTAACCTTCAGATGTATTTCAAATATTCGATGTTATTCTCATACTAATGATATTTGCGTGTTTTAGTATGTTGTGAAATTACATATGGATCATAGGCACATATTTCCTTTTAAACAATAAAACATATTTTTCTTAATGGGCAATGGTAATTTTATGAAAGTCAATTGAAATAAATTCACAGGGCTATAGCGCCAAATTATTATTATTATAATTATTACAAATTATTTTTTCAAATTAAAAAAAAAAAAATTGTAGTCAACAGGATTTGAACTTGCGACAACGGAATGGGAGATCTGAGTTCTACCCTCCGATCTAAATACATCAAATTTTTTTGTTTAAAAAAAAAACAGAATATAAATTGAATATAAAAAAAAATTTTGTTATTTTTTATGTTCCAAAACAGAATATGTGTGGAACAGCAGAATTTTTATCTAGAATAGCGACTCAGTGGAAATCTACTGAGAAATTAAGTTTTTTTGTCTACTTTAATAGCAGATTTCTACAATTGAGAATCAAAACCTTAATTTAAAGCTTTAGAACTGTTTTATTTTAATTTAATAAAATTTATTTTAATAATAATAATAGTTTGACCCTACAGTCCTATAAGAACTTAGGCAGAGCTCTCCACCATTATGAGCTGTGCGTGTTATATATGAACTCAAAGTGGTGGGATCTACATTTTATTGCCGAATCCGAACGGCGGGTGAGAGCTTTTCATAGGCAGTGTTTTTACTCTCGTAGGTTTGCCATTTACTGCCGAGAGATAGCGTGGTATAGAAAAATGGTTATATGAAAAGATGTTGTTAGCCCCCAGTTCAGGCTTGATCCGGGGACCTTTCGGCTCGCAGTCCAAAGTTACCGACGAAACATTTATATTATTATTTTAAATAAATAATGTTGTTTACAAATTTTGTTGAGTTTTTATATTTTTACAAGCTTTTATTTAACTTCACTTGTTTGTACCTTTGTTCGTTTGTTAGTATGTCGGGCACAAAAATATCAAATTTAACACACTTCCTTATATCCGATCGAGTTGAAACTTGAAACACATATAGTATTCTATGTGGCACATATAAAAATAAATTTTAAAGTACGAATTTTGGCCGATAGGGGGCGATAAAATTATGACCGTGTGAGTTCTGTTCTTTAGCTAGAATGTTGAAATTTAGAATATGTATAGTTTTAGACACGAGGAAAAATATGGCAAACTAAGAAATTTGAATTTTGTCCGCTAGAGGGCGCATTTATTATTAATGGACCCTCTGAAGTGCGTTCTTCACCTAGAAAGATGACATCCTATTAATATAATAAATCTGTTTGTACGTTTGTTCCGCTTCTCCGTCTAAACTGCTGATCCGATTTTCTTGAAATTTTTACCACAGATGCAGTATAATCTGGAAGGAATGATAGGCTATATATGGGCGGGATTGACAAAGAAGCGTGGCACCTCCCATACAACCTAAACTTTCCATACGATATAACTCGGCACTTTCACCAGCTACGAACATAAAACAAAAAACTCAAATACAAAAAAAAACAAAATTAAAGCAAAAGCATAAAACAAAAGCAAAAATACGAAAACAAAAGCAATAACATAAAACTAAAATCCAAACTAAAGTAAAAAAAATAAGATAAAGAAAAACGAACTCACCACACTAAAACTCCCCAAAAAAAATTCACCACACCAAAATTCACCACACTGTAACTCACCACACTGAAATTCACTACACTAAAACTCACCACAATAAAAATCACCACATAAAAATTCACCACACTAAAACTCACCACAATAAAATTCACCACATTAAAACTTACCACACTAAAAACTCACCACACTATAAACTCACCACACTAAAATTCACCACATCAAAACTCAGCACACCAAAATTCACTGCATCTAAATTTACCACACTAAAACTCACCACACTAAAACTTCTACTGGGAAAAACTCTACTGGGAAAAACTCTACGGGAATGAATTCTACCGGGAACAATTATACCGGGATGAATTCTACCGGGAAGAATTCTACGGAAATGCGTTATATGGAGAAGAATTTTACGGCGAAGATTTCTACGGCTAAATATTATACTGGGAAGAATTCTACGGGGATGGGCAGTCTGAGAAAGAATTGTCTTTGAGAAAAGTTGTTTTGGCGGAGAATTATTATTTGGTTACTACATTTATAAAACGATAGAGGGTGCTAAGATCAAAATTTTATATCTCGGTAACCACTTAACTGATCTTGACAATGCTTGGTACAGGAAATCCTTGGGGAAATTTTCAAAGACTAGAAAGTAATAAAAAAATTAAATATTAAAAACTACGAGCATATTACATTCGAAATTATGTAGCCTAAATATGAATTTGTATTTGATACAGGAATACAATTATAATCATATTTATATATATATATATCTTATACATCACAAACCTACAACTCCTTATACTTTTAATCTCGCAACCGCTCAACACACTATAACCCTTCACAGTGTAAGGCAAGATTGTATAGGAGATATCACGTCTCTTTGTCCAGTCACACCCAGATTCTACATGGCGAAAATAATGTAAAATATGAGCTTTTACTTCAATTTTTAAAACTATGTACTACTGTTATAAGTCGAGAGTTGTATAATTTTAAAGGGTTTGCTTATTTGACAGGTGTAACACACCTCGATGAAATTACGACCCTATATAACGTTAATCTACATCATTTAGCCAAATTCCATGACTTAAGTTAAGTACATAAATAAATATTTTTAATTAAAAGTTCATTTTTACCAGATTATCCTGAGTTAAAAACATAACACATGCCAAAAAAATATCATTGGACTTCCGATACCAGCATTGCCTACAAAACCCATAGACACTTCCATACAGATCTACCCCTACTCGAAAATTATATTGAAAACTATTGAAAAGAATACGGCAATTAAATAAAAAAAATATATTATTTAAAGTAAACGCGGAGTTGTACTCAGAGAAGTATAAATTTACTAATTTTGTAATAATATTACGTAAAAAATATAAAGTTTGAACAAAATCATGGGTTCTTAGCAGTGCGATAGTCCCCTTTGTCCCTCTGTGGATCATCCTTTGTAAAGACGAGACAAAAAAAAACAGTATAGCAAAGAGACCACAAAGAAGGTAGGTTGACATGATGAGCGACTTATAGAGCTTGTCAATTGCCTACTGAGCACAAAGTAACACCTGTTGGCAAGAGTTATTCTCCGGCTAATCTCCAAGCTGACGTTATTTGATTTGTTGATGCTAGTACTTTTGTATACGAAGTCCTTCACAACTTCGAAGTTGTGGTTGTTAATAGTGACTTCGTCATGTAATCGGTCACCATAAGACCCATTCGACTCGATTTCCTGTCTAAACTGGAGAATGCTGCACTGACTGCTCGTACACACTTCCCAATGACGTCGATGGAACTCTTGTTGAAGATAGTGCCATTGTGATGGAGTTGTGCAATCATAATACGCTCGTTAGATTTTATACGTGATATTGAGGAGACTTATCCCACGATTGTTGGCGCGTATCGTGGGAACCCCCTTCTTAAGGATTGGTCAGAGTATACTGAGATTCCATTCGCTGGGCATGTTTTCTTCTGATCATATTCTGCTGTTGAGCTGGTGCTTGCTCGTTATGAGCTCATCGCCTCCGGTCTTAAAAAACTCCGACAGACCATCTGATCTTACGGCTTTGTTGTTTTTCAGCCTGTTTATGGCTGTGCAGACCTTATCACGGTCAGGCGGTGGTATGTCAACGCCGTCGTCAGAAACTGGGGTTGTCAAGCTGTCTTCTCTATCGCCGGAGTAGTTGTCGTCAACGCAAGTTAGTAGATAGCTAGTAGTGGCTGCGCGACACTCTTCGCCATACCACTTGTTCCATAGGGGGCGTTGAAATCCAAGCACCTCTTCGGCCGTCCAGTGAATTTATAAATTTGACCTAACTATCTCCCCTACCACAATAGTATTGTAAAAGAGTAAATAAAAACTAATTAATAATATTTTTACGAATTTATTATGCTTAATAATTTTTATTTTATTTTCTAAAATTTTCCCACTTTTTTAATTCGTATGCCCAATTTTGACGTTTACAATTTTTTGATAAAAACTGGATTGAAATTGATGAAATTTAGTAATTTGTAATGTAAAGCTCAAGACTGGTGCTTACCTGGGATTTGAGAAAAAAATGGAAAAAATTAGTCCTTTTTGCTTATTATCTCAGGTCCTGTTAACGGAACTTTTAAAATTTGTATGTACATATAATATGTGTTCTGTATGTGTATGTATGTTTTGAAAAAAATAATAATTACTTTATATTCAAAATGAACCAACTAATAGAATCCTCAAAAACGTGGTTTTTCGTTTTTGTCGAATATTCTTGAAACTGGACGTGAAGGGACAAAATTGAAAACGCCATTGTTCTTAGAATGTCCAAATCCATAGGATTTTCTGGTGGTAAAATGGGTGTGCACAGTGTAATAAACGACCGGTAATAAAATAAAAATATTAGGCCTCAATTGTAGACATCTACTGAAAAAGAAGAAAAATGAGTATTCGTATTCTGAATAAAATATTTCTACGCAATTTCTACTGAAGTTTTTAAAAAATTGTCAAATTTTCGTTCCACATCAGAGATAGTTGCAAATTCAGTACAACTGATATTCTCATCAGCAGAAATTGGCAAATTTTGAGTTGAGTTTTCCTACTGAAAACGTTAAATTCAGTAGATATAAATATTCATGCTGCAATGCATGATTTAATTAATTTGTTGTGAATATTAAATATTAGGACAATATTTTCGAGAAAAAAAAAACAATTCAGTACACTACCATCGCTCATGTACTACAATCGCGTCAGATAAATGCTTTAATTTGGCTTTCAACTTTGCTCGCCGTGGCCATTAAGAAAGAATAAAAATGAAAATGTGTTGTGTACGACGTGTGGAGATTTCAAAAACACGGACAATGACTTTACATAGATTTAGCACTACACAATGGACATGGTTTTTAAAAATAAATATTTCACTTCCGCCAGTAAAGTAAATTTCTGCCCGCAGTATATAATGTCGGTCGGTTAGCGCGCTGGACGAACCGAAATGTCGCGATATCCAGGTCCAAATCTGGACTAAGAACACTTGAAATATGTTTTTTTTATATGCTTTGCTACTCCGCAGAGAATGAATATGATATATTGATAGTAAAAACTGATAGTAAAATATTTCCCCACCTCAGACTTGGTATTTGTCACTACAACTTTGAAGAACCTATTCAAAGTTCTAGAACCAAACTATTTTTACTGTTATATTAGCCATTATTATAAGACCACACATATCAATGAAATTGTCATTAAATAGCGAAGAACTCTTTCATTTTTGATGAACAACAATTCGAACTGAAGGGTTTGGTTCAAAAACGGGTTAAGTATGTATTTATTGTTTTCTATAGAAATAAACTAAAAAATTCCATTAGCTTGGCATAAAAACGTATTTTAAACGCTGGACTGATCTAGTTTTTGCCCCAAAGTATTTATTTATACAAAAATTGTTTTTAATTGTATGAACAATCAATTTATATTAAAATTCGTGGTTTTAACCTTCAGATGTATTTCAAATATTCGATGTTATTCTCATACTAATGATATTTGCGTGTTTTAGTATGTTGTGAAATTACATATGGATCATAGGCACATATTTCCTTTTAAACAATAAAACATATTTTTCTTAATGGGCAATGGTAATTTTATGAAAGTCAATTGAAATAAATTCACAGGGCTATAGCGCAAAATTATTATTATTATAATTATTACAAATTATTTTTTAAAATTAAAAAAAAAAAATTGTAGTCAACAGGATTTGAACTTGCGACAACGGAATGGGAGATCTGAGTTCTACCCTCCGATCTAAATACATCAAATTTTTTTGTTTAAAAAAAAAAACAGAATATAAATTGAATATAAAAAAAAAAATTTGTTATTTTTTATGTTCCAAAACAGAATATGTGTGGAACAGCAGAATTTTTATCTAGAATAGCGACTCAGTGGAAATCTACTGAGAAATTAAGGTTTTTTGTCTACTTTAATAGCAGATTTCTACAATTGAGAATCAATTTAAAGCTTTAGAACTGTTTTATTTTAATTTAATAAAATTTATTTTAATAATAATAATAGTTTGACCCTACAGTCCTATAAGAACTTAGGCAGAGCTCTCCACCATTATGAGCTGTGCGTGTTATATATGAACTCAAAGTGGTGGGATCTACATTTTATTGCCGAATCCGAACGGCGGGTGAGAGCTTTTCATAGGCAGTGTTTTTACTCTCGTAGGTTTGCCATTTACTGCCGAGAGATAGCGTGGTATAGAAAAATGGTTATATGAAAAGATGTTGTTAGCCCCAGTTCAGGCTTGATCCGGGGACCTTTCGGCTCGCAGTCCAAAGTTACCGACGAAACATTTATATTATTATTTTAAATAAATAATGTTGTTTACAAATTTTGTTGAGTTTTTATATTTTTACAAGCTTTTATTTAACTTCACTTGTTTGTACCTTTGTTCGTTTGTTAGTATGTCGGGCACAAAAATATCAAATTTAACACACTTCCTTGTATCCGATCGAGTTGAAACTTGAAACACATATAGTATTCTATGTGGCACATATAAAAATAAATTTTAAAGTACGAATTTTGGCCGATAGGGGGCGATAAAATTATGACCGTGTGAGTTCTGTTCTTTAGCTAGAATGTTAAAATTTAGAATATGTATAGTTTTAGACACGAGGAAAAATATGGCAAACTAAGAAATTTGAATTTTGTCCGCTAGAGGGCGCATTTATTATTAATGGACCCTCTGAAGTGCGTTATTCACCTAGAAAGATGACATCCTATTAATATAATAAATCTGTTTGTATGTTTGTTCCGCTTCTCCGTCTAAACTGCTGATCCGATTTTCTTGAAATTTTTACCACAGATGCAGTATAATCTGGAAGGAATGATAGGCTATATATGGGCGGGATTGACAAAGAAGCGTGGCACCTCCCATACAACCTAAACTTTCCATACGATATAACTCGGCACTTTCACCAGCTACGAACATAAAACAAAAAACTCAAATACAAAAAAAAACAAAATTAAAGCAAAAGCATAAAACAAAAGCAAAAATACGAAAACAAAAGCAATAACATAAAACTAAAATCCAAACTAAAGTAAAAAAAATAAGATAAAGAAAAACGAACTCACCACACTAAAACTCCCCAAAAAAAATTCACCACACCAAAATTCACCATACTGTAACTCACCACACTGAAATTCACTACACTAAAACTCACCACAATAAAAATCACCACATAAAAATTCACCACACTAAAACTCACCACAATAAAACTCATCACACTAAATAAAAAATGTAATAAAAATCGTAATACTCCATACAAAAAATATTACGTGCGTATTTAATTTCAAAATAAATAAAAAAAGGATTTATTTTAATTAAAATTTCGAAAAAAGGAAAAAAAAATATTAATTTTATCTGTTTCTAATCTTCTTTATATGAAATAAATAGTTTTTAAAATGCCAATTTTCATATTTATGATGTTGTGATTAAATTCAAATGTTATAACCTTAATAAAAAGTGATAAAAAGTATTTACTTAAAATTTTATTACATACATAATAAATTTAAATAAAAAGTATTTACTTCAAATTTTATTACGTACGTAATAAATTTCAATAAAAAGTATTTACATCAAGTTTAAATAAAAAGTATTTAATTTAAATACAAAAGACTACGGGTGAAAAACGTGTCGAAAAGTATTTAAATGTATTACTTTTTTATTTAATTTTATTTCTTTTTTCCCTCAGTGTACATAATAAATCTAAATAAAACGCATTTACATCAAGTTTAAATAACAAGTAATTAATTTAAATAAAAAGAAACTACAGGTGAATAACGTGTCGAAAAGTATTTAAATTTTTATTATTATTATTATTACAAGCTTTTATTTAACTTCACTTGTTTGTACCTTTGTTCGTTTGTTAGTATGTCGGGCACAAAAATATCAAATTTAACACACTTCCTTATATCCGATCGAGTTGAAACTTGAAACACATATAGTATTCTATGTGGCACATATAAAAATAAATTTTAAAGTACGAATTTTGGCCGATAGGGGGCGATAAAACTATTTTTGGACCGTGTGAGTTCTGTTCTTTAGCTAGAATGTTGAAATTTAGAATATGTATAGTTTTAGACACGAGGAAAAATATGGCAAACTAAGAACTTTGAATTTTGTCCGCTAGAGGGCGCATTTAATATTAATGGACCCTCTGAAGTGCGTTCTTCACCTAGATAGATGACATCCTATTAATATAATAAATCTGTTTGCACGTTTGTTCCGCTTCTCCGTCTAAACTGCTGATCCGATTTTCTTGAAATTTTTACCACAGATGCAGTATAATCTGGAAGGAATGATAGGCTATATATGGGCGGGATTGACAAAGAAGCGTGGCACCTAAACTGGCACCTAAACTGGCACCTAAAACTACAACCTAAACTTTCCATACGATATAACTCGGCACTTTCACCAGCTACGAACATAAAACAAAAAACTCAAATATAAAAAAAAAAAAAATGATAAGCAAAAGCATAAAACAAAAGCAAAAATACGAAAACAAAAGCAATAACATAAAACTAAAATCCAAACTAAAGTAAAAAATATGAGATAAAGAAAAACGAACCCACCACACTAAAACTCCCCAAAAAAAATTCACCACACCAAAATTCACCACACTGTAACTCACCACACTGAAATTCACTACACTAAAACTCACCACAATAAAAATCACCACATAAAAATTCACCACACTAAAACTCACCACAATAAAATTCACCACATTAAAACTTACCACACTAAAAACTCACCACACTATAAACTCACCACACTAAAATTCACCACATCAAAACTCAGCACACCAAAATTCACTGCATCTAAATTTACCACACTAAAACTCACCACACTAAAACTTCTACTGGGAAAAACTCTACTGGGAAAAACTCTACGGGAATGAATTCTACCGGGAACAATTATACCGGGATGAATTCTACCGGGAAGAATTCTACGGAAATGCGTTATATGGAGAAGAATTTTACGGCGAAGATTTCTACGGCTAAATATTCTACTGGGAAGAATTCTACGGGGATGGGCAGTCTGAGAAAGAATTGTCTTTGAGAAAAGTTGTTTTGGCGGAGAATTATTATTTGGTTACTACATTTATAAAACGATAGTGGGTGCTAAGATCAAAATTTTATATCTCGGTAACCACTTAACTGATCTTGACAATGCTTGGTACAGGAAATCCTTGGGGAAATTTTCAAAGACTAGAAAGTAATAAAAAAATTAAATATTAAAAACTACGAGCATATTACATTCGTAATTATGTAGCCTAAATATGAATTTGTATTTGATACAGGAATACAATTATAATCATATTTATATATATGTATATCTTATACATCACAAACCTACAACTCCTTATACTTTTAATCTCGCAACCGCTCAGCACACTATAACCCTTCACAGTGTAAGGCAAGATTGTATAGGAGATATCACGTCTCTTTGTCCAGTCACACCCAGATTCTACATGGCGAAAATAATGTAAAATATGAGCTTTTACTTCAATTTTTAAAACTATGTACTACTGTTATAAGTCGAGAGTTGTATAATTTTAAAGGGTTTGCTTATTTGACAGGTGTAACACACCTCGATGAAATTACGACCCTATATAACGTTAATCTACATCATTTAGCCAAATTCCATGACTTAAGTTAAGTACATAAATAAATATTTTTAATTAAAAGTTCATTTTTACCAGATTATCCTGAGTTAAAAACATAACACATGCCAAAAAAATATCATTGGACTTCCGATACCAGCATTGCCTACAAAACCCATAGACACTTCCATACAGATCTACCCCTACTCGAAAATTATATTGAAAACTATTGAAAAGAATACGGCAATTAAATAAAAAAAATATATTATTTAAAGTAAACGCGGAGTTGTACTCAGAGAAGTATAAATTTACTAATTTTGTAATAATATTACGTAAAAAATATAAAGTTTGAACAAAATCATGGGTTCTTAGCAGTGCGATAGTCCCCTTTGTCCCTCTGTGGATCATCCTTTGTAAAGACGAGACAAAAAAAAACAGTATAGCAAAGAGACCACAAAGAAGGTAGGTTGACATGATGAGCGACTTATAGAGCTTGTCAATTGCCTACTGAGCACAAAGTAACACCTGTTGGCAAGAGTTATTCTCCGGCTAATCTCCAAGCTGACGTTATTTGATTTGTTGATGCTAGTACTTTTGTATACGAAGTCCTTCACAACTTCGAAGTTGTGGTTGTTAATAGTGACTTCGTCATGTAATCGGTCACCATAAGACCCATTCGACTCGATTTCCTGTCTAAACTGGAGAATGCTGCACTGACTGCTCGTACACACTTCCCAATGACGTCGATGGAACTCTTGTTGAAGATAGTGCCATTGTGATGGAGTTGTGCAATCATAATACGCTCGTTAGATTTTATACGTGATATTGAGGAGACTTATCCCACGATTGTTGGCGCGTATCGTGGGAACCCCCTTCTTAAGGATTGGTCAGAGTATACTGAGATTCCATTCGCTGGGCATGTTTTCTTCTGATCATATTCTGCTGTTGAGCTGGTGCTTGCTCGTTATGAGCTCATCGCCTCCGGTCTTAAAAAACTCCGACAGACCATCTGATCTTACGGCTTTGTTGTTTTTCAGCCTGTTTATGGCTGTGCAGACCTTATCACGGTCAGGCGGTGGTATGTCAACGCCGTCGTCAGAAACTGGGGTTGTCAAGCTGTCTTCTCTATCGCCGGAGTAGTTGTCGTCAACGCAAGTTAGTAGATAGCTAGTAGTGGCTGCGCGACACTCTTCGCCATACCACTTGTTCCATAGGGGGCGTTGAAATCCAAGCACCTCTTCGGCCGTCCAGTGAATTTATAAATTTGACCTAACTATCTCCCCTACCACAATAGTATTGTAAAAGAGTAAATAAAAACTAATTAATAATATTTTTACGAATTTATTATGCTTAATAATTATACCCTACACTAAGAGTGAAGGGTATATTCAGTTTGGTACGCCGTTTGTAACACCCAGAAGAAAGCATCTCCGGTATGGAAAAGTATATATATTCTTGATCAGCATGACCTCCTGAGTCGATTTAGCGATGTCCGTCTGTCCGTCTGTCTGTCCGTCTGTCTGTCTGTCCGTCTGTCTGTCCGTCTGTCTGTCTGTCTGTTGAAATCCCGAAGACTTTTAAAATTGAAGAGCTAGATAAATGAAACTTATAACTTAGATTACTAATATACCTACGCTGTATGTGCGAAAAAATTGGCGAGATCGGTCCATGGTGACCTATGATCCGACCACTTATGTTCAAATACCACATATAAAATGTACATATAAAGATCAATTTTTATGTATACGTGCTTAGGTAAACTTTGTTGGTCAAACATATATTGATATCATGCTCAAATACATGATAATAATGTTTTACGGCGAAAAGACTTGTGGTTCACAAAAAAAAAATCGAAATTCGGTACACCTACCCATTTGTAAATATGGGTATCAAATGAATGGAAATTCTTCAGCGATTGAATGTTTGTAGTTATTTTCAGGATTCGTATACCCTGGTGACCTATATATCACTTTGAATGGTAACCACACATATGTGTAGGGTATTTATAGTCGGCTTAGACCGACTATAATTTTGATAATCCTAACTATCATAATTACACCTACTTTAAAATTTCCCATGTGATCTAACCTTCCCAACTGGTTTTTATTTTATTTTCTAAAATTTTCCCACTTTTTTAATTCGTATGCCCAATTTTGACGTTTACAATTTTTTGAATAAAACTGGATTGAAATTGATGAAATTTACTAATTTGTAATGTAAAGCTCAAGACTGGTGCTTACCTGGGATTTGAGAAAAAAAAATGGAAAAAATTAGTCCTTTTTGCTTATTATCTCAGGTCCTGTTAACGGAACTTTTAAAATTGGTATGTACATATAATATGTGTTCTGTATGTGTATGTATGTTTTGAAAAAAATAATAATTACTTTATATTCAAAATTAACCAACTAATAGAATCCTCAAATACGTGGTTTTTCGTTTTTGTCGAATATTCTTGAAACTGGACGTGAAGGGACAAAATTGAAAACGCCATTGTTCTTAGAATGTCCAAATCCATAGGATTTTCTGGTGGTAAAATGGGTGTGCACAGTGTAATAAACGACCGGTAATAAAATAATAATATTAGGCCTCAATTGTAGACATCTACTGAAAAAGAAGAAAAATGAGTATTCGTATTCTGAATAAAATATTTCTACGCAATTTCTACTGAAGTTTTTCAAAAATTGTCAAATTTTCGTTCCACATCAGAGATAGTTGCAAATTCAGTACAACTGATATTCTCATCAGCAGAAATTGGCAAATTTTGAGTTGAGTTTTCCTACTGAAAACGTTAAATTCAGTAGATATAAATATTCATGCTGCAATGCATGATTTAATTAATTTGTTGTGAATATTAAATATTAGGACAATATTTTCGAGAAAAAAAAAACAATTCAGTACACTACCATCGCTCATGTACTACAATCGCGTCAGATAAATGCTTTAATTTGGCTTTCAACTTTGCTCGCCGTGGCCATTAAGAAAGAATAAAAATGAAAATGTGTTGTGTACGACGTGTGGAGATTTCAAAAACACGGACAATGACTTTACATAGATTTAGCACTACACAATGGACATAGTTTTTAAAAATAAATATTTCACTTCCGCCAGTAAAGTAAATTTCTGCCCGCAGTATATAATGTCGGTCGGTTAGCGCGCTGGACGAACCGAAATGTCGCGATATCCAGGTCCAAATCTGGACTAAGAACACTTGAAATATGTTTTTTTTATATGCTTTGCTACTCCGCAGAGAATGAATATGATATATTGATAGTAAAAACTGATAGTAAAATATTTCCCCACCTCAGACTTGGTATTTGTCACTACAACTTTGAAGAACCTATTCAAAGTTCTAGAACCAAACTATTTTTACTGTTATATTAGCCATTATTATAAGACCACACATATCAATGAAATTGTCATTAAATAGCGAAGAACTCTTTCATTTTTGATGAACAACAATTCGAACTGAAGGGTTTGGTTCAAAAACGGGTTAAGTATGTATTTATTGTTTTCTATAGAAATAAACTAAAAAATTCCATTAGCTTGGCATAAAAACGTATTTTAAACGCTGGACTGATCTAGTTTTTGCCCCAAAGTATTTATTTATACAAAAATTGTTTTTAATTGTATGAACAATCAATTTATATTAAAATTCGTGGTTTTAACCTTCAGATGTATTTCAAATATTCGATGTTATTCTCATACTAATGATATTTGCGTGTTTTAGTATGTTGTGAAATTACATATGGATCATAGGCACATATTTCCTTTTAAACAATAAAACATATTTTTCTTAATGGGCAATGGTAATTTTATGAAAGTCAATTGAAATAAATTCACAGGGCTATAGCGCAAAATTATTATTATTATAATTATTACAAATTATTTTTTAAAATTAAAAAAAAAAAAATTGTAGTCAACAGGATTTGAACTTGCGACAACGGAATGGGAGATCTGAGTTCTACCCTCCGATCTAAATACATCAAATTTTTTTGTTTAAAAAAAAAAACAGAATATAAATTGAATATAAAAAAAAAAATTTGTTATTTTTTATGTTCCAAAACAGAATATGTGTGGAACAGCAGAATTTTTATCTAGAATAGCGACTCAGTGGAAATCTACTGAGAAATTAAGTTTTTTTGTCTACTTTAATAGCAGATTTCTACAATTGAGAATCAAAACCTTAATTTAAAGCTTTAGAACTGTTTTATTTTAATTTAATAAAATTTATTTTAATAATAATAATAGTTTGACCCTACAGTCCTATAAGAACTTAGGCAGAGCTCTCCACCATTATGAGCTGTGCGTGTTATATATGAACTCAAAGTGGTGGGATCTACATTTTATTGCCGAATCCGAACGGCGGGTGAGAGCTTTTCATAGGCAGTGTTTTTACTCTCGTAGGTTTGCCATTTACTGCCGAGAGATAGCGTGGTATAGAAAAATGGTTATATGAAAAGATGTTGTTAGCCCCAGTTCAGGCTTGATCCGGGGACCTTTCGGCTCGCAGTCCAAAGTTACCGACGAAACATTTATATTATTATTTTAAATAAATAATGTTGTTTACAAATTTTGTTGAGTTTTTATATTTTTACAAGCTTTTATTTAACTTCACTTGTTTGTACCTTTGTTCGTTTGTTAGTATGTCGGGCACAAAAATATCAAATTTAACACACTTCCTTGTATCCGATCGAGTTGAAACTTGAAACACATATAGTATTCTATGTGGCACATATAAAAATAAATTTTAAAGTACGAATTTTGGCCGATAGGGGGCGATAAAATTATGACCGTGTGAGTTCTGTTCTTTAGCTAGAATGTTGAAATTTAGAATATGTATAGTTTTAGACACGAGGAAAAATATGGCAAACTAAGAAATTTGAATTTTGTCCGCTAGAGGGCGCATTTATTATTAATGGACCCTCTGAAGTGCGTTCTTCACCTAGAAAGATGACATCCTATTAATATAATAAATCTGTTTGTATGTTTGTTCCGCTTCTCCGTCTAAACTGCTAATCCGATTTTCTTGAAATTTTTACCACAGATGCAGTATAATCTGGAAGGAATGATAGGCTATATATGGGCGGGATTGACAAAGAAGCGTGGCACCTCCCATACAACCTAAACTTTCCATACGATATAACTCGGCACTTTCACCAGCTACGAACATAAAACAAAAAACTCAAATACAAAAAAAAACAAAATTAAAGCAAAAGCATAAAACAAAAGCAAAAATACGAAAACAAAAGCAATAACATAAAACTAAAATCCAAACTAAAGTAAAAAAAATAAGATAAAGAAAAACGAACTCACCACACTAAAACTCCCCAAAAAAAATTCACCACACCAAAATTCACCATACTGTAACTCACCACACTGAAATTCACTACACTAAAACTCACCACAATAAAAATCACCACATAAAAATTCACCACACTAAAACTCACCACAATAAAACTCATCACACTAAATAAAAAATGTAATAAAAATCGTAATACTCCATACAAAAAATATTACGTGCGTATTTAATTTCAAAATAAATAAAAAAAGGATTTATTTTAATTAAAATTTCGAAAAAAGGAAAAAAAAATAATAATTTTATCTGTTTCTAATCTTCTTTATATGAAATAAATAGTTTTTAAAATGCCAATTTTCATATTTATGATGTTGTGATTAAATTCAAATGTTATAACCTTAATAAAAAGTGATAAAAAGTATTTACTTAAAATTTTATTACATACATAATAAATTTAAATAAAAAGTATTTACTTCAAATTTCATTACGTACGTAATAAATTTCAATAAAAAGTATTTACATCAAGTTTAAATAAAAAGTATTTAATTTAAATACAAAAGACTACGGGTGAAAAACGTGTCGAAAAGTATTTAAATGTATTACTTTTTTATTTAATTTTATTTCTTTTTTCCCTCAGTGTACATAATAAATCTAAATAAAACGCATATACATCAAGTTTAAATGACAAGTAATTAATTTAAATAAAAAAAAACTACAGGTGAATAACGTGTCGAAAAGTATTTAAATTTTTATTATTATTATTATTATTACAAGCTTTTATTTAACTTCACTTGTTTGTACCTTTGTTCGTTTGTTAGTATGTCGGGCACAAAAATATCAAATTTAACACACTTCCTTATATCCGATCGAGTTGAAACTTGAAACACATATAGTATTCTATGTGGCACATATAAAAATAAATTTTAAAGTACGAATTTTGGCCGATAGGGGGCGATAAAACTATTTTTGGACCGTGTGAGTTCTGTTCTTTAGCTAGAATGTTGAAATTTAGAATATGTATAGTTTTAGACACGAGGAAAAATATGGCAAACTAAGAACTTTGAATTTTGTCCGCTAGAGGGCGCATTTATTATTAATGGACCCTCTGAAGTGCGTTCTTCACCTAGATAGATGACATCCTATTAATATAATAAATCTGTTTGTACGTTTGTTCCGCTTCTCCGTCTAAACTGCTGATCCGATTTTCTTGAAATTTTTACCACAGGTGCAGTATAATCTGGAAGGAATGATAGGCTATATATGGGCGGGATTGACAAAGAAGCGTGGCACCTAAACTGGCACCTAAAACTACAACCTAAACTTTCCATACGATATAACTCGGCACTTTCACCAGCTACGAACATAAAACAAAAAACTCAAATATAAAAAAAAAAAAATGATAAGCAAAAGCATAAAACAAAAGCAAAAATACGAAAACAAAAGCAATAACATAAAACTAAAATCCAAACTAAAGTAAAAAATATGAGATAAAGAAAAACGAACCCACCACACTAAAACTCCCCAAAAAAAATTCACCACACCAAAATTCACCACACTGTAACTCACCACACTGAAATTCACTACACTAAAACTCTTACTTACTTAAATGGCCCTTACAACCGTGGGTCGGTTTTGGCCGCTGAGATGAAGCCGCGCCAGTCGGATCTGCTTTGCGCGCGCTGACGCCAGTTAGAAATACCAAGCGTTGCCAGGTTGTCCTCAACTTGGTCTTTCCAACGCAGATTTGGACGCCCTCTTCTACGCTGTCCACCTTCGAGTTTCGATTCAAGCACCTTCTTGGCTGGAGTGTTTTCATCCATTCGTTCGACATGACCTAGCCAGCGAAGCCGCTGGATCTTGATGCGCTTGACTATGTCAATGTCGTCGAATATCTCATACAGCTCGTGGTTCATCCTGATTCGATACTCGTTAGCAAAGCAGATAGGGCCAAAGATTTTACGGAGAATCTTTCTCTCGAACGCTCCCAGTACTCTCTCATCGGTGGTGGCCAGCGTCCATGTTTCTGCACCATAAAGTAGGACGGGCATGATGAGTGACTTGTAGAGCGTTATTTTTGTCCGGCGAGAGAGGGCTCTGCTTCTCAATTGCCTACTGAGCCCAAAGTAGCACCTGTTGGCAAGAGTTATTCTCCGTTTGATCTCCAGGCTGACGTCGTTGTTGCTGTTTACGCTGGATCCCAGATAGACGAAGTCCTTCACAATGTCGAACTTGTGGGTGTCAAAATCAGCTTTTTGTCCAAGACGCACGGACTCTTTTTTGCTTGTTGACACAAGGAACTTCGTCTTGTCCTCGTTCACCGCTAGACCCATTCGACGCGACTCTTTCTCCAATCTGGAGAATGCTGCGCTGACTGCTCGTGTGCTCCTGCCAATGATATCAATATCGTCGGCATATGCGAGCAGCATGACACTTTTGTTGAGGATAGTGCCGCTTTGACGGAGTTCGGCAGCTCGAACTATTTTCTCCATCAATAAGTTAAAAAAGTCGCACGATAGGGAGTCACCCTGTCTGAAACCTCGTTCGGTATGAAATGGCTCGGAGAGGTCTTTTCCTATTCTCACTGAGCAACGTGTGTTGCTCAGGGTCATCCTGCAAAGCCTTATAAGTTTCGCAGGTATACCGAACTCAGACATTGCGGCGTATAATCGTTCCCTTATCGGAGTGTCGAAGGCGGCTTTATAGTCGACTAATAGGTGGTAGGTGTCGATCTGTTTTTCTAGGGTCTTTTCCTGGATTAGGCGCAATGTGAAAATCTGGTCTATGGTGGACTTTCCAGGTCTGAAGCCGCACTGATAAGGTCCAATCAGTCTGTTGACGATGGGCTTCAGTCTTTCACATAATACGCTCGATAGAACCTTGTATGCGATATTGAGTAGGCTGATCCCACGGTAGTTGGCGCAGATAGTGGGATCCCCTTTCTTAAGGATTGGGCAGAGTACACTGAGGTTCCAGTCACTTGGCATGCTTTCATCCGACCATATTCTGCTTACGAGCTCGTGCATGCTCTCTATTAGCTCTTCGCCTCCGGTCTTAAACAATTCTGCAGGCAGGCCATCAGCACCTGCGGCTTTGTTGTTTTTCAGCCGAGCAATGGCTGTTCTGACCTCGTCATGGTCGGGTGGCGGAATCTCAACGTCGTCATCAAGTACTGGGGTTGCCGGGTTTGCTTCTCTATCGGTGGAATTGAGGTCATCATCACCGGTCAGCAGTTTAGAGAAGTGATCCCTCCATATTTTCAGTGTGCTCTGGATATCTGTCACTAGATTTCCGTTCTCATCTTTACAGGAAGAGGCTCCGGATTTCGAACCTCCGGCTAGGCGTCTTATTTTCTCGAAGAATTTTCGAGCCTCATTCCTGTCCCCATGCATCTCAATCTCCTCACACTCACGTCTTTCTGCCTCGCTTTTTTTACGCCTGAAAAGACGTCTCTCTTCCCTCCTCTTCTCTTTGTATCGCTCCTTCGCAGCTCGCGTAGCTACTGACTGCAGGGTGGATTTGTACGCAGCGTCTTTCTCTGCAGTGGCCGCGCGACACTCTTGGTCATACCACTGATTCCTCAGGGGGCGTTGGAATCCAAGCACCTCTTCGGCAGCCGTACGCATAGAGCAGGTGATATGATTCCACTGCGCGCTTATATCATCGAGAGGAGGAGTGCTTTGTCTAAGCAGGTGTGAGAGTCGAGTGGAAAAGGCTTGCGTTGTCTGTTGTGATTGCAGCTTTCCGACGTCTAGCTTTCTCTGCGTTTGGTTCCGTACGTTCTTCGCAGCGCTTAAGCGTGTGCGGACCTTGGCTGCTACAAGGTAATGATCCGAGTCCATATTGGCACCTCGGATTGTGCGTACGTCCATCACGCTCGAAGCGTGCCTTCCGTCAATCACAACGTGATCAATTTGATTTCGAGTTTTTTGATCGGGCGACAACCATGTGGCCTTGTGGATATCGAAATGTTCGAATCTAGTGCTACTAACTACCATGTTTCGTGCTGCGGCGAAGTCGATTAGCCTCGTTCCGTTATCGGAAGTGTTGGCATGGAGGCTAAATTTTCCGATTGTGGGACAATAGATGGCTTCTCTGCCCACCTTGGCGTTAAAATCGCCTAGCACGATTTTGATATCGTGGCGGGGGCAGCGCTCGTATGCGTTGTCTAGGCGCTCGTAGAAGCGCTCTTTTGTCTCGTCATCTTTCTCGTTCGTCGGAGCGTGTGCACAAATTAGGCTGATATGGAAATATTTAGCCTTGATGCGGATTGTTGCCAGCCTTTCGTCCACGGGCGTGAACCTAGAGACAAGGTGGCGGAGTCTCTTGCCGACCACAAATCCACATCCAAATTCGTGTCTCTCCGCATGGCAGCTGTAGTAGATATCACAGGACGCTTGTTTCGAACAGCCCTGTCCCGTCCATCGCATCTCCTGGATAGCGGTGATGTCAGCCTTATATTTTTCGAGGACATCTGCCAGCTGGATAGAGGCACCTTCCCTATAAAGGGTCCGGACATTCCAGGTGCATATCCGTAAATCATGGTCCTTAAAACGTTTGCGTGGGTCGTCATCGTTGTAATCGGTCGTTATCCGAGGCTTCTTTTTTGTTTTCATTGGGCGCATGGGTTTTTTCCGTGGTGGGACCCAAACCCAACGCACGAACCCTCACTCTGAGGGAGATGCTCGCCACTCACTTTAGCCGACTTCTACACCGGGTGGTGTAGAGCGCCGTTTCCAGGGACTTCCACGAGGAGGACTTCCACCGAAGTGGAGGTGTCACCATTTGACAATTTGTCAATTCTGGTGACCAGTGAGTTGACTTGAGACGACACCGACAAGGATTGCGCTGGCTTCGCCATGTTGAAGCACTCAGACACGTTGCCTTGTGATAATCGCCCCCATAGTCCCCACTAAAACTCACCACAATAAAAATCACCACATAAAAATTCACCACACTAAAACTCACCACAATAAAATTCACCACATTAAAACTTACCACACTAAAAACTCACCACACTATAAACTCACCACACTAAAATTCACCACATCAAAACTCAGCACACCAAAATTCACTGCATCTAAATTTACCACACTAAAACTTCTACTGGGAAAAACTCTACTGGGAAAAACTCTACGGGAATGAATTCTACCGGGAACAATTATACCGGGATGAATTCTACCGGGAAGAATTCTACGGAAATGCGTTATATGGAGAAGAATTTTACGGCGAAGATTTCTACGGCTAAATATTCTACTGGGAAGAATTCTACGGGGATGGGCAGTCTGAGAAAGAATTGTCTTTGAGAAAAGTTGTTTTGGCGGAGAATTATTATTTGGTTACTACATTTATAAAACGATAGAGGGTGCTAAGATCAAAATTTTATATCTCGGTAACCACTTAACTGATCTTGACAATGCTTGGTACAGGAAATCCTTGGGGAAATTTTCAAAGACTAGAAAGTAATAAAAAAATTAAATATTAAAAACTACGAGCATATTACATTCGAAATTATGTAGCCTAAATATGAATTTGTATTTGATACAGGAATACAATTATAATCATATTTATATATATATATATCTTATACATCACAAACCTACAACTCCTTATACTTTTAATCTCGCAACCGCTCAACACACTATAACCCTTCACAGTGTAAGGCAAGATTGTATAGGAGATATCACGTCTCTTTGTCCAGTCACACCCAGATTCTACATGGCGAAAATAATGTAAAATATGAGCTTTTACTTCAATTTTTAAAACTATGTACTACTGTTATAAGTCGAGAGTTGTATAATTTTAAAGGGTTTGCTTATTTGACAGGTGTAACACACCTCGATGAAATTACGACCCTATATAACGTTAATCTACATCATTTAGCCAAATTCCATGACTTAAGTTAAGTACATAAATAAATATTTTTAATTAAAAGTTCATTTTTACCAGATTATCCTGAGTTAAAAACATAACACATGCCAAAAAAATATCATTGGACTTCCGATACCAGCATTGCCTACAAAACCCATAGACACTTCCATACAGATCTACCCCTACTTGAAAATTATATTGAAAACTATTGAAAAGAATACGGCAATTAAATAAAAAAAATATATTATTTAAAGTAAACGCGGAGTTGTACTCAGAGAAGTATAAATTTACTAATTTTGTAATAATATTACGTAAAAAATATAAAGTTTGAACAAAATCATGGGTTCTTAGCAGTGCGATAGTCCCCTTTGTCCCTCTGTGGATCATCCTTTGTAAAGACGAGACAAAAAAAACAGTATAGCAAAGAGACCACAAAGAAGGTAGGTTGACATGATGAGCGACTTATAGAGCTTGTCAATTGCCTACTGAGCACAAAGTAACACCTGTTGGCAAGAGTTATTCTCCGGCTAATCTCCAAGCTGACGTTATTTGATTTGTTGATGCTAGTACTTTTGTATACGAAGTCCTTCACAACTTCGAAGTTGTGGTTGTTAATAGTGACTTCGTCATGTAATCGGTCACCATAAGACCCATTCGACTCGATTTCCTGTCTAAACTGGAGAATGCTGCACTGACTGCTCGTACACACTTCCCAATGACGTCGATGGAACTCTTGTTGAAGATAGTGCCATTGTGATGGAGTTGTGCAATCATAATACGCTCGTTAGATTTTATACGTGATATTGAGGAGACTTATCCCACGATTGTTGGCGCGTATCGTGGGAACCCCCTTCTTAAGGATTGGTCAGAGTATACTGAGATTCCATTCGCTGGGCATGTTTTCTTCTGATCATATTCTGCTGTTGAGCTGGTGCTTGCTCGTTATGAGCTCATCGCCTCCGGTCTTAAAAAACTCCGACAGACCATCTGATCTTACGGCTTTGTTGTTTTTCAGCCTGTTTATGGCTGTGCAGACCTTATCACGGTCAGGCGGTGGTATGTCAACGCCGTCGTCAGAAACTGGGGTTGTCAAGCTGTCTTCTCTATCGCCGGAGTAGTTGTCGTCAACGCAAGTTAGTAGATAGCTAGTAGTGGCTGCGCGACACTCTTCGCCATACCACTTGTTCCATAGGGGGCGTTGAAATCCAAGCACCTCTTCGGCCGTCCAGTGAATTTATAAATTTGACCTAACTATCTCCCCTACCACAATAGTATTGTAAAAGAGTAAATAAAAACTAATTAATAATATTTTTACGAATTTATTATGCTTAATAATTTTTATTTTATTTTCTAAAATTTTCCCACTTTTTAATTCGTATGCCCAATTTTGACGTTTACAATTTTTTGAATAAAACTGGATTGAAATTGATGAAATTTACTAATTTGTAATGTAAAGCTCAAGACTGGTGCTTACCTGGGATTTGAGAAAAAAATGGAAAAAATTAGTCCTTTTTGCTTATTATCTCAGGTCCTGTTAACGGAACTTTTAAAATTGGTATGTACATATAATATGTGTTCTGTATGTGTATGTATGTTTTGAAAAAAATAATAATTACTTTATATTCAAAATTGACCAACTAATAGAATCCTCAAAAACGTGGTTTTTCGTTTTTGTCGAATATTCTTGAAACTGGACGTGAAGGGACAAAATTGAAAACGCCATTGTTCTTAGAATGTCCAAATCCATAGGATTTTCTGGTGGTAAAATGGGTGTGCACAGTGTAATAAACGACCGGTAATAAAATAAAAATATTAGGCCTCAATTGTAGACATCTACTGAAAAAGAAGAAAAATGAGTATTCGTATTCTGAATAAAATATTTCTACGCAATTTCTACTGAAGTTTTTAAAAAATTGTCAAATTTTCGTTCCACATCAGAGATAGTTGCAAATTCAGTACAACTGATATTCTCATCAGCAGAAATTGGCAAATTTTGAGTTGAGTTTTCCTACTGAAAACGTTAAATTCAGTAGATATAAATATTCATGCTGCAATGCATGATTTAATTAATTTGTTGTGAATATTAAATATTAGGACAATATTTTCGAGAAAAAAAAAACAATTCAGTACACTACCATCGCTCATGTACTACAATCGCGTCAGATAAATGCTTTAATTTGGCTTTCAACTTTGCTCGCCGTGGCCATTAAGAAAGAATAAAAATGAAAATGTGTTGTGTACGACGTGTGGAGATTTCAAAAACACGGACAATGACTTTACATAGATTTAGCACTACACAATGGACATGGCTTTTAAAAATAAATATTTCACTTCCGCCAGTAAAGTAAATTTCTGCCCGCAGTATATAATGTCGGTCGGTTAGCGCGCTGGACGAACCGAAATGTCGCGATATCCAGGTCCAAATCTGGACTAAGAACACTTGAAATATGTTTTTTTTATATGCTTTGCTACTCCGCAGAGAATGATAATGATATATTGATAGTAAAAACTGATAGTAAAATATTTCCCCACCTCAGACTTGGTATTTGTCACTACAACTTTGAAGAACCTATTCAAAGTTCTAGAACCAAACTATTTTTACTGTTATATTAGCCATTATTATAAGACCACACATATCAATGAAATTGTCATTAAATAGCGAAGAACTCTTTCATTTTTGATGAACAACAATTCGAACTGAAGGGTTTGGTTCAAAAACGGGTTAAGTATGTATTTATTGTTTTCTATAGAAATAAACTAAAAAATTCCATTAGCTTGGCATAAAAACGTATTTTAAACGCTGGACTGATCTAGTTTTTGCCCCAAAGTATTTATTTATACAAAAATTGTTTTTAATTGTATGAACAATCAATTTATATTAAAATTCGTGGTTTTAACCTTCAGATGTATTTCAAATATTCGATGTTATTCTCATACTAATGATATTTGCGTGTTTTAGTATGTTGTGAAATTACATATGGATCATAGGCACATATTTCCTTTTAAACAATAAAACATATTTTTCTTAATGGGCAATGGTAATTTTATGAAAGTCAATTGAAATAAATTCACAGGGCTATAGCGCCAAATTATTATTATTATAATTATTACAAATTATTTTTTCAAATTAAAAAAAAAAAAATTGTAGTCAACAGGATTTGAACTTGCGACAACGGAATGGGAGATCTGAGTTCTACCCTCCGATCTAAATACATCAAATTTTTTTGTTTAAAAAAAAACAGAATATAAATTGAATATAAAAAAAAATTTTGTTATTTTTTATGTTCCAAAACAGAATATGTGTGGAACAGCAGAATTTTTATCTAGAATAGCGACTCAGTGGAAATCTACTGAGAAATTAAGGTTTTTTGTCTACTTTAATAGCAGATTTCTACAATTGAGAATCAATTTAAAGCTTTAGAACTGTTTTATTTTAATTTAATAAAATTTATTTTAATAATAATAATAGTTTGACCCTACAGTCCTATAAGAACTTAGGCAGAGCTCTCCACCATTATGAGCTGTGCGTGTTATATATGAACTCAAAGTGGTGGGATCTACATTTTATTGCCGAATCCGAACGGCGGGTGAGAGCTTTTCATAGGCAGTGTTTTTACTCTCGTAGGTTTGCCATTTACTGCCGAGAGATAGCGTGGTATAGAAAAATGGTTATATGAAAAGATGTTGTTAGCCCCCAGTTCAGGCTTGATCCGGGGACCTTTCGGCTCGCAGTCCAAAGTTACCGACGAAACATTTATATTATTATTTTAAATAAATAATGTTGTTTACAAATTTTGTTGAGTTTTTATATTTTTACAAGCTTTTATTTAACTTCACTTGTTTGTACCTTTGTTCGTTTGTTAGTATGTCGGGCACAAAAATATCAAATTTAACACACTTCCTTATATCCGATCGAGTTGAAACTTGAAACACATATAGTATTCTATGTGGCACATATAAAAATAAATTTTAAAGTACGAATTTTGGCCGATAGGGGGCGATAAAATTATGACCGTGTGAGTTCTGTTCTTTAGCTAGAATGTTGAAATTTAGAATATGTATAGTTTTAGACACGAGGAAAAATATGGCAAACTAAGAAATTTGAATTTTGTCCGCTAGAGGGCGCATTTATTATTAATGGACCCTCTGAAGTGCGTTCTTCACCTAGAAAGATGACATCCTATTAATATAATAAATCTGTTTGTACGTTTGTTCCGCTTCTCCGTCTAAACTGCTGATCCGATTTTCTTGAAATTTTTACCACAGATGCAGTATAATCTGGAAGGAATGATAGGCTATATATGGGCGGGATTGACAAAGAAGCGTGGCATAAATATAATGAATAAGTGACACCTCCGCCAAAAGAGTAATGCCATGTTCAGCAAGAGATGTCAGTGCTACAGACTCCTCCTTTCACGTGCGGATACGTCCCTTCTGAGAGTACGTCAACACTTCAATTGTCTTGCTTCTTTGGACGACCACGTCGTTTGATTAGATGGACTGGAACTAGGAGGTCATATGCTTGGCTACCTCGGTACATCATGAGTGCTGATGCGTGGTATGACACCAAATGTGTATTAAGGTTACTAGGTGATGCAATCGCATATGTCGTTGATCCAATCTTCCTGATGATAATGTATGGTCCATCTCCTTTAGGTACGAACTTTGAAGTGATGTCACCTTGGTTCCGATGTCAAAATCTGGTTGTGTTTGTCTTCTTTTGTCTATTTGTTCCTTGTTTCTGTCTTGTACTTTTTGCTCGGTCTCGGTGCACCAAATCCCTCAAGTACGGAGTGATTTGTGGGATGAAAATTTCTCGTTCTACGATGTCTCTGACGTCATGCTGGACATCATCTAGCGTTCGTAGTTCTCTTCCGAAGGTAAGGTAGGATGGTGTGAAACTGGTGCTTTGGTATCTAGCTGTGTTCATGACAAATCGGACAGCTGCCAAATTTTGATGCCATATGGTATGCTCTCGTTGCACTAATATTGCCAATTGTACTTTCAGGTCTCTATTTCGTCGCTCGACGGGATTTGCTTCGGGGTGGTAAACGGGTGTGCACTGCTGTTCTATTTAGAAAAAAAACCAGACCTTTTGCATTATCACTGAGATAAATTGTACGCCATTATCTGACTTGAGACGTCTAGGTATTCCATAACGTAGGAATATTTCTTCAATTAGAAGCTTGGCGCATGCTTCTGCTGTGGCTTCTTTCATGGCGAAGATCTCCGTCCATCGCCTTGGAACATCTTCAGCAATGAAATCCATTGAAACCCATCTTCAGTTTGTGGTAGTGGTCCAAATAAATTGATAACAACTACTTCGAACCGTTGTCTACTGTTTGTTGTTTGTAAAAGTTCATATAGTTTCATATTTGAGGCTTTAAAACGTTGGCAATCGATGCATAGCTTAACGTGCTTTAAAATATCAGCCCGCATTCCAGGCCAAAGGTATCTTTTTGCCACTCTTGCAATGGTCCTTTCTCCTCCAATATGTCCTGCTGTACATTCATGATATGATTTTAAGATTTCAGCACGTTCTTGGACGGGTATGACGTACTGGGCGTCTTCGGAATCATCATTTGCATATTAGAATAAGATGCTATCATTCAACAGATATCCCCTATTAGTCCATCGATTAATATTTTCATCTTCTGATTTCTATGAATTTATTATAGTTTTAAGGTTATCGTCCTTCAGTTGTTTGTCACGTAATTCCTTTAGACTTTTCTTTGGAAAATTCACGTGAAATAAGAAAATATTATTTGATGCTATTACTTCTTCATCTCGAAGGGGTCGTGAAAGCATATTAGCAACCGAGTTTGTTTGCCAGGCGTATACTCAACATGGAAATTGTGTTGTTGTAACTGAAACGACCATCGTGCTAAGCGTCCTGACGACGATTTGATGATCTGTCATTAAAACAATTTTCTCACCTTCTAAAAACTTTGCACACACCCACACAATTGCTAAAGCTCTGTAATACTGTAATTCATTTCAGCACTCGTGAGCTTATCAATTGTTCTTTCAGTGTATTAAAAGCGTCACGCTGCTAATCTTTTCATTCCACTGAGAATTCTTCTTCGTTAATTCGGTCAATGGCTTCGCGATTTATGAATATCCTTCAATAAAGCGACGATACCAAGAACACGTTACATTTTCAAAATGCCAAATATTCCTTTACAAAAATCTTTATAAATCCGTCAATTTTTAATCGAAGATCTCAATTTTTACCACATGATTAGGAAAAGTAAATCTATCAATTGCTATTTCAACTTTAAAAATGCATCAATTACTTTTAATAATATTAATCAACAAACTCGAAATTTAAGTTTTTCATAAAAATGTATTTGGTGACTTTTCGTTCTACAACGACGATAAGATACTTAAAGTTTTTGGGTTTTTTACGATGACTAATTCCTAACATCTTTTCCGGATCAACGCATATGCCATCTGATGTGAGGATATGTCCCAAATACTTCACATGAGGGCAACAGAAATGACATTTTGATTTATTTACACACAAGTTAAACGTTTTTAATCAATCTAAAACAACGTCAAGATCTTTTGAATGCTCCTCAAACATTGATGAACATACGATTATGTCATCCAAATACGCTAATAAATTCACCATCGGAATTATTGACTTGAACCTATCAATTAGCCTTTGAAAAGTTGCAGGAGCGATTCGCAACCCAAACGGCATGTAATGGTCCGCTCTTACGATAAGTACGCGCGACCTTGATAGACTCCACAATATTGAGTTGTATCGGAAAAGGCTCTGCTAAATCGAACTACTGGTACTCTCAAAGTGTCAATACTGCTGTCCCATGTTCATGAAAATAACAGCTTGTTGCATGAAGTCCGCACCAATCAGCGTGCGATTCCCGCGAGTGTTTGGCAAAAACACAAACCGGATGTTGAGGCACCTCCCGCCAATATAAGTTTTGCAGACCGTTGACAAACAGTCCTGTCTTGTCGTGCTGCCATCTGCCAATGTGATCTCATCCTTGATCGTCTCGTACACAATTGTTTCATATTCAAAATTTTATTTAAATTTGCGCTTGCGACGATTAGCTGTTAACTATCGGCACATCTAACTCGATTTTCGTCTCCACCATCGTGTTGAAACTAACGCGAGCACCTTCGTTCGGTATCTTTTTGCAGTTTGGGCTGTTAGCGTGTATGAACCCTGTCGTATTACATTCATAGCGATCTTTGGTTTAGCTAACGATCTTTGGTTTAGCTAAGACCACTGGAGTATTCGCCCGCTTTTCCTTTGCCTTCACCTCCTGCTTTTTGAAGCACTGTTCCTGCGTATGACCCTTTTTGCGACAAAAACTACAGTGCGGGGGACCGCCATCAGCACTATTTGCAATAATATCTGTTGTTTTGCACTTTTCGCTGTGAAAATGTTCAGCTTCACGTGCGTCTTTGAGCAGCTCCTCGTACGTACTCACTTTATGTCGAAAAACACGCACTCGAACTTGCGCGTGTAACATTCCGAACACAATATCAATTTGATCACGTTCAAGCGGGATGTGTGTGCGCTGTGTGAATAACGCCCTCTTCTTCCTTATGAATGCGTCCGTTGCTTCGTTTCGCTGCTGCTTAACTTCAAAAATGTCTGCATAGATTCACCATGCAGGTTTTGGAGGTGAAAAACTTTCGCGTAGCGTTTTCGTGACATCATCAAAGTTTTTAACGTTACTGTTTACGTACAAACGTAAACTCGATATGTTTAAACATCTCCGTTCGTCATATCCACTCAATCGATTATTTATCGATTACTGCGGCGAACCGATCGACCGTCGGCTCTGTCAACGTTCGCCGCACATAATATCACTCGTTACGTTTATTAAAAACCAAACGCACGTACACCCACCCGTCTCCGAGACAAATTTAAAGAAAAAAGTTTAAAGTGTAAACTCACCCGTCACCGCGACATTAAACAACCCAAAAACCCGTCAACGCGACAAACCGGTCCCCGCGACAAATAATATAAACACTTAAAAACAAACATTCAACAATCAACACGGAGGAATCCTGCACTACAAACACTTCAACAGAAACAACACGGAATAACAACATTTACACCAACCCATATTAAAGCCAATACTGGAAAATAAGGTAAAATCATTGTATTTATTATATTGTATTTGCCGCGACCCACTCGACCCTTTAAATTGAAATTACACATTTCAATCGTGTTTCCCAATCCGCCAATTGCCATTACTTCGTTCGCCAGCCGAACATTTGGTCACTTCGAGCCTTTATTAAAAGGACTACGAAATAGTTTTGGCAAGGATTGACCCGCTGAAACAATAAAAATATTTGGCGTTAATTTTAATTTAATTAAAAACGACCCGACCCGTGTTTAAAGTGAAAATAATAACAAAATAAAACAATTGTGGAACTACAGTGAAATTGTTTTTGCAAAAAAAATCGTATTTTTTGCAAACCGACCCGACCCGACCCAAAAAAAAAGATCGTATTATACGATACGTTTTAAAAGAAATATACGTTCACAAAGTGTTAAATATAATTTAACAAAACCAATTGATTTTATTTATTTTCACATTTTTAAATTGTTAGAATATATTTTATTTAACAAAATCGCCAAACATTTTTGTTTCATTTGTTTCAGTTATCTACTCGCCGCTGCACTCGTTTGTTTATTTGCTTTATTTGCTCATAAAACAAATAGACATACACACTATACACTCACAGTAAGGAGAGCTGCTGTCAAGTGTGTACAGGATTGCCACGTTGTTCACTAAAATATTGTTTTCGTGGGATTTTATAAATTACCCGTTGGAACCAAAAAATTATCCCATATTTTTTGGAAATTGCCTATTGAGCAATATTTAACCCGTTTATACCCACATTTAAGCTTTTTTAACCCTTTTAGACCCAAAAAATCATTTTTATTGATATTTAACAATTTTTTATAGAAAAACTATTATAACAAATTAGCAGACCCGTTTTTTTTATTAAAAATATTTTTTAAAGCTTAACCCATAGCGACCCAAAATCATTTAATTGATTTTTTAAATAAAGTTTAAGAATTTTTTTTTACAAAATAAATTCTTTTATCGAATTTTTATAAAAAATATTTTTGATTTTTAACACATTGCGACCCAAAAAGCTTAACTGCGCTATAAAATTTTATTTGCGACCCGGTTTACCACTAAATAAAATATTAAAGTTAACCCATTGCGAACCAAAGATACAATTTTCAAAATTTGTTGAAATTTTATCTAAAAAACTAAGTTTTGCAATACGTTTCGTTGGTAATAATAACTGCTGTTAACCCATACACACTCAAAAATAATTTTATTTATTTTTATAAACAGTTTTCAAATTTTTTTAGAAGTTCTCTGAAAAAATATATACTACCCGTGAAAATCCAAAATAATTTTTGAAGATTAATCAAATTGACCCACACATAAAATTTGCTTATAAATTTTTTGTGAATTTTTTCAAATTTATTTTTTGAAAAAGTATTGCGACTCGTTATTAATTTAAAAACCATTTTTTAAATTAAGCCATCCAGACCTAACATTTTATTATTGAATTTTTTCAGAATTTGTGAAGTTATTTAAATTGAATATTATTTAAACACAACCCCAATAATAAAAAAGATGGCGGCTCTGACAGCATTTATTCAATTCGGAAACGACATTACTGAATTTGAGCAAATTATTTGCGAGACCCCTACCCAAGATTTAGTACCTCATGCCTTAGAATTTCATCGGAAGCAGCTTACTTTTCTGTGGGATAATTGCCAAACTTCGTATAATACTATACGAAGTGAACCCGACAGTTCCGATGTGGACCGAAAGAAGCTGAAAGATAAATATTCGAAAGGATACAACGCATATATACGCTGTATTTCTTCCCTTTCAGAAATAATGGAAACCCTAAAACAACCGATTGAAAGTCCTAAGGCAAGAGAAGAAACGACCCCAATTCAATTTGCACCCTCTATTCATTTACCCCCGTGTGACACGGATAATTTTGATGGTGACTACGTCACCTGGCCGACTTTTAGAGATATGTTTTCTGCTCTCTACAACAACAACGCCAGATTAAGCAATGTGGAAAAACTTTTCCATCTTAATCAAAAGACCCGAGGCGAAGCAAGAGACATTGTTAAAAATGCTCCTCTTACCAATGATGGTTTTATACTGGCATGGAGTAATCTCGTTGAACAATACGAGAATAAAAGAATGCAAGTAAATGCTCAACTCAAGACCCTATTGAATTTGCCACCAGTTTCGTCGGTGTCCGGCACTCTATTAAAAAGTTACAACGGACAATCAACAACTGTGTGACGACCCTGCAAATGTTGGATATAGACACAGATAACTGGAGTCCAATTCTAGTTTATCTGTGTTCGACCCGTCTCCCCAAGAACACGCTAGAGATATTTGAAAGATCTCTAGCAGATAGTTCAGAAATTCCTGAATGGAGATTTTGGACAAGTTTTTGACCCAAACATACAAGACCCTTGAATCTTTGGCGACATTAAGTCTTCGACTACGAAGACTAGTCAACAGACGGCTTCCAGTAATGCTGGATCCAAAACTTGGGGAGACAAACGTGTGAATTCTTTTCACACCAATGTATTACAAAATACATTTGCAACAAAAACGACAAGACCCAGATTTGTTGAGCCAAGACCCATCCATGCCAAGCCATCAAAATGGGAAGTTGATGGTGCCATTTGCAGAATTTGCAATGGTAAGCACACTCTTCGTGAGTGCCCCAGATTCATATCCATGAAAGTGGAGGATAGACACGATGCTGTGAAAAGATTTGAGTGCTGTTTTAATTGTTTAGCAGTATCTCACAGCATCAGGGACTGTAAGAGCGGATATAAATGTCGCTTTTGTAGCAAAAAGCATCATTCGCTTTTACATTTAGCATCGCTAGACCCGAAAGCAGACCCAAAAGACCGCCCAAGCACAAGTGCAGCTGCATCTAAATCTGATCAGCCGTCAACTTCACAGCGGCAAGCTTTCACGACCCTTATACAGTCCACTGACTCAAGACCCACCCAAGACATCAAAGAGACACGTTTTGCGATGAAGAGCATTCTTCTGGAAACAGCAATGCTCAACATTGAACACGAAGACGAAATGTTCCTGGCGCGCGCTCTAATCGACTCTGGATCAGAACCGACTTTTATCACGGAGCAGTTGAGGAAGCGGAAAGGACTTCCAACTAACGCCATAGGCGCTCAGGTAACAGGACTCAACCAAACAGTTGCAGCCACCCCGTCCAAATCGTGTCCATTGACATTGCGTTCAACAATTTACCCGAATTTCAGAGTCAAAACGCAAGCACTTGTACTTAAGACCCTCACAAGTGACTTGCCATCATATCAAATCGACCCGAACCTCTATTGAAATTTAAATGGTATACAGTTGGCTGATAGCCAGTTTTATAAAACCCGACCCGTGGAAATGATCATAGGATGTGATCTATACCCACAAATTATACGTAACGGTGTTCAGCAAAACATTGTAGAATCTTTGTTGGCGCAAGAAACTGAATTCGGCTGGATACTTTCTGGGCCAATTCCTGAGTCAATACCCAACAATATTGTTACATATTTTAATAAAGTGAACCTCGATACTTTATTGACTCGTTTCTGGGAAATTGAAGAAGTACCAAAATCCACGACCCTCTCAAATGCAGATATGAATTGTGAAAAAATTTTCATACAGACATTACGCCGAGAACCCTCAGGCCGTTATGTAGTGACCCTGCCATTTAAAGATCCAAATTGCATTGATCTTGGACTATCAAGACATATTGCAATGGCGCAATATTTGAGAAATGAAAAGTCCTTACTCAAAAGACCCGCTGTTAAAGCAGAATATGACCAAGCGATTTGCGAATATTTGCAACTTGGTCATATGAGAAAAGTGACTCATTCGCCAGCTAAATCTTGCACACCCACCCACTACTATTTACCACATCATGCAGTCATAAAACCCGATCGTGTCACAACAAAGCTGCGTGTTGTATTTAATGCATCCAGCAATACTGTCGGGCGTAAATCAAAAGACCACTTTATTATACGAAGTATTTTTGTGAATGAGAAAAAAATTATTATTAATTTTTTCTCGTCACAAATATTTTAATTAAAAATTCAAAAACAAACTTAATCTATTGTAACAAGTATATAAAAAACAAGTTTTCAATACAAAGTAATTTCAACACTACCCCTTAATGAAAACCGCCACAAACTACTGCATGCTCAGCTTGGTACATAATCCTTTGTTCTTTATTTTCGCTAAAGTCTTCGAAAGAATATCCGCTGTATTATCACACGATGGCACGTACCTCAAATCTATTTGTTCTTTCTGATACGTTTCCCGCACATGGTGAATCTTGATGTCAATATGCTTACTTCGGGAATGATAAACAGGATCAATTGTTGAGCTCCGATGTTGTCTCCATAAAGCGTTGTTGCGTTTTTTACCAACCTTTGAAAACCGAGTTGCGGAAGTAGATTACGCAAGTATATAACCTCCTTAGTTGCAGAAGAAATTGCCATATACTCGGCCTCTGTGCTGCTTAACGCTACTGTCGGCTGCTTCTTCGATTCGTACGTGATTGCTGCGCCAGCCAGTATAAATGCAAATCCTGTGAATGATCTGCGGTCATCCGAACCTCCCGCCCAATCCGCATCAGCAAAACCAAATAATGGTTTACCGGTTGGTTTATAATGAAGCTTCAAATCTATTGTACTGCTGAGATATCTCAGCACATGCTTTGCACCGTTTAAATGCTCCATATGCGGCCGCTTGTTAAACTGCGCGAGCTTGCTCACCGAGTGAAGAATGTCTGGCCTTGTACATAGTCCAATGTACATTAACGATCCGATTAGTGATTGGTATTTCACTTCGTCAACCATGTTGCAGTTTACACAGTCATCAGTGCATTTCTTAAACTGTTGACCCGGATCCAATGCAGTACACACTTTTCTGCAACACATCATGTCATTTTCAGCTAACAATTCTGCAATAATCCTTTTCTGCAAAACGCTCAAAGGTCCTGTAGCCGTCTTTCTCTCGATTTCCATCCCCAGAAAGTAATCTACGGGGCCTTTATCTACCACCTCCAAATGTGCACCAATTTTCAGTTTGATTGATTGCAACAAATGTTCTCTCGAACACGCCATCAGGATATCGTCGACGTAAACAATCAAAATTACTACTTCCATGTTTGTGCTCATTGTATACGCACACTGATCTACGTCGCTGCGAACGAATCCAATCTTCTTCAGGATCTCGTCGAGTTTTTCGTTCCACTTCCTTCCTGATTGCTTTAGACCGTACAGCGATTTCTGTAATTTGCACACCTTCTCAGGAAATCTTGGATGTTTAAACATATCCGGCTGCTCCATATAGATATCGAAATCTATATCTCCATTCAAATACGCGGTAGTCACGTCAAGTTGATGAACATGTAACTTGTACTCCGCAGCCAGCGTCAAGACTAAACGTACCGTTGAATAACGAGTTACAGGAGAAAACGTCTCTGTGTAGTTGACTCCATATCTCTGGCTGCATCCTTTCGCTACCAATCTGGACTTGTAGCGATCAATCTGTCCATTTTTGTCCTTCTTCAACGTGAAGACCCATTTGCACTTCACAACTGGAGCATTGGCTTGTCAACCAAAATCCATGTCTGTTTTGACATTAATGAATCAATCTCTGACTTCATCGATTCCAACCATTTGGACCGATCGCTACGTGACATCACATCTGTCACAGTTATAGGATTGGCGTTTTCTTCAGCACCCATAAAACTGTTTAAAACTCGCCGACCAGATCGCAAAACTTTGCAAGTAAGGTCTCCCGCATCTGAAACTGATGCCTCATCGCATTGCATGGATCGAATTTCTTCTTCTATGCGATATTCAGGAGCGTAATCCACCAGTGCCACTTCATCCTCCTGGTCGCTCGCATTAATAGGTTCAGGAACGTTATGTGCCAGTGCTGGTATGTTAACCACTTCATTTTCCTGGCCGCTCGCAATTGTGGGCTTCTCAAAAAATATATCATATTTCCCGCTTGACGTATTTTTCATAGAATGCTCCAAAAACTTCAAATCTCTGCTTGTATATAAAGTTTTTGTCTTCGTATTGTACAATCGATAAGCCTTCGACTCTGTACAATATCCGGTCAGCACGCACTCAATGCCTTTCGATTGAAACTTCGATCTTCCAGGCCGCTTGTCCAACATGATGACTCTGCATCCAAACGTCCGCAAATGTGCGACCATCGGCTTAACACCAGTCCATGCCTCAGCTGGTGTCTTGCATTCCAACGCAGTCGTTGGACACCGATTTCGCAGATATACTGCAGTATTGACAGCTTCTCCCCACAGCGATTCATGCAGTCCGGAACCAATGCAGCGCGCCATCTCAACGATTGTTCTATTAGCTCGTTCAGCTACGCGATTTTGTTGCGGCGTGTATACGACTGACAACTGCCTTCTCACGCCTAACTTCTCCAAATTTGTCGAAAATTGTGTGCTCAAATTTTCCCGAGCGTTGTCGCTCCGTAGTACCTTCAACTTTTTTCCAGTCTGTCTCTCAGCCATAGCAATAAAACTGGTGAATGCATTAAATATTTCACCCTTTGACTTCAGGAAATACACGAACATCATCCTTGAGTAGTCATCTATAAATAGCGCAAAATATCTGGCACCACCGCAAGATGTAATGCGCATCGGGCCACAGATATCCGTATGCACCAGCTCCAGGACTTCCTTTGCTCGATAGCTTGCCGTCGTCGGGAATGGTTGTACATGAAGTTTCGCCTTGTAGCACGTCTCGCACTCGATGTCCCTCAGAATGTTCTTTATATTTAAACCGCGCACTAAGCCTCTTTCAGCTAGCTCGGATAGACTTTTCGCATTTAAATGGCCGAATCGCTGATGCCATAAAGAAAATTCTTTATTTTCGGCGAAAGAACAAACATGTCCCCGAACTCTTTCATCTTGACTGTTGTTACAAACAAACAGTTGACTATATTTTTCCCCACGAAGCAAGATTCCATTTTCATCACAGACTGTCACACTTCTTCCTTGGAATGTCACAATTTGACCCGCATCTATTGCCTTCGAGATTGAAATAAAGTTGAAGTTGGCGCTTTGGTACGTACAAAACTTCTCGCAATATGACGTCATCGCCAAATGTAGTTCTCAGCTGCACATCTCCGATACCTTCGGAATAGATCACGAACTCCGCCGCCAACTCTATCAGTTCCGCATGTTCCCTTATTGATTTAAATAAGTTTCTGTCACAGCACATGTGACTCGTCGATCCACTATCAAACACCCAAGTGTTCCGCTGCAAATCACTTGATTGCATGCCGTGCAAAAGAGCGTTTGCACTACTTCGCCGAATTACGCACTCACGAGCAATGTGGCCAATCTTTCCACATTTGTAGCATTTTATGTCCTGTCGTTTCTTGAAACTATTCAGCTTTTCACGTCCATCGTCGCGTTTCTTGGCATTTTGGCCCGCTGGTCACTGTGGTCCTCCAATTTGCTGCTACTGCGTCTCTCATACTCCTCCATAAGCTTCGTCTTCAACGCCTCCACTCTGGGAAAAGAGTCCCGTGATTCAATTGCAATCACGAAATTTTCATAATCATCGTGAAGACTATTCAGCAGGATTATGGTCAGCAATTCTTCTGGAATATTAATGTCCACTTCCACGAGCCTATCGACAATGTCGGAGTAGAGACTTAAGTGTTCCGCCATAGTCAGGTCCTTATTCATCTTCAGAACGAGCAACTTGCTGAAATTTTGACTGCAATACGAGCCATGCTTCACGCGATGTCTTTGCGTGCTTCACTAATCCCAGCTGCGACCGCTTCATACTTAAAAGTATAGTTGACAATGCTTTCTGATCCTTATTCGTCCAACTAGCGAGCTCACTTTCCCCAGTTTCATTATCTGGCTTCGCTGTTGTTCCATCGACGTAACTCCATAAGTCCAACTGTATGAGAACACATCTCATATGGATCCTCCAGCCATCGTAGTTGTTCTCCTCTAATTTTTCAATTTGGTATTGCGCGCTCATGTTGAGAGTTGAAAAAAAAAGCAACAAAACAGGATATGCTAATATTCACTCGCGATATCTGGGCCCATAACCTTTGTTGGGCGTAAATCAAAAGACAACTTTATTATACGAAGTATTTTTGTGAATGAGCAAAAAAAAAATTATTATTAATTTTTTCTCGTCACAAATATTTTAATTAAAAATTCAAAAACAAACTTAATCTGTTGTAACAAGTATATAAAAAACAAGTTTTCAATACAAAGTAATTTCAACAAATACTGCCTACGGCAAGAGCCTAAATGATGTGTTGCATACTGGACCCGTTCTGCAACAAGATTTTGTTTTGCAAATTATTAAATGGCGTCTTTTCAAATTTGTCTTTAATGCTGACATTTAAAAAATGTATCGTCAAATTTGCACACTCACCCTATCACACTGCACACTCACCCTATCAAAGAATTTTGTTTAGGAAATCCTTAGAAGAACCCATTCAGGATTATGAGTTGCAAACAGTTACATTTGGTGTTAACTGTGCCCCTTACCTTGCCATTCGGACCCTACAGCAATTGCGCAAGACGTACATGAGACCCACCCACAGGCTTGGTATATTCTACGAAACTGCATGTACGTAGATGATGTTCTGGCAGGCACTCATGAGATTGAAAGTGCTATTAATGCTCGAGATGAGATAATCGCTGCTTTAAAATCAGCAGGATTTTCGTTGCGCAAGTGGATTGCGAACGCACCCGAAATATTGGAAAATCTGCCACAAGAACACTTGCTGCTAACAGATTTACTCAATTTATCTGAGCAATGTCAAGGTAATGCAAAGACCCTAGGCATTCGATGGAATGCTTAAAAAGATATTTTCTTTTTTCAAGTCCCACTCATCGAACTAAAAGATGCATACACAAAACGCGAAGTTTTGTCTTCTATTGCGAAGCTGTTTGACCCTGCTGGTTGGTTAGCGCCAATTATAGTGGCCGCCAAAATAATTATGCAACAGGTATGGCTCGACAAAACTGAGTGGGACGATATTCTTAACCCGTTGACCCAAAGTAGATGGCAATCGTTTATCGATGGTTATCCATCGATAAACAGAATTGGGATTCCCAGATGGACTCATTTCGCACCCGACGTTTCCGTTCAATTTCACGGATTTTGCGACGCCTCAGAAAAGGCATATGCTGCAGCTCTCTATGCTCGCATACAAGATGCCAACGGCGCTGTCGTCACGACCCTTCTGGCAGCGAAGACGCGTGTAGCACCCGTCAAAACCGTTTCACTGCCACGACTCGAACTTTGCGGTGCTGTTTTGCTCGCAAATATAGTTGATGCCATTATACCTAAAATAGACATGACCCAGTACAATACGTACTTTTGGACAGACTCGACTATTGTCTTAGCCTGGCTCAATAAACCGCCCTGCACTTGGACCACTTTTGTAGCCAACCGTATTTCGACCATTACAGAAAGCGTTGGTGTTGAAAATTGGCAACATGTCGATTCACACGAAAACCCGGCGGACGTAGCAAGCCGCGGTTGTTCTGCGCTAGAACTGGTGGAACTCTGAACTCTGGTGGAACGGTCCAAGTTGGCTAAGGTGCGTATGAGATGAATGGCCAATGTCCACTGACCCAATCGACACGACCCTTGATCTTAAACCAATTAAGACATTTGCGATCACGACCCAAGAGGATGTGTAAGATTCGTGAGAAATTCTTTACCATCGCGTCGTACTCAAATGACCCACTCAACTATTGAAATAGTACCCGAGGAAATTAAGATGGTAAAAGAAAGACTCATAGTAGTGAGTCAGAAAATGTGTTTTTCTGATGAATATATCGCTTTGACGAATAAAACCCAAATTTCGTGCAAAAGTTCACTACTAACCCTAAACCCATTTATAGACAGTAAAGGTCTATTAAGAGCACATGGTAGATTAGCAAAGTCACCGACCCTTACATATAATGAACGCCACCCAATAATTTTAGCGTATCATTGCAGACTTGCTAAACTCTTGACCCATATGACCCGCATTGTGACCCTACACGGTGGTAACCAATTAGTTTTGAGGCTACTACGAGCTGAATTTTGGATTATTAAGCTCAAGACCATGATCAAAACTACGATCAATAATTGCAAAATTTGTGTGTTGCACAAAAAGAAACAACCAACACAAATAATGGCTGCATTGCCTCCAGAGCGCACCACACTCACGCGCCCATTCACAAACACAGGTGTAGATTTCACAGGACCCGTTGAAATCAAAAATTACACTGGGCGAGCCTGTTTGATTACAAAAGGCTATGTGTGCGTGCTTGTTTGCTTTGCAACAAAAGCGGTTCATCTTGAACCAGCCAGTGATCTTACGATCCAAGCCTTTTTAGCGGCTTTTTCCCGATTTTTTTCGAGGCGCGGATATCCTGCCGCCATTTAGCAGCACAAATGCTGAAGAAAGATCGGCAAGATTTTATAAAGACACTGCAGACCCAAGTAGTAGCGACCCACAGTCATCAAGAACTAACCTGGCATTTTAATCCACCCGGAGCTCCACACATGGGTGGACTCTGGGAAGCCGGCGTCAAAAGTTTCAAGACACATTTAAAAAAGATATCTGCAAGTCAAAGATTTACGTTCGAAGAGATTTCGACTTTGCTTGCACGAATTGAAGGTTGCCTTAATTCACGACCCTTAAGCCCTTCAAGCGAAAATCCTTTCGATTTTCCATTGACCCCAGGACACTTTCTAATTGGTACTCCGTTATTGAGCCCAGCTGAACCCGATTTAAGCAACTCGACCCTAAATGTTGTAAATCGTTGGCAGAAGCTGAAGATATTACATCACCATTTCTGTAACAGATGGAAAGATGAATATCTTAAAGAATTACATAAACGCTATAAATGGAAAAACCCGCAGAAATGCGTTGAAGTAAATGATCTCGTTGTTATTCGACACGAGAATTTACCCCCAAACGAGTGGACCCTAGGGCGAGTAGTAAAAACGTATCTAGGTTCAGACTCAAGAACCAGAGTCGTCGATATTCGAACGGCCAAAGGGACTACTACTAGACCCATTACAAAAGTAGTAGTCCTACCCACCCAATAAATACCCACCTAAGTCGCCATGGCAATATACAAATTGACCCACCCTTCTTTTTCAGTAGCCATGGCCCCAAACAACAAACGCGTCAGCAGCGGTGCCAACAACAGCGGTACAAACATCAAGCGCACAAAAATTAAGCGTCCCAACCACAGCGGTGCCAATAAAAAGCGCGCCAATAGCAAGCGACCCAACAACAAGCGGTGCAACAACACCAACGACAAAAAAGCCAGCACGAGCAGTGGAAGTCGCACCGAGGGCAACCGGAACAACAACACCAGCTGGCGCAACAAAAAGTCTTCCCGACTTAACTCCGCCCTCGACCCAACATGTGGCGTGTGGAATTTGCCGCCAAGATCATCGCCTGTCCACCTGCTTCAGGTTCAGGGAGAAGAACCTGGTGGAGAAGTATGAGGTGGTGATTAATGCATTAACTGTTTGGCCTGGTCACATCTTATTGATAACTGCACCAGCAAGGAAAGGTGTGCGATATGCCAAGAAAGGCACCACACAAGCTTGCATGGACATTCGCGACTCAATTAAGGCACAATTCGCAAATTGTACGAGCTTTGATAAACCCGACGAGGAGCGTCACTATCATCGCTCAAGAGCTCGTGCATCAGTTAAAACTGAGTACGAGCCGTCTGGACACTTTGACGATCTGCAAGGTGGTAGTGGGTTCTCGGTTTGACGACCCATTTAGATGCGACATTAACGCACTAGTGTCAACCGAGTTGCCTAGGAAGCCGTACGACCGTGACGTTGATGAAGCCATCTTGAGCCGATTCACTCACATGATGCTCGCCGACCCAAAAGTTACGGCTTCCGACCCAGTGATGCTAGAGTTGGGTGCAGATGTTTACCCGCAAATACTTAATCCAGGAGTTTATAACTGCGAAAGTGGATACGCAGTGGCTAGAGCACTGCGTTCGGCTGGACACTCTCTGGTCCATGTAGTCTCTGAGCCCCATGACCCAAGGATTTTTTCTTAATATAAACTCTAGACCCTAAGACCCTTATAATAATAAACAAAATGAATTTAAAAAAATGGAATTAAGTATTGCAGACACTGCAAGGCTGGCGGAATGTTTACGTACAAACGTAAACTCGATATATTTGAACATCTCCGTCCGTCATATCCACTCAATCGATTATTTATCGATTACTGCGGCGAACCGATCGACCGTCGGCTCTGTCAACGTTCGCCGCACATAATATCACTCGTTACGTTTATTAAAAACCAAACGCACGTACACCCACCCGTCTCCGAGACAAATTTAAAGAAAAAAGTTTAAAGTGTAAACTCACCCGTCACCGCGACATTAAACAACCCAAAAACCCGTCAACGCGACAAACCGGTCCCCGCGACAAATAATATAAACACTTAAAAACAAACATTCAACAATCAACACAAACTCACAACAACAACCACAGGAGGAATCCTGCACTACAAACACTTCAACAGAAACAACACGGAATAACAACATTTACACCAACCCATATTAAAGCCAATACTGGAAAATAAGGTAAAATCATTGTATTTATTATATTGTATTTGCCGCGACCCACTCGACCCTTTAAATTGAAATTACACATTTCAATCGTATTTCCCAATCCGCCAATTGCCATTACTTCGTTCGCCAGCCGAACAGTTACCTTTCACGCCGCGCCACCACTCCGCAGCATCACCTTCAAGCAACATTGGCATACCATCAACTGCATGCTTGTCTGGAACTTTTCCACCGTTTTGAAGGTAGATATGGCCGCAATATACTCCTCCACCTTAGCTGGATCACGATCGCCCTTGTACCTGGCTGTAGATTCGCTGAACGACACTTGCTTCACGTTGCAGGATACCTCTGCCTCCATAAGTTCCTTAAATTGTTTTGCTTTTAAATTTCCATTACGCTTGATGTTGTTGATGATGTTGTTGTTGTTTTCTCTGCACTTCGTAACTCCAGTTTACACGATATCGATTTATTATATGTTTTATTTTAATTCAATAAAATTTACTTTATTATTTAAAATAGTTAATGTTGTTCACAAATTTTTATATTTTTAGTTTTTAGAGATTTAAGATGAATGTTTAAAATTTTAACCAAATTCACTTTTCACTATTTTTAAAATACAACTCGATATCGTGTGGCTTTTTTTATTTAAATATATAATGAAACTTTTCTTTATGAGAAGCGCCAATTTTGTTTAGGGCCCTTTCGCAATACATGCGACCAGCTAGTCATTGTTCAACATTTATGTGGAAATCCTCAAACAAATTTTGTTTTCAGCCCTATCGTGACAGCAAATTCCCACGAATATGATTCTCCATTCCAAATTCTCCTATCATGAATGCAAACTCCCACGAATTTATTCTCATATAAAATACTCCTCAATCGGCAATGATTTCGAAACTTGGAAAATTAATTTAGGGGAAAAATCTACCGACCATCAATGTGAAAAAATTGGGAATTTTATTCCACATTCCCTCAAAAATATTCCATTGAATTTAGTCGGAGAATTGTAAAACGCAAGCATGAGTTTGTCCATTTTTTAACCATTATATATTACTAAAAATATTTTTATACACATAAGGTCAAAAACAACGACTAATTATAAATGATTTCAAACCAAAAGCAGTAAGGATGGTTTGGTTACATCGGACATTTTATCACTAAGCACATTTTAATAGTTGATTTAATGACATTAATATAAATTCTTGCAAGGTCAGTCTATCTAAACCGCCCTTAAATTCTCTACAAATATGTATTTATTTGCGGTCAGAATTTAAAGAGGTCATTTAATTTACAATTAAAGAAAATAAAAGCATAGTGAAATAATTGTCTTTCTTTTGATGTACGTTATACCTATAGTGTACCGGATTTATTTGGGTACCATAAGGTGGTTTATATGTTTAAAGTAAAGGGGTGGTTTAAAAATATGTACTAATCGGCTGGCAGTAAAAGTGCCTTGGCAAATCTGAAAGGTCGCATATCATACGGGATTTAACTCCCAAACAGTCTACAATCTAAGTCCTGGGAAGTTCAGATATTCGTTTAATAGACGGACATCATTATAATAATAATAGTTTACAGTCGTATAAGTACTATTTGTATTCAAAGTGGTGGGACCTAAAGTTTAATGCCGAATCCGAACGGCGGGTGAGACTTTTCATATGCAATTTTTTAGGTTTACTATTTAGTGCCGAAAGGTAGCGCGGTATAGAAAAATGTTCTATGAAAAAATGTTGTTAGCCCCAGTCCAGGCTTGATCCTGTGAACTTTCACAGTAATTTGTGTTAATAAAATGCAGAAACAATCACATCCTCCACCGGCGATGATACTGGAAGGCATGGAACTTAGCTTGAGCCAAAATATCAGCAACAACAACGTCAGTTATCAGAAAAAAAAGCACCGTCTGCAATCCATCTGATGCGATAATAGTAAAAATGGTATAATCCTCTTCTTCATCCAGGTGGCTATAAGCAATGCTATGCATATTAGAAATATTTTATTTATTTTTAACAGCAATATAAATTTAATTTATTGACAGTTTATGAAGTCAAAAAACTTCAAGGTATGTTCGATTGTTGTTTATAGGAATTCGAACTTAATTCGGGGGAATTGCAATTCGTGAGAATTTCACAGTAAGGGGTTTTGATTCCCGAGAGTTATTAAATTCGGGGGAATCGCATATTCTCCCGAGATTCACGATAAGGCTGATTATATTTTAAAATTTATTTCAAATATGTGAAAAATATTTTGAATACAAAACAAAATATTTTTAAATCAAAAAAATAATGAAAATTATTAACAAAACAATATGAACAAGTAGTGATGAGGCAAGTTCCTCTATATGTCACAAGTAGTATTGCTATATTCCACACGGTCAGTCCTGACTATACATCGGCTCCTGAGGATGTGTGCCAAGGTTTCATCATGTCGGCTGCTGTATATGTGGTTATCGGTACTTCTCCTGCACTAAACTTTGTAATATCGTAACGATCATTAGATTTTACATTTTTTTACAGCATAAGGTCCCAGATATTTGCTTTTTAATTTCATCTGCGTTCCAAACTGAGTTCTTTTTATGGCCACAATATCTCCAACGGCGTACATCCTAGCTTCCTTTCGATTTTTATTGTATCAATGCTTTTGTTCAAACTGCGATTCTTTAATTTTATTTCGAATAAGTACACGTTGCTTCTCGCGATCTTCATTGTAACTAAGTAATTGTTCCCCTTGCTAAATTTTTTGAATATTTTCATCTGTTCCGGTTCTCACCTTAACTCCTGTTAACGCTTCGTGAGGGGTTAAACTGATGACACTGTGATAAGTTGCATTGACAAATCTCTGAACATTGTTGACATACTTGTACCAAATATTTGGTTCGTCAATCGATAATTTAGACAGAACAGGTATTACACTGTTAACGCGTTCAACTTGTCCATTTCCTCCCGGGACGCCCGTAGTTGTTAGTATATGCATAATTCCATTCAAATTACAAACATTCTTAAAATAGTTTGATGTAAAAGCTGCTCTTTATCCATTATAAATCGTATGCCCTCTGCTGCATTGCACATTTGTTTTTTTCGTTTTCTGTCTCTTTCCCATCCTACACCACGCTTACTGCGTTCGTAGCTGAGACTGTAAGAGTGCGTAACGAAGAAAGTGGTGAAGGCCTAACACTCACCACTGTTTAGCTTACGCTCTCCATGTTCGTCTCAACTGCCGCCCGCTATTAGTATGCTTGTTTGTTTTAAACTGGCCCAGTAGAAAAAATGTCTCATAACTTTCGCATAAATTTTTGCAACATTCGTGGGCTTAAGACGAATTTCTTTTCTGTATATGCGTATGTGGCCACAAATAATGGCACTAGGTGAGATCCAGGTTAGTGAGGGTGCAGATCCATTGGATTTTCACATACCAGGTTATCACCTACTGCCATTGTTTTCTGCCCATAGGGGTTTCGCCTTATACATTCGCAGTGACGTTGTTTACCAGTTGCAGCAACAACATAGTGTGTCAGATAGTGAATTTAACACTATTTGGGTTAAATTTAAAATATGTTCAAACATCATGCACTTGTGCTTTATTTATAGGAGCCCGAATTTAGATATGGTATCTACCTGTAATAAATTGGATGCCTTATCTGATTCGATCTCAATTATATTGGAACAGTTCCCAGGCAGTGAAATTGTTGTTGCCGGCGATTTTACCGTGCACAACGCCACTTGGTTGAGCCACTCGGGTCTATCAACACAGGAGGGTTGTTATGTTGAGCTGTTTGCAGAGTGCAATCAACTCACTCAATTGGTGAAAGAACCGACGTACCTCACACGCGTCGGTGGGCAGAGCCAAAAAATATTAGACCTTTTCTGACTTCGCATCATGAAAAATATGATGTAAAAGTCTTTGCACCTCTTGGTAACTCCGACCAATGTACTGTTTCCGCTGAGTTTTCATATTCTAGTTTACGCACCTCTTCGATTAAAGCCCCGAAGATGACTGTATGGCTTTACGAAAAAGCAAATTGGGTTGCGTTAAATGTTTTTTTTTCGCAACTTTAATTGAAAATTGTGTTTCGCTGATAGAGACATGCTTGTCCGTGCGTAACCTTTTCAACATCTCCTACAAGACAGGAGTTTTTCCATCTTTTTGGAAGGTTGCCAATATCCAGCCAGTTCCGAAAAAGGGCGCGGCTACGAACCCTGCCAATTATCGACCATTGGAATATGCTCTGCTCTCTCCAAGGTAATGGAGAGCGTAATTAACTTCCACCTTGTGAACTATCTTGAGCACAAAGAATTGCTCAGTGACCGCCAATATGGTTTCCGTAGGACCAGATCCACAGGTGACTTGATGGCGGAATAATTGTGTTCACCTTTTCGGGGTGAGTAAGGCTGTTGCTCTGGATATTTCCAAGGCTTTTGATCGAGTGTGGCATAAAGCCCTCGTTTCAAAACTAATTGCATTTAGTGATGGGAAATCTTTTAGTCGATGGATATCGAGTTTTCTCCAGGGTCATTCAATACGAGTTGCGATGGATGGTGTTTTTTCAGAACAACATTTCATCAATTCTGGAGTTCCGCAGGGTTCCGTCCTATCCCCGTCCCTAATTCTGGTATTTATCAATGATCTTCTCTCATTGACTCAGAACCCAATTCACTCCTTTGCAGATGACAGTAACATTTGCCATTCATACTCGTTCAACAAGCGTCCAAACTTTTTGGAGATTGAGAGTAAAAGACGCACTATGAATGACACACTCAATAATGACTTTAAATCAATCTGCAAGCAAGACCCCTCTATATGGGTATTGTGGATGTTGCGCAGTCGGCTGCTCTTGACGTTCTGGGCATATCAATTCAATGTGATCTCCGTTGGAATGATCACATATTTAATGTGTCAAAAGAAGCGGCCAAGTGCCTCGGTTTTTTAAAACGGTGTAAAACATACTTCACTCCTGCTGACTTACGCAATGCCTACACTACCTATATTCGGCCTTAAAAGGAATTGAATTAGCACTTTTGGGCAGGGGCTTCAAAATCCTCCTTGGAGTTCCTGGACCGAATTAACTACGTGCGATATATTTAATAGGGGATGAAAATATTTCATCGTCTATTGGTTCTCTTGAGCACCAAAGGACCGTTGGGTGTGTAAGCCTGTTTTATAGGTATTACAACGGTAAGTGTTCGAGTGAAATACATGGCCTGATTCCACCAGATCGTGAGTTCTCTCGTTCTACTCGGGCATCAAACTAAGCCCACCCCTTCGTAGTCCACTCGACTCTCAACAGAACCACGCGTATAGGGGCATCCCCAGAGCGTTGGTTATTTGTAAAAAAAAAATCTCTTTCGGTATTGGGTTCAATAAACCTTGCTTTCCACGTTTTCGGTTAATAAGGATGAATTTTATACAACATTGTATGCACCTTTCTTTTAGATTCTCAAAAATATATTTTGTCTTTAACATATCTTCGGTCTTTTGAACTCCAAAGTGACCTTTTTCGTGCGCATTTTTATTATTTCTTTCTCTATGGCAACTGAACAACTACTAAATTTCTTCTATTAACCTGTTTCATTAAAATTCCGCGTTGTAAAAATAGCCATCATTCGCAGTGGTTTTAAAATCTTTTTGATAGAAATAATTCGTTCGTCGTCTAACTGATGTTTTTTGAATAGCGCTGTTAAAGATGCTTCAACTTCCATCACAGGATATCGACTTATGGCATCGACATGTTTCATTCGAATTCGTGCTCTATGCTCCATCGTAAAGTCATATTTCTCCAAATATAGCGTCAAGCGTTTCACTTTTGGTGGAATATTCACCTTCTTGACAGTTATTTCAAATGCTGCACAATCTATTACAATTTTGAACTTAATTCCTAACAGATATGGACGTAACGTCTTCACAGACTCGACTATGGCCAGCACTTCAAGTTCGTAGGAATGATAATTCTTCTATGCTGAAGTTGTTGCTTTGCTCCAGTATAAAACAGGATATAAATCTGATCCTTCTGTACTCTGCATCAGAATTGCACTGAATTATAGATTAGAAACACGGGGTTTTAAGCGAGTTTCATTTTAACTTCTTCAAAAACTCTAAAATGTTTTGCTTCAAACCTGATTGTCTTTTCGCCACCACGCAAAAGTTTATTCAGAGGCGATACAATGCTTGCGAAATCTCTAATACATTTTCTGAAATATCCAGCCAAACTCAAAAAACTTTGAAGATCCTAATCCATCTTTGGAACTGGAAATTTCTGCACGGATTTTATCTTCGTTTTGGACAGAAAAATTTTCGAATCAGAAATGACATGCCCTAGATATTCGACTTCATCTTTCAGAAATTGAAATTTTTTCTAGCTAATATCCGACGCGTTTTCTGCAGCTACTTCCATGACTAACTTTAATCTTTTTAATACCTCTTCATAGTTTTCTGCAGGTATTATAATATCATCGACGTATTGAATAACAATACCCTTGCGAATGAGATCGGAAAACACGCATGCTACGAAACGATTAAAGCTTGACGGTGAGTTGCTCAACCCAAATGGAGTCTTTTTAAATACATATTGTCCTGTAGCTGTTGCAAATGCCGTATACTTCGTACTTTCTTCGTCCATCGGTACATGAAAGAATCCATTTATTAAATCTATCGTCGAAAATACTTTAGCATTAATTTGCTTATCCAGCTGATCATCGTTTCTTTGCATCGAAAACCTATCTTTCTGAACGACCTTATTCAATTTCCGATAGTCTATGCACAAGATAGACGTCTTTTTTTCTTGACGACTACGATTGGACTAGAAAATTATGAGTTGCTTGCTTCTATAATGCCGTCGTTTAATCATTCCTCAACTTATACTTGAACAACTTTGGCTTCTAGTGATGCTAATCGTCGTGGTCGTTCATAAATCGGTATTTCATCGTGTAATACGATACTTACGATACGATACTACCACGGATTTTTTTGGTACGTACTTTTTGTAAATTTCTACCACTTCATCTTTAAACTGATTTGGTACGTCCAATTTTATATTTTCAACTACTACTTGTATGTTCATTAGTTCGTCGTGCGATTGTACTTCATCGTTCGTTTTTATTTTTTTACTGAAATGTCATGAGCGGTCATTGAAAATTCACATTGTTCCTGTTAAAATACTTTACTGAAAACACTTTGTGAAATATGTTTTATGTTTAGCCAAAGAGTATGTATTTGATATAGAGTTTCCGTACAGGTGGTTTCGCTGCCACTGTTGTCAAATAAATTCAAACATTGGTTATGTGGAAATTGAAACGAAAATGTTGTCAACAGACACATTTTCAAATCAATATTCTGATGTTTTCTGCCACATTTTTGGCCAGAAAAATAATTGAAATTTATAAGGAGTTGGATTGCAATATATCTTGGTAAGTTTGGTTGCAAATTATCCGCGGACAGATCCAGTTTTGTGCACTGTTTTCCTCTGTTAACTTCAATCTGTAAAATTCCACTTCCACATAACCAATGTTTTCTGCAGCGACGCCAGCAAACTCGGAAGGAATCTCTATTAAAAATCTATACTCTCTGGTTTAGCATAGAAACATTTTACTTTTAATTTATTGGAAAAGTAATTTTTCAATAAACTATATTTATTTTTTTATATTGCCTTTTTTATTACCAACAAGGGTTATGGGCCCAGGCATAAGTAATTGCAGTTAATTTATACTCTGTGTTCCTTTTTACTGAAATAATTTACCAACGATGTCTTCAATTTACTAAATTAAAAAATTGGAGGAATCCAATTACGATGAATGGAAAATTCACATCCGCAGCGTTCTTATACATGCATATCTTTGGAGTTATGTGAGTGGAACAATTCGGAAACCCCAAGATTATTTCGTAAACTTTTAGCTGCTAAAATGGTAACTGGTCAAACAATCTCCGATCACCAATCAAATTTTGACGACGTTGTGGAAAAGCTAAAGGAGGTAGATATTTTAGTACCAGATGAACTTTTAGCTGTTATATTGCAAAACAGTTTGTCGGCTGATTACGAAAGTTTTGTTATCGCGATGGAATTTTGCGATGTGTTACCAACATCGGATGTTTTAAAGAACAAGCTTATGGAAGAATATGAACGACGGACCAGCAGAGAAGAAGTGAACAATTACCATCAGCAAGCATACCTTTCAAAATCACACAGCATACAACAAAAATTTAATTACAGGAAGGATGCGAAGTCATATAGAGATCGAAAGGGGAATGATTTGAAGTGCTTTAAGTGTGGTCAAAATGGACATTTTACTCGCGATTGCTTCAAAAAATGACAGGAGTAAATGCGATGTTGCATGGAATGCAGGCTAAAGAGTTGCGGCGAAATACATGGGTATTCGACAGTGGATCTACGTGTCATATATGTTGTGACAGCAAGGTGTTTACCAACATGAGAAGACACGAGGAAGAAGTCGAGTTAGCAGCAAAATACAAAATATATTCGGAAGGAATTGGTGACATAAATTTAAAGACAACATCTGGGAACGACATGGTACTAAAGGAAGTTCTCTTTGTACCAAAACTGCTATTTAACTTCATAAATATCAGCCAGATCGCTTCGATAAAACTAACCGTGACGTTTATGGAAAACATGGTCAAAATATCGAACGATTGCGGCGATGTCATATTAACTGGAAATAGAACAGGACAACTTTATACATGTGAGAGAAAAGAGGATACTAATACATATGGTATGTGTACAATAGCATCGAAGAAGGACGAGTTCTTACTCTGGCACAGACGTTTCGGACATCTCAGTGCTAACAGTATGTCCGAGTTAACAAAGAAAAACAAGGTTCGCGGTACGAATTGGAACATGTGCCTGACGATTTCAAATGTGAGATATGTTTGAAAAACTGTGTGTCCAGACGTTTCCAAAGTCTAATAGTCAACGATATAATGAAATGCTTCAATTGGTGCACACAGATGTATGCGGTCCGTTGAAAACTACACCATGTGGAGGGTCACAATACTTCGTGTTATTCATAGATGATTTTTCGCGGACGACATTTGTTTACTTTCTAAAAAATAGAGGGGAAGTATTCAATGCGTACCAGAGTTTTGTTGCAATGGCAGACGTCGAGGAAGTTAAAGATGTTGCGGAGCGATAATGGTCTCGAATATTTAAGCGTATTTCGACGTATTATTTGAACTCTCAGTCAGTTTGGAGAAACTGGGAGTTCGAAGACAATTTTCTGTGGAATATACGCTACAGCAAAATGGCATTTCAGAGCGAGCAAATAGAACGATTGTGGAGATGGCACGCTGTATGTTAATCGAATCCGGATTAGAAGAATCACTTTGGGTAGAAGTGGTCAGTGCTGTAGCTTATATTAGAAATCGTAGTCACTCGAAATCAGTATGCAAATACACCAGTTGAGTTATGGAGTGGTGTTAAACCGACGGTAACTCATTTACGAGTTTTTGAGTGTAAAGCCATCATGTTGGATAATCGTCCCGGAAAATAAAAATTTCAAGCAAGAGGGATAGAATGCAGACTAATAGGATATTGTACAGAATCAAAAGCATATCGTATGCACGATACAAAAACAAAGAATCATTACAGAAGTCGCGATGTTAATTTTCTGGAGTCAGTTGAGCAGACGGCATCAGAAAATGGATATAATATATTTGTTCATCAAAAGCCAATCACTAAAGACATCAAAGATAATGAGGAGTTGAATGTAGATGAGATGTTGATAGAAACGTCTGATCAAATTCAAGATCAAAACGTTACATTAACCATCGTTTGTACACAAGAAGCTGGTGAAGATGGTGCATGTATTCAGCTGGATCAAGGAGAGCATGAGAACAACTTTAAAACACTCAGATCGGGTCAAAAAATATTCAATTCTTATTTAAATACTGCTGAAGAGAACGACAATCCTGCTACAGTTAGCGAAATAAGTACAAGGGACGACCACGAAAATGGTTTGATTCGATGCAAACTGAATACGATTCACTGATGGAAATAGGCACATGAATTTTAGTGGATAAGCCAATTGATTTTCCAAGGACAGCTGGAACGATATAAATCCAGATTAGTTGCAAAAGGATGTGGACAGAAGTATGGAATAAATTACACTGAAACATTTTCGCCAGTAACCCGTTATTCTACAGTCAGAATTCTTTTGGCGTTGGCAGTAGAATTCCAATTGGTGGTTCATCAGTTAGATGTTACGGCAACGTACCTACGGCAGCGTACCTGAATGGGGAAATTGACGACGACCTTTACATGGAGCAACTCGAGAGCTTCGAAAATCCCTATCATCCGAAAAAAGTGTGTAAATTGCTAAAATCGTTATACCGATTGAAACAGACCGGGCGAAAATGGAACGAGAAACTGTATGACATCTTGAAGCAAATAGGATTTACGCAGAGTAATGCAGATCAATGTGCATACCATGAATGCATCCGACGAATATATTATCATTATAGTTTACGTAGATGCTATATTACTTGCATGCTCGAAGATGGAATCGTTGCAGCGTATCAAACAGTAACTTAGTGTAAAATTGGAAATCGTCGACAATGGTCCAGTTTATTATTTTCTGGGGATAGAAAAGATTCCACTGGTCCTTTGAAAATAAATCAAAAAAATCATTAACAAAACTATATGAAAAAGTAGTTCTAGAGCAAGTTCCTCTATATGTCACAGGTAGTATCACTATATTCCACATGTATATCAAACAAAAAGCAATAAACAAAATAGCAACAACAACACATGCACAGCCAAACCCATCGGCTTGTCGCCGTTCAACACGTATGAAGCAGCACAGCGTTGTTGTATGAGCGCATGCAAAACGACAAGCCATCGGCCTGCCACGAAGTACTGCTGCTAGCAAGTCACGCAAAGAATGATGAATTTTTGTTCTGCGCGTCCGCTTTTATATGCAACAGAAAAAGCATTTGCAAACTAATCAAACAATGAAGTTGGTTGCGATTTTGCAAAAAACGATTACTTGCAATGACATTTAAAATAGTGAAGTTTGCTACAATTATGATATAAATATAATGAATAAGTGACACTTCCGCCAAAAGAATAATGCCATGTGCAGCAACAGATGGCACTGCCAAGATTTTTAGCTTCAATTACATTATTTTTTCGACTCAAATTTTTTGTGGTAAACTATGGAGGCACAATGTAAATTTTAAGCCCTTTTACAACTTTGGGAAAAAAATTCCATCCGCCCTAATGTACATGTGTTGGACCTATATGGGCAAACATTTTTATTTTTTAAATTCTTTGAAACTGAATTTATATATCAGTAACTTCCGTAATTTTTCGTTTTTAAGCCAGTAACACCATACGAAAAAATTCAAGTTCAAAGCTGCACAAACCCTATTGTGTTTTCCAGTTTTTATATGAACTTTGTGCAGATATTATAGCTCCCCTTAGAAGGTGTGGCCGGTATGGAAAAGTCTATATAGTCTTGATCAGGATCAGTATCACTACCTGACAGGGCGGATCCGGAAGTAGGGCTTAGGGGGGAGTCCAATGGATTTTTGTACGCCTGTTTTTCCAAATTTTTCTAAAATGCGCCCCAAAAATTTATTTTGCGCCCTTTTTTATATTTTTCTTTTTCATCAAATACAGTGAACAATGAATTATGCACAACTTTACTTCTTTAAACCAACTTTTTTTTTAAACCTCCAGTTTCATTTGGTTAAAAAACAAAAAACAATAGGGTGCGATCGGTACACCTACCTATTTGGTCATATAGGTACTCAAATGATAGGTAATAATGACACATTTGTAATTTGGTTATTTTTATGGTTATTTTTATGATCTGATAACCATAGCGCTTAGGATTTGTAATTATGTAAAAAAAAATAATAATTAAAATGAAACGGTGATTGTTGAAAAAAATATTTAATTATTTATCAAAATGACGACGAAATTTAGAAATGAATAGGTAACGCTGAAAAGTTTTTTTATTTTTTTTCTAAAAGTGGCCCAACAGTTATAATATTTCGTTGGAGGGTTATATCGAGGAAGAGCCGCGGCGACATTTATTTTAGAAAATATTAAATTTTTTATATTTTAAAACATAAATACTAAAGTGTATAATAGACTCCTGAGTAAATTTCTTTTCGTTTGGGTACCCACACTTGTATCTATATATTATTCTTGTATAAAATGAACTCAGTTGTTAAAATTAAAAAGTGTCCTGAGTTCACTAGGGTTATCGGACCATGAAAATAATTACATATTACTCGTGATATCATTATCTTTCATTTCAGTACATACATGTTCATATAGGTAGGTGTATACGTTTTCGATTTATATAGAGTACCACAAGTCCGACCGCGCCCTAATTTAGTCTGGTACCCAAACAGAGGGGATAGTTTGAAGAAAAAATATTTCACTTCATCCGTTTATGTAAAGTTCAGCCAATTTGTTTGTTTGCATATTTTGAGAATTTTTGGTAGGAGTAACGACTTGTTTCCATATATATCAAAAATTATAATTAATTTTGATATTTATAAATATTAATTATCAAATATATCAAATATAATTATTTTTGACTTTGATAAATATTAATAAAACTTTTATTTATATTTCTCAAAGATAATTATTAAAAAATATTTTAAAATTTAACAGTCCTAGAATAAAAATAAGGCCGTAAATTAAAAATGTACATCGAATGTCTAATGGTACCCTTTGATTTTAGGAAGGTATACATATCTCAGTACCCTTTTGAAACAAAATTCAATTTGTGTATCATATAAAAGGTGATCAATACCGACATCTCGCTTGTAAACTACTTCAGATATACACAATGTATTGTTAATGATTATTTTCACTTTTAAGTCAGCATATTTCGGAAACCATAAATACAAAATATTTTATTTTGATTTTTTTTTAAAGTACATCATTTGTACCAAGTTTTACGCTACACCTAATTTGTTGTACCATTTATTCAAGAAGTAAAATGTAATAGTTACTTCACCAACTATTAAATTAATTAACAACAGATTTTTTAAATTTCAAAACAACTGAATTTGAGCATTTTGAATTTTTCTGTCGTTGTTGACGTTTTTTTGGAAATACCCATATGAGAACTTTAAAAAAAAGGGCGCAAAAACTCTGTAAATTAAGCTAATTTTCTGTATTTTAGGCGCCTTTTCTATTTTGTGTTTTTTTTATATTTTAAAAATTTTGCGCCTTTCTCTGTAGTTTCCGCTCTTTTTTTAAAAGGCCCAACAATTCTGAATATTAGGCGCATTTTATTTTGTGTTTTTTTAAAAATTTTACGCCTTTCTCTATATTTTGCGCTCTTTTCGAATGGCGCAAAATTTCTGTAAATTATGCGTCTTTTCCATTTTGTAATGTTTTGAATATTTTGCGCCTTCCTTTATATTTTGCGCCCTTATTCGCAAAAATTTTGAAAATTAGGCGCATTTTCAATTTTATACTTTTTTCAAATTTTGTGCATTTCTCTATATTTTTATATATATATATATATATATATATATATATATATATATATATATATATATATATATATATATATATATATAGAAGATAAACAACATCTTGTATTTTTCGAAGGAACAGTAACACAAAATAGTTCAAACAAGTAAAATAGTTAAAATATGTATAATATCAATTAAAAAATAAATTAGGACTGTGTATTTTAAACACAACTTTTTATTAATCCATTTTTATGTGGATCCATTTTTATGTTTTATATTTCTAAATAAATAATGGTGAAATTCTATTTTTTCTGGACACTTCCAGTTCTTACCCGCCTCAGTCTTAAATTTAAATACGTTTATTTTAAAAATGGAAAATATAGTATATATTTGGAAAATAATGATACAAATAAACCCACAATTTCACATGAGTTAATTTGACATTTTATTTAATCGTTCTTAATATTAATGTTTTTACGGTGATTTAGCCATAATCAAAGTTGCCATCAAACTACAGATGGTTGTGGCTTTTACCCGGTTAAAACTCTCTTAAAATAATTCAAACGAGTATACTAACCGGGTAAAAGTCACAACCATCTGTAGTTTGAGGGCAACTTTGATTATGGCCAAAATCAACCTAAAAACATTAATGTTAAGAACAATTAAATAAAATAAATAATTAAAAATAGTAATGGACTGAAATATTATTTTTTGTTCGGCCAAAGTAACCTCCGGAAGTCTAAAGTCACCTCAGTTGCCTACAGTTTAATACCGAATGTTGAATTTTAAATAATATTAAAAAAATGTATTTAAGAATTGAATGTATTTAAATTTAAAGGTATTATTTTCAGGCGTTAAAATGACTATTTTGTATTGTTGTACATTTTTGAGCAGCGCTATGTATCCAATTTAAGATACCATATAAGAAATTAAATTTATTAAAAAAAAATCAATATTTTTGTAGGTAAATTTTTTTCCAAAATTGATTAATGAGAATTTGATAAATTTTTAATATCTGTGGCAATATGAATTAACAGCACAAGTCGAGATATGTTCAAATTAAGTCATTAGTACCATCGTAATCCTGATATACGAATTTATTTTGTGTCAAATTTTTATACTGATCCCTTTTATCCTTTTTATCTTTGCTGAGATACAAGCAAAAAACCTAAACCTACTTGTTATTAAATATTTATTTAAGTTTTTCATAAATTTGAAAATATAATTTTTAAAGTATTTAAAAAAAAAATTCGGAATCAGTTAAAGCTTAAAAATGTTTAAGAAAATTACATTTTTGTTTTTGGTTCGACGAGAAAGAAGATAAAATTAATTAAAACTTAAAAATCTCAAAAATTTTAAGAAAACCATTTACGGAATCAGATGCAGTATCAAATAAAGGCGCAATCAGAAAAATAAGAAGTATAAATTTGGACCCAGAGTTTTGTTTTGCACAAACTGGAATTGGAATTATTTTAATTTTTTTTGTTAGTAAATAAAACTTTTTGTATTAGAGACACACCAAATCTACCAGAGTTTAAGAATCACCTTCTCCAGAGATACAGTGTTCCAAAGTTTCAAAAAATCATCAATAATAATTTTTTGTGGTTGTAGATAAAAACTCTTGGTCGTAGAATGCTGCAAACCTCCTTTTAATGATAATAAAACAAACTTCGTCATATCTCCTAAATCCGAATATCTAATCAATGATCATTGTCCTTGCAATTTAAAGTAATTGTTCATAAAAAGTAAACCTTTTCAAATTTATTCAAATATTATTCAAATTGTTTGTGCCGAAAATCTAAAAAAAATGATAACCAGTCTACCATGTGATTTATATTTGAAGGTGTTCTCGAACTAACTTCGATATCAAAAATCCAATCGTAGAATAAAATTTTATGTTAGGATATCGCACAATTCTATCAAAAAATTTCGTCTGATCATCTTAACATTATATTTTTGTTTACAACCGAAGAACCAAATGTAAGAAACGAACGATTTTTCTTATGGGCCAATGCAGCCCGTGATGACAAATGAGTTTGACATGCCTGATGTAGGGTAAGAATTTGATTTTGATACCTATCATTATCATAGACATTTGTAATTGATAGAATAATTTTAAGCATGGTAGTTCTTTTAGGTAAAAGTTGCATCTATTAAGTCAAAAGTGTACTTAATATAAATTTATACCAAAAAAAAATTCAGAAAAAAGCATATATAAATATAAAAATAATTACGAATGGTAAATGCATGTCTAATTAAATCTACACGAATTGCAATACAAATTCTATTTAAAACATAACCAAACATATTTTAAAAATTTTTCAATTTAAAACATTTTATTTTCTATGTAACACAAAAAAATTATAATAAAAAGATGAAAATATATAAATGTCTAAAATTCTAATTCTAAAAAAAAACTTTAAAAATATGTTTAAACCAACCACTTTGGAATGAAAATACATTGTACATACTACAATTTTCTAAAAAAATTACTTTCTTATTGAATCTTCTAATCTAATGGATATAATAAATCTCTATGTTGGTTTGTCCTTTTGTTTATTTGTTTGTTTGTTTGTTCCGCTTCTCCGTCTAAACGGCTGATCCGATTTTCTTGAAATTTTTACCACAGATGCAGATGGTATGGTCTGGAAGAAATGATAGGCTATATATGGGCGGGATTGGACAAAGAGGCGTGGTACCTCCCATACAACCTAAACTTTCAATACGATATAACTCGGCACTTTCACTAGCTACGAACATGAAACAAAAAACTCAAATACAAAAAAAAAAAATTTAAACAAACGCGCCGACTCCAGTACATGGGGAAAAGGTTCTTGGAGAACTGGAAGAAATAGTTGAAGTTCCAATTGAAAATCTACTAGCGTTCGTAAGAAGATAGATTTCAGCAACACCCCCTTACAAACCTAACCTGACGGGAACAATTCTACCGGGATGAATTCTACGGAAAGAATTCTACCGGGTAGAATTCTAGGGGAAGAATTCTACTGCGAAATATTCTACGGGGATGCGCAGTCTGAGAAAGAATTGTCTTTGGGAAATGTTGTTTTGGCGGAGAATTATTATATTGGTTACTACTTTTAAAAACCCATAAAACTTCCACAGCAAAGCACGGGCCCTGATATAAATAATATTTTTTTTTATATTAATAAAATCGCTCCATATCTTTGAATTCACAAAATCTTGGCACGAGTCGTGCACGGGTCCAGCTATTAATAAATATATCAAAAAGATTAAAAATTAATTTTAAACTTTCGTTATAAACCAAAGCAATTGATTAACATTTCTTTTACTTTTTTTCTGAAAGTAGCAGTACGTTATTTTTTAATTAAATTATAGTATTTACTTATCCTGAGAAAACAAATGCAAAATTCTAAAATTTAACAATTTAAAAATATAAAAATGAATTTAAAATGGGTTAAGTATTCTGAAAAAAACGCAAATATTTTTGTTCTTTAGGCTATACATTTTTATTAGCGTAAGATAAAAGTAATGTAAATGCATTAATTGGTGTCTTTTAAAGCACCTATCTATCTATTGGCATCATTAATTAAAAATATTTTGCCAAACAGTAATTTGCCATTTGTTATTTGCAGGAAAAATGTTTGGCAAAATATTTTAAATAATGATGCAGATCGACAATTAACTATTTTATCTTATACCAATAAAAAGTTATGGCGAAAAAACGAAAAGATTCGCCCTTTTGGCATGACAAGATTTTTAATTTTTCAAAGGGCGCGCCCTTTTGTTTTTGTCTTTTGTGACTAGCAATATTCAACAAAATGACACGCCATTTGGAATGTCATTTTTGAGGATAAACTACATTCAAAAATGTAAAAAAACGCAAATGTCAAAAATTGCACATTCACCCCTTTGGCATGCAATTTTTGTTCATGTTATACAAAAAATTTATATTACTAGACTACAAAGAAGTCATATAAAATCTAAGTTTTTTTTAGTATTCAGTAATTTCGCGAAATGCCATTATTATTATTATTATTGTTGACAATATTAGTTTTTTAAGGGTTTGGTTTAATTTGTTTAAAATAAATAATTTAAATAAATACTAAAAATGAAAATGTAAAATAATATATATTGTGGTCTTAAATCTATTTAGGGTAGTTGTGTTTAAAACAATATGGGGCTCCCAACTACATCTCATGAAATCCATAGTTAGGGTGGTAAAGAGTAGCCAACAAACTAGATGGGCTAAAATTTAATGGTGGTTTCATTAATAAAAGATGTGAAATAGTAATTCGTACTTAAATATTTTAATGAAAGTAGTTTTTGCATACATTTTTTTCGTGTGCATTTAATTTTGTTTGAATTGCAAGGAATGTGTGTGGTTCTTGATTTATGTTAGATTTAAAACAGAATCCTTGTTGTACATCGCCATCGTCTTTATAAATCCTACGAAGGTCAAATTGTCCAACGACATGAGACTTATTCGCGGAAGAACCAAGTCCGCACGGCGATGATGTCATAAAAGTAAACTCTGAAAAGAAATAATTTGCCATTACATTTTGCCATTAAAGTGGCCTCTTTTTATTTTTTTTGTTAATTTTAATATTTTTTGAATACTTTTTTAAAAAATTAAATTAAATTGCTTCTTGTTAAGTAATTACATTGAAATTTTCACATATTATAGCTAATGTCATGTATTTCTTATTCACTTTAAAAAAATTACTAAAAAATTTAATTTTTAATGTCGACATTCAGCGACAAAAGTAGCAAATTATCAAATATTTCGAAAAAAACTTTTTTGTAAATAGGATGCAACTTGTGTGGGTAATCGTGGCTAATGCAAAACATTCTAGGATCGATAACTACAGATATTGAGTCATATGCTAGTATAAAACTTGGGCCCGGAACGCCCCGGAGAGATAAAAAAAACGATTTGTAAAAGTGTCTTTTTTAAAAAAATAGGCAAATTTATACTTTTATGAGGTATAGGGTATATTAAGTTTGTGCAGATAAGGTAACGCTTAGATGCGTGGCCTTTATGGAAAAGTATATGTATTCTTGTTCAGCATCACGACTCGAGTCCGTATAGCCATGTCAGTCTGTCTGTCTATACGTCTGTCTATCCGTCTGTCTATCTGTTACACGGTAACTTGAGAAATACTAGTCGGAATCCGATAAAATTTTGTTCCAATATGTTTTACCCAAAAAATTGTTTTGAGTACGGAAATGAGTCAAATCGACCAACGGACACGGCTATCTCCCAACCAAGATACTTTAATATAATTCTTTGGGAACCTATAACTCGAAATGTACTGAATATTTATTAAGAATATTTGTTTCAATAATGGGCGTGATCCACATTTTTAAAAGTTATTTTTTGTTTTTTTATAGTGAAAATTTTAGTCGTATTTCACAATTCGTTCAATAATTCCTTAATTAATGAACAAAACTATAACTTACTATGCCAGAAATAAGAGAATTATATAAATTAATATAATTCAATGATATTTTGTTGAAAAACTCGGAATTTCTATTTATTTTTATATATATTTTTCATATTAATAAATCAGTCAACTCTGCCTTTCAATTACATGTAAGATACTCTCAAGTTAAAAACTAAAATATATATATATTCCCTGAAGTGTCTAGTTTTCAAAACAATTTTTCATTATTCAAAATCTTTTTTAGTTCAAAAGTTACATACAAAAAACATCGATGCGCGCCTTTTCCATACACTCAGCCCAATGTGTGGCGGTAAAATTGTACAACGACTTTAAAAATTTTTGCAGATGAACCAGGTCTGGTGGCGTTGTTGTCAGCAAGGTGTACTTTGAAATGAAATAATTTTTCATCACATGTTGAAAATTTTAATCTCAGTTATTTTTATTTTCACTTTTACCATTAAAATTAGAATTTTTAGTTAAAGCCTTTTAGTTGGATTTATTTAATAATTGTTGTGGATAATTCGAAGGTACAGAAAAAATTTGAGCATTGTCTTTTTATATTAGCCAAATATCCAAAAAAAGGCCAATAGATTTGCTGCTCAAATGTCCCGCTATAAAGGATGCTTGTTCTGAATCTGTTCTAAATAGCACAATTTTTATTGCTGTTGTGACAAACATCTTGTAACTATCTGCATATATATTATATATAAAAAATATTAATATTTTTGCTGCTAGTTTATAGAAACTTTTGGATATTTGCGATAAGGCGTAAATTTAAAGTGATAGTTGCAGCAAGACTTTTATAAACATCTTCTTTTCTTAGTGTATGTTGCGTGCGTTGAAATCTCAATTATTAACGAAAGCAAAAAAAAACTATTCTGTTAGTATATACCCTACAGAATATTTTCAATGCATCAACTACTAGAATAGGAAACATCTGAAGTTTCATGGAAATCTAATTTTAACTGAATAAATAAAATATTTTTTGTCCAGACCAAACCCTTTGTAATTCAATATTGTTACCATTGTTCAGATATCCAGCAGTAACACATCTGGCAACCATAGTTAGGATTAATCGAAGAAAATATGCACATGCGCAATTTCATACAAATTTCAGATAACATAATTTATAAAATACATTTAGACATGTGTAATTGTTCTGTTTTGAAGAAAGTGTGTAAACATACTTTTTAATAATTTTCTGCTAAAAGATTATGTTATATAATAGTACAATATAATTTTAACATTTTTATACAATTTAAACAGTTATTTGACAGTGAGTTACATAAAATTAAAATTAAATATTACTAGTTACAGCATTAATGCAATTTATGAGTAAACGATTTTTAAATTACTAAAATAATATATTTTTTGTATATATTATTGAAAGCGATGGATATATAAAATATCGATATTATTACTAATTTAACTACAACATTTAAGGACAATGTGTACAATTGCTTTTGTAACTGCAATAGTCCTATCTCTAAATCAAAATGGGGGAGAAGTAAAACATAATGATTTAAATTTCAGCAGAAGCGTTCGCTGATTGTGTCAAAAAAAGTAATAAAAAAATAAAGTAATAAAAGAATAAAGTGCAAACTGGAACGGATGTTAAATCTAGATTAACAAAAATAAAAAATATCGCACAAAGATCGAAAAAATGTACATACATTATTTTATGAGTTGTCACGTAAACAGTAATGTCGAGTAGGCCGGTACTTAATATAATATTGTTCAAACAGGTTCTTCTAATGTTTCATATCAAACAGATAATTGAGCCCTTTTTTAACGACCTCGCATTAGAATTTACAGGTAATTAATCAATTGTCACTCATTCGCCCTTTCATTACCAAATAACTGCGCATTAATCTAATACGAAAACTGTATGCAGAATCAAGGTGACTCGGGAGATATAAAAGCAATGAGACATCATCGATGACATCATGTCTTTTAATACTAATGGTTTGGCGCTACAGTCCTAAAGAACTTAGGCCGAGCTCTATCACCATTTGAGCTATGCGTGGTATATTTGTACCCAATAGGGCTTAAAAGTTACATTGTACTGCTAAAGTTTACCACACAAAATTTGAGTTAAAAAAATAATGTCCTCTGTTCGCGCATTACAGATGAAGTTAAAAAACACTTTAAATCCATATATTTTTGTTATCCATATATTATATGTTATCCATATTTGTTATCCATATATTTTTTGTGCAACCAACTTTTGTTTTCGATTGTATCTATTAATGTTCTCCTAAAATTTCATCAATTTTGAATTAAATGTTATGCTCGCGCATCGCCCTTAAAGTTGAAAAATTATCAAAAAATCAGCATATTCTTTGTGGTTATTTTTACATGTACTTTTTTTATATATATTCTGAGATTTGCTGAATCCAAATTAGTTAACCAATTGTTAGCCAATTTCTATCGTGTAGAGTTATTGTAATAAAAATCATAATGTGGTGCTTTGCCAATTACACTTTTATATTTTTTTACTCAATATATCATATAGTTTGAGGTTTTGTTGCCATTATTGGTCTTAAAAATTACATAATGGTCCTAGAATTTCCCTCAAACAATTGCATTAAAAAATATATATCGTCCTATGCTCGCGCATTGCAACCGAAGGTAAAAATCGTCATTTTCTTTAACTTTTTTTCACTGAAATTGTTTGTGGTCAATTCTAGGATCATTATATTACCAATAACGCCAAAAACAATCTCAAAAAATATGATGTAATGAGTAAAAAAAAATATTATAATTGGCAAATCACAAGCATTTAGGATTTTTTTTTTCAAAAAATACTCACGATAGACCGATTTGGATTCAGCAAACCCCAGAAAATATATATAACAATATATGTAAAAATAACCACCCATGCTGATTTAAGAACGGTTTAACCAGAAAAAATTTCGATTTTTTGTACTTTTTAAACTTCAAAGAATATGCGCAAGCATAAAATTTTATTCAAAATTAATAAAATTTTATTTTAATAATAATAAAATAATAATTAATAATTAATAAAATTAGATATTTAATAGTTACAATATCTAATTTTATGAGCCTATTTCGATCCAAAAAAAAAAAACTTTATTAAGATGGTAAAAAAATAAAAATACGGATTTAAAGTGATTTTTAAATTCATCTGCAGAGGACATTATTTTTTTCGACTCAATTTTTTGTGGTAAACTCTAGCACCATAATGTAACTCTTAAGCCCTATTACATTTTAAAAATAAAAGTTTAGATTCCAGCAGACCAACTGTACAGTAATTTTAACGGTCGACATTTTTCTAATTTTATTTTAACGTGGTTGTCATAACATTTTTGTATTATTGAACATACAATTATTTTAAAAATGATATGTCACTCTTTAATAGTAAAAGTATGCGCACCTAGCCTAAAAAATAATATATTTTGATTGAAATGAAAAAATAAAATTATATAAAGGATTAATTTATGGATTAATATCTTTGATAATACAAACGACAGGAGTTAAATTTTTATTCAAGAATAAAGTTAATATAGTCTACTATTAGAAAACGTGGTTCAATATGAATATTGATGAGTTTAGACTTCATTATTTATGGTTTACTAAAATATTTTAGACTAAATTTTCACAAAAATTAGATTTTAATTGGTTTTTTTTTTTTTTTTTTTTTTTTTTTTGTAAATATTTTTATACGCGTTATTATATGTAAGGGCAACTTAAGGATATAATGCTCATTAAAGGACTATTTTTGAAAAAACAAATTATGTAAAACAAATTGTTTAAAAACTTTATAGTTTAATAAAAAAAAAATATATATTCAACTTATTATTAAAAGAAAATCAAAAATCCCCGAAAAATTATTAAACCATGATATTTAATAAAATGTGCCATTTATATTTATTTTGATCTTAAAATACTCGGGAGGGATATCCGAAACATTTTCTTGAATAATTCGGGGTCTGCTTTAAAAAAATATATTATCTCAAACTCGTTAGAATAAAATTAGAAAAATTTCGACCGGTTAAATTACAATAGTAAAAAAGTCTATATTTAACGATTTTGGCAAGCCAAGAAACTGTAACGGTTACCTAAAAATTTAAATTTTAAAAAATCATAATTTCAGCAAGAGGTTTTAAATTAAATAAAGTACAAAATTTTAGTGATATCTTTTTACACTTGGAGTAATAATAATTTTATAGAAAATAGTCGTGAAAAGTTCAAAAATGTCCTTTAAGCTCTTTGCGCAACATCACTTTTTTTGGGGTTTTAAAAACTTCTCAGTTTTAGAGGTCCTAGTTTCAGAAAGTCGACGCGAAGCAAAATAAAAAATAGTTCTAGATTTTTAATACAAATTTGAATGTTTACTGGTAATATTTAAAATCGGGTTTCAGTTAATGATTTATGTGTTAATTGTTTATAAAAAAAAACTTTGAAGTATTGAAAGAAAACAATTCGTCTATATCTTTGAACCCAAATAAAATTTTATCTCAAGTGAGCACATTTTATTTAGATCTTAATGTAAGCTTTTTATAAACAAAAGAATTTTAAAAATCGGATAAGTTTTGGATTTTATACAATATTTTATGAACAAATTTTACCTTTACTAATCTCGTGGCACCATGCTTTGTGTAAAAAAAATGTGATGCACGAGTGGAGCGACTGCGTAAGTAAATTTGCTTGTGCGTGCGGTCATACAGGTGCATTTTCGATCTCTGACCTAAATTTACTTTTTAATTATTTTTCACACATTTTTTTAATATGTATATCTATGTTCAGATAGTGATGATCAAAAATTTCTTGTTCTTGCATCTTGTTCCTGCATTTCTTGCAAGAGCAGAGCGAGAATATGATTGAGATTTTCTTGCAAGTGCAAGAGCTTAATAAGCAGTGCAAGAGTATAATTGCAAAACAAACAAGGCTCTTGAGTTTTTTTTTTATTATTTTAATGTATGTATTATAATACTAAGGCAATTACACTGTTCTACAAATTGAGGGTTGTTGGTCTAATCTGGAATGAAACCTATCAATTCTGGTTGATTTCGGTCTCCTGATTCTTGTTGCGTACCCAGAATTTTCCCTATATGTCGATATTTTGCACAAAATCGAGTCAAAGTTGCAAAAAAGGCGCACGATTTCGACATGTTGCAGATGCAAACTTTATCATAAAATAAAATATGAATCTTGCCCTACGGTTAATTGGCAAAAAAAAATCTGTGTCCAGATATTAATTTTTGCAAAAACTCAAAAAGAAATTTGTGTTACCAAAAAAGTGAGTCGAGAGAATAATTTATTACAATTCTCTAAGTTCTCTTAAAAAGCATTTTACTATTAGTTCGCAATGGGTATTATTTAACATTTTTTTTTATTGTTGTGTCGCACATCCGTTTTAAACGCCATCTAGTTGTCAATATTAAAATTCACCACATTGCTCTACTTGCTTGCGAATTCTTTACCTTCAAATTTATTATCGCAATTCTTTTTAACTTGTGGAAAACCAGCGCTATTCCGCCAATTTTGCAAATTCATGGTAAAAATTCTGCTTGCTGACGAAAAATTTGTCGATCGTCGGTCTTTCTGAATTCGATCGTCGACCAGGATAAATTGTCCAATTTTGATTTCTCCAAAATTAATTTATATTTTTGAGAATACATAATTTGAATTTCTAATAAAAGTTATTAAATTCCTTAAAATTACGAATTTTATGTAATTTGTATACAATTTACTTTCTTGGTAATTAATTAATTTTGTTTTAATATAAATTTAATATTTAATTAATATTTGATATACAATAATTTTTTATAATTCATATTTTTTTTTTCATTAGAGTCGGCTTGAACGCTAATTCGTGTTTAAGAATATTTTTTTTATTAAAATCAGCTTGCGCGATTTGCATTGTGAGTATAAAATAAAAATATGAGTAAATTCATTATGAAAACTCTTGATCATTTTTTTCTCAGCTATATATATTTCTGTTAATTTTGGTTTTTCGCATGAAACTTGCTATTAAAATTGCAAATCGATCAAAATTAGAATTCGACAATTTATTTCTACACTTCACGCCAGAAAGTAAGTTTTTTTTTATAGTTAAATAAAATTTTGTTTAATTTGCATAATTATTAGATATTTCTCTTAAATTTGATTTTTAATCTGTGGCGAGTGTTTCAAATTTGTATCACTCTCTTTGGTGCCATCCTAATAAAGGGTAAATTATATTTTTCATAAATATATATTTTTTTGTAATTAACTAACAAAATTACACAGATTGGCACCAAATAATTCGCTCACAATCCCATTGAATCTGCATGGAGTTGGCTCTTTATCAGAATCATCGTCTCAAGTTCGAAACAAATTCCGAATCCAGTTCTACGCTGTCCCCATAGCTGTCTATTTGACCTCCAAAGACGTGTTCCGCAGTAGTGCAATGTGCGTGGTTAAAGCAGAGCAACCTCTGCTATCGAGCAAAATTGTGTAAATTAAAAATATACAAAAAAAAACAGTAACAAAATTGGAAATTGGTGCATTGGAAAAAACCAATGTTCCAAATATAAAAAAAATAAAAAGAAAAAAAAACATGGTATAAGGAAAAAGTATTTCCTTCAAAAATAAAAAGGTGATTAAAAAAAATGTATTAAAAAGACTTGATATGTATAAAAAAATAAATATATATAGAAAAATGTGTGTATAGCTATGTGCCAAAAGCAAAGAAGAAAAATATTAGCAAAAGAAAAATATTTATATAGAAAAATATGTATAATAGTGCATAAAAGAAAAAATATATAAAAATATTCTACATAAATATATAAAAATAATCAATATATGTAGTTAAATAAAATTAAAAAAATAAATAAAATCATATAAAAATATATATAAACGAGTTGGGAAAGTTAGGTCACATGGGTAAGTTCGGTCACATGGGGCGGATTTTTATAGTCGGTCGGGCCCGACTATGGAATACCCTACACCTTTGGTGGAGATATTAATGAGGAATATTTAATTGTATACTTTAATTTTAAATTTTTAATTATGCTGAACCTCCCCACCCTCAGAATATTATTCATATATCAGAAATTTACGTCTAATATCCCCATATATTAAAAAATTTATAAAAAGTATAATAAACTTAAAAAATATATTTGGGCGGACCACGCCTATATTTAAAATTTTGAAAGGCTAATATTTCATAGATTTGATTTTAATAATTTACGGATCAAATATCCACTATGAAAACCCGGGAAATAATGAAAATAAAAAAGTGGGCGGATCACGACCATTTTTGGACCACATATTTTTAGGTGAATTATAACAATACGTTTTAAATTTTAAAACTATACCTTGAATACTTTTCGAGTTATTAGTTCCGAAAGAGTTATATAAAAGTGACTTGTATGGGAGGTGGGCGTGTCCGTTGACCGATTTGGCTCATTTTCAAACTCTTCCTACTTTTGGCTAAAATATATTGAGACGAAATTTCATCGCATTCTGATCAGTATTTCTCAAGTTATTCTGTATTCGGACAGCAAGACAGCAAGACGGACAGACAGACAGACGGACATGGCTAAACGGACTCGGGTAGTGATGCTGATCAAGAATATATATACTTTTCCATACCGGACACGCCTCCTAAGGGGCGTTACAATATATGCACAAAGTTAATATACCCTGTACCTCATAGGTGTAGGGTATACAAAAAAAGAAAAAAAAATCGTTAAAGATGTGCTAGAAAAAAATATAAAAATTGAAAAAAAATGCGTTTAATCCTCTAAAAGAAAAAAAAAACGTCAAAATTATATTTATTATTAATTACGTGCAAAGTTAAAAGCTTAAAGCTAAAAAGAAAAAGTGATGTTTTAAACATATAAAAAAAATATATGTAAAACAAAATGTTGCTAAGCATTGCCCGCAACATGTTGAGAACATAGGCTTTCGATATTAATATCCCAAGCCAAAGCTTCCCCTCTCGCTCATTGGATACACCCACCTACACTAATGCATCAATGCCAATGAGACGAGAACGAAGATCAAAAAAATCAAATTAATATTCTGTTTCAGCTCGTCGTCTCGCTACGCCTCTCTGAGTGAAAGATCTTTCATCGTGGGAGATATGCAACGACCAAAGTAAGTCCCTCTTTAATTCTCTTTCATTTCGTCATTTTTGCAAAAGTTGCAGTGCTTTTAAAATAACTAAAATTATTTAACCAATGCCATTGACCTCTTGATTTTTTTTTGTTCTAAAAACTGAACCACTAAAAAAATTATAAAAAGACAGAAATAGTAATGTTAAAAAGAATAGAAAATATTGAAAATGCAATGGCGGTGTCAATTGTGATTGGTTAAACAATTTTTAGTATTCCGGTTTATTTGAAAAAAAAAAAAAAAAAAAAATAATATATATATATATATATATATATATATATATATATATATATAAATTCTGATTTATTTTGATTTTATTTTTTGTGTTATTAAAAAAATTTAATTGAATGCAGTGGATTAAACGTAATAAATAAATTTAAATTAAAAATATTCTTTCTTAATTAGAATTGATTTTGATTTTTTTTTCTTATATTATTATTAAAAAATTATACAATAAACTAATTATTAAATTTAAAAAGATTTAATTAAAACATTTAATTATTAAATTATGGTCTCTTGCAATTTAAGAACAAAAAAAAATAAATATAAAATAAACCACAAATACATTTTCTAAATTTTATAAAAAAAAAATAATTAATTAAAATAAACATATTTTAAAAATGATATAAAATCATATATATTCAGCTACGTTTTAAACTATTTAAAATATTTTTATAACAACAAAATGGATAATATAAAAACAATAAAATAACTAATATTATAAATTAAATAAATAATAAAATTTATATTTTTATAAGTAAATATGTACCTTATAAATAATTAAAATATTTTCGTAAATTATTAAAATTAATTAGCTAAAAATATTTTTTTTTAATAAAATTAATTATAAAATAATATAATTAATAAATTAAAATAAATATTATAATTAAAAACAATTATGAAATTTAACATTTTTACCAACCTTATAAATAAATAAAATACATGCACTTAAAATAAAACCTATATTTTTCGATAACTATATTATATATTGAATAAAATTATATTGTTACATTTACATATTTAAATTTATATTAAACAATTTGTATACCCCTGAACCTTTCCTTTTGTAATATGAGATTAAATTTAAAAACTATTATAGGCTTCTGGCACTCGAATAAAATTTTTGAATTGTGTGAATAATTTTAATCATAAGATAAATGAATAATTTTGGTTTTCTTAATAAAATGTTTATTTCTAACATGCCTTGCTAAATTTTAAATTGTTTTGATTTCTCGCTGATTTCGGTTTAGTGTTGTGATGTATTTAGGGATCATCATGTTAGTGGTTGGTATTACTTTGATGGTCATGGATGGGCGGGCATCTGATGTTGCTATAACAGCTAAGCACATCATTCCTTTTCGTGTGACAACTGCTGAATTTAATAGATCAGTTTCTCTTTCTCTTTTTCTTACTATTTTTTTTTCTTTAACTTCATAAGCACGTTAGAATTAAATTAATTAGGCTGTAGTGTGTATGTATACCAAGAGAAAGTAGCAACGAACTCCCCCACTAGCCGACGAGCCGGAGCCGGAACCAAGAGCGTGCTGCCGCTGCAAACACTTGCAAAACCTTAACACATATCCAGTTCAATGTTACATGCTACAGAGATATTATTTTTGGCGCCCAACGTGGGGCCTACACGTTTAAAATTATCCTCTAAACCAATAACTTTTACGTAAATTTTATTTTACATAAGTTTTAGTGTGGCATTCACAAATTTTTTTTTTTAGTTCTGATTTTCTTTCATAAACTCTGTTTTATTTTTTTTTTAAATTACTTAACTTAATTTTCAGTGTTGGTTATCAGTGTATAGGAATTAAATATGCAATCAATATTATTTGCTATTTACCGACATTACCATGCCAATCTCTTTCTACCTTCAGAATTTACAATTATTTTATTTTATTTTTGCTGGAATTGCAGATCTTGGGATTTATTTAACTAGGATCTGGCCGCTAGATAAATATAGTATTCGTAGTTTCTTCTATACTAGTTTTGCATGGAAATTTCTATTTTTGAGAACTCAATTTAGTACCGGCGAAACCATTTATTCTTTTCTGAATTTTTCTATTTTTTTTTATCTCCTTTCTTTCCTTTCCTTTTTTCAGCTTTGTTATAGATAGGTATTTTTATTCCACAACACAACCAATCAAGTGCAGAAATCAAAAACATATTTGAATATTTTTTGTTTGATTATCGTAAATTATCTAAATTTTTTTTTACTTCTCGTTGATATAAATAATATATTTTTCATAAACATTAATTTAAAAGTAAATTAGTTTATATTTTTTTTACATTTGCGGTTTTAATTATTTATTTTTTTTTAATTCTTCAAAATGAGTAATCGGGGTAGTGCTGAAGATCTATCAGCAGATGATTCTCGAATTTGCGAGCTTTGCTGCAATGCGGTTACTATTAGTACCAGCGTTGTCAGAACTACTTGCTGTCATGTGTTCCATAGGACATGCATTTCTAAATATTTAAAAACAAAACCATCTTGCCCTGTATGCAAAACACTATTAATAAGCTCTAGCACTTCGGCTAACGCAACCACGCCTAGTTTAAATACAGCACCGGTTACGCGTTCTGCGGTACAAAAAGCTGCAACTACAGACACCAACAATATAACTTCCGGTTCAGCGTTGAATCGAAGTACGGATATAACCAATCAACGGGCCGAAGCAGCCCATGAAACATCTGGAATTTCTCAAAACTCACCTCAATCTCAAAGAGAATCAATAAGAAATATCGTAACTGCTGCTGTTGGCGCTCAACAGGCTAATAGAAACAAATATAAAATCGGGTTTTCGTAGATTGAATTTACAAAACGATCAGCCAACCGTTAATGTTGTCGGCAACGATGCTCGTGGTAATTTGGCGGCTGCTCCTGAACCGATCATTCAGTCAGTTGCTGCCGTAGAACAACAAACATTAGAACTACTTTTAGGTTTGCCCAATGCGTCTAACTACAATGGTAATATACCAAATAATATGAATAATGGTACGGAAGGTAATGGTCATAATTCGCGTGCACGACCAGAAAAAGTAGGCCACATAATATACAATTGGAAAGTTAAATTTACTGGAGATTCACGAGGTTTGTCGGTTGATAATTTTATATATCGTGTGGAAGCATTAACAGATCAGACGTTAAACGGAAACTTTAATTTGTTGTGTCGGTATGCTTCAACTTTGTTTGACTCCAAAGCTAGCGATTGGTTTTGGAGATACCACAAATCGGTTCGTGATATTCGTTGGTCCGATTTGTGTATAGCTTTGCGTAGGCAGTACAAGGATTCACGTACTGATGTCGATTATCGAGAGATGATCCGCGATCGGAAGCAAAAGTATAACGAAAGCTTCGATTCATTCTATGAATCCATACTCGAATTGACTGATAGATTAGATCAACCTTTAGCGGAGAACGCACTGGTTGAAATTTTAAGACGGAATTTATTGCCTGAGATACAGCATGAGATCTTCAATATTCAAATTTTTTTCCGTATCTCACTTGCGGGATGTTATCAGAAAGCGAGAGTTTTTTATGCTTGACATAAACCGAAAGCAGTATTTCCAAAAGGTAATCCATCTCGTAAGCATGTCAATGAAGTAGAAGAAGAAGTTGATGCAGTGGCCTCAGATGCTGATGAAGTTTTAGCGATTTCATTGATATGTTGGAACTGTGAAAAAGCAGGACTATTTGTCTGATAGACGCGTTTTTTGTTATGGGTGCGGTACTGCAAATATTTATTTGCAAAAATTGTAATGAGTCAAAAAACTCAAAATCGAGTGCGCTGAGAAGTGCACGCAGACACACAACGCAGACAGCCAGCACCAACACAGACTCACAATAATTCAGCGTCCCCAACAACAAAATTTAAAGTTAGTAAATACAAATGAAAAAAACAATGAAAATGAAATGAAATGTCTCCTTAGTCCTTTAAAACCGTTTCACATTAGACTCGCAGAATATAATGAAATTCGGAATCGATTTTTTAATAATAATATTCAAAACGTAGCACCAACGCGTTCTAGTGTTCGCATAAAAACTTTTTGGCAAAACGTCAAAAATACTAAAAAAACTATTTCTAAGTTGCGTTTTTGAAAAATTAAATGATATTCGGCCTTATGCTGAAGTTATTCTCTTTGGTAAAACTGCAGTAGGATTACTGGACACTGGCGCGTCGATTAGCTGCTTAGGTGCGCAAGCTGCGCGCGAATTTGTAAACTCAAACACACCATTTAAGAAATTAAAATCAGTAGTTCGAACAGCAGATGGTAAAACGCAAAATATAGTAGGATACCTTAGCACGGAAATAACTTTTCGAGGAGAAACAAAAACCCTTAAACTTTATATAATTCCTAGTCTATCACAACCACTTTTTCTTGGCATAGATTTTTGGCGTCTTTTTAATCTATTACCTTCAGGGCTGTTGCCACAAATAAATAATTTGAATCACTCAATTTGCGATATCTCTGAACAGCGTTCTTTAACCGAAATTCAAAAGCAACAATTACAGATAGCCGTAAATCTTTTTCCATCTTTTTCTAAAGAAGGTCTTGGTAGAACAAATGTTGTATCACATATAATTGATGTTGGAGACACTAAGGCAATCAAACAAAGACATTTTCCTGTTTCACCGGCGATCGAGAAACCCTTTTATGCTGAGGTGGACCGGATGTTAGAGTTACGAGTTATCGAGGAATCGGACAGCGCCTGGTCATCGCCAATTGTTTTAGTACGCAAGCCAGGAAAAGTTAGGCTATGCCTTGATAGCAGAAAGGTAAATTCAGTCACGGTCAAGGATGCGTATCCTTTACCGAATATTGACGGCATTTTAAGTCGATTGCCAAAGGCTGAATTTATAACAGGATTAGACCTTAAAGATGCATTTTGGCAAATCCCTCTGGACGACTTGTCTAAACACAAAACAGCATTTACGGTGCCTGGCAGACCACTTTATCACTATAAGGTGATGCCATTTGGTTTGTGCAATGCGCCACAGACAATGTCGCGCCTTATGGATAAAGTGGTCCCTGCGAATCTCAGGACCGAAGTGTTTGTATATCTCGATGATTTGTTGATAGTTTCTAATTGTTTTGATAGGCATTTAGAAGTTTTGCGAGAAATTGCGCAACGTTTTAGATCGGCCGGTTTGACGATAAACGTTGAAAAAAGTAAATTTTGTGTTGAAGAAATTCGGTATCTAGGTCATTTAATTGGTAATGGGGTGATCCAAACGGATCCAGATAAAGTTTCTGCTATTACAGAATTCGCTACACCGAGATCCGTGAAGCAAATTAGAAGATTTTTAGGAATGTCGGGTTGCTACAGGAAGTTTATAAGGAACTGTGCAACTATAACAACTCCATTAACAGACCTGTTGAAAAGCAACAGAAAATTCATTTGGACTGATGAGGCCCAAAAATCTTTTGCTGAATTAAAGTCCATTATGAGTACCGCTCCTGTTTTGCATAGTCCTGACTTCGCACAGCCGTTCTATATACACTGTGACGCAAGCAAAACAGGAATAGGAAGCGTATTGGTGCAGAAGAATGCGGAGGGTGACGAGATTCGTATCGTCTTTATGTCGAAGAAACTCAATCAAGCCCAACGTAACTATTCGGTCACCGAACAAGAGTGCTTGGCAGCGATGTTGAGTATCAAAAAATTCAGGGCCAACGTCGAAGGACATGAGTTCACCGTGATCACCGATCATGCGTCGTTGAAGTGGCTCATGTCCCAGACAGACCTAAGTACGCGGTTAGCTCGGTGGGCTTTGAAACTGCAGGGATTTTCATTTAAAATATAGCATAGACGCGGGAGTTAAAATATAGTTCCTGATACGCTTTCTCGTGTCAACACCGAAGATTTGTCTGCTTTAAATATGTGTGCGTTGAATAATGATAGTGGGGTTTTTGTATCTCTAGATGCACCAGAATTTAAATCCGATGAATACATAGAACTGCTAAAGAATGTTGAGAAAAATATTGATAAATGTCCAGATTTAAAAATTATTGATGGTTATCTTTACCGAAGAATGGAACATGCGACTGGAGAACGTATTGAAGATGATTTTGCTTGGAAATTGTGGATACCCAAAAGCATGATAGGAGATGTATTAGAGAAAGCGCATAATAGTCACTTGTCATGTCACGGCGGCATCAACAAAACCTTGGAACGTATACGTAGGTATTATTTTTGGCCTGCGTTGGTAAATGACGTAAAAAACTATATAAATGCATGCGAAACATGCAAATGTACAAAACATCCTAATTTTATAATGCGGCCATTAATGGGAAAAACATCTGAGACTTTTAGATTTTTCCAGAAATTATATGTCGATTTTCTTGGGCCATATCCTCGATCTAGGTCAGGTCACATAGGAATTTTCATTGTTTTAGACCATTTTAGCAAATTTTCATTTATAAAACCAGTAAAAAATTTACTGCTGATATTGTTGCAAAGTATATGGAAGAAGAACTTTTTCATACTTTTGGCACTCCAGAGACCGTCGTCTCTGACAATGGCTCGCAATTTAAATCTTCGGTTTTTAATAAACTTTTGCAAAACTATGATGTGAATCATGTATACACTGCTGTGTACTCGCCTCAGTCAAATGCATCTGAAAGAATTGGGATGAGTACCTTAGTAGCATCAGCTGTGTCTTACGTTCAGCTGTGCATACTTCTATTGGTACATCACCTTACTTTATGGCTTTTGGACAAAATATGATAACGAATGGTTCCACTTACGCTTTGCTACGCAAACTACAAATGCTAGAGGATAGAACAATACATTTTTCGAGAAACGATTCCTTTGATATTATTCGTACTAAAGCTTCAAAGATCATGTCCAAACAACACGACAGAAACGAGTGTGCGTACAACTTACGAGCTAGAGTAGTTAATTACGATGTTGGTCAGGAAGTATTCAGACGCAACTTTAAACAAAGTAACTTTGAAAAAGGCTATAACGCAAAACTTGCTCCAACATTCGTCAAAGCGCGCGTGAGAAAACGATTGGGTAATTGCTATTATGAGCTAGATGACCTTCAGGGACATTTAGTGGGAACCTATCACGGCAAAGACATCAGGCAGTAATAGATAACATTGCTAATAACTACAAGCGGTATTATCCTTTGTGAGCCTTAGCTCCCGTAGTCTGATTTTGGTTGCGGGGATTTGTACTAGCGCTTGTAGCTACAATTTTTTTTTAATAATTCTTGAATATTATTTAAATTTTTTTTTTTATTGTTGTGTCGCACATCCGTTTTAAACGCCATCTAGTTGTCAATATTAAAATTCACCACATTGCTCTACTTGCTTACGAATTTTTACCTTCAAATTTATTACCGCAATTCTTTTTCGCTTGTGGAAAACCAGCGCTATTCCGCCAATTTTGCAAATTCATGGTAAAAATTCTGCTTGCTGACGAAAAATTTGTCGATCATCGGTCTTTCTGAATTCGATCGTCGACCAGGATAAATTGTCCAATTTTGATTTCTCCAAAATTAATTTATATTTTTGAGAATACATAATTTGAATTTTTAATAAAAGTTATTAAAATCCTTAAAATTACGAATTTTATGTAATTTTTATACAATTTACTTTTCTGGTAATTAATTAATTTTGTTTTAATATAAATTTAATATTTAATTAATATTTGATATACATTAATTTTTTATAATTCATATTTTTTTTCATTAGAGTCGGCTTGAACGCTAATTCGAGTTTAAGAATATTTTTTTTTATTAAAATCAGCTTGCGCGATTTGCATTGTGAGTATAAAATAAAAATATGAGTAAATTCATTATGAAAACTCTTGTTCATTTTTTTTCTCAGCTATATATATTTCTGTTAATTTTGGTTTTTAGCATGAAACTTGCTATTAAAATTGCAAATCGATCAAAATTAGAATTCGACAATTTATTTCTACACTTTACGCCAGCAAGCAAGTTTTTTTTATAGTTAAATAAAATTTTGTTTAATTTGCATAATTATTAGATATTTCTCTTAAATTTGATTTGTAATCTGTGGCGAGTGTTTCAAATTTGTATCACTCTCTTTGGTGCCATCCTAATAAAGGGTAAATTATATTTTTCATAAATATATATTTTTTTGTAATTAACCAACAAAATTACACAGATTGGCACCAAATAATTCGCTCACAATCCCATTGAATCTGCATGGACTTGGCTCTTTATCCGAATCATCGTCTCAAGTTCGAAACAAATTTCGAATCCAGTTATACGCTGTCCCCATAGCTGTCTATTTGACCTCCAAAGACGTGTTCCGCAGTAGTGCAATGTGCGTGGATAAAGCAGAGCAAACTCTGCTATCGAGCAAAATTGTGTAAATTAAAAATATACAAAAAAAAAACAGTAACAAAAGTGGAAATTGGTGCATTGGAAAAAAACCAATGTTCGAAATATAAAAAAAATAAAAAGAAAAAAAAAACATAGAATAAGGAAAAAGTATTTCCTTCAAAAATAAAAAGGTGATTAAAAAAAATGTATTATAAAGACTTGATATGTATAAAAAAAAAAAAATATATATATATATATATATATATATATATATATATATATATATATATATATATATATATAGAAAAATGTGTGTATAGCTATGTGCCAAAAGCAAAGAAGAAAAATATTAGCAAAAGAAAAATATTTATATAGAAATATATGTATAATAGTGCATAAAAGAAAAAATATATAAAAATATTCTACATAAAATTAAAAGAATATATGTAGTTAAATAAAATTTAAAAAATAAATAAAATCATATAAAAATATATATAAAAAAAAAGAAAAAAAAATCTTTAAAGATGTGCTAGAAATAAAATATAAAAATTGAAAAAAAATGCGTTTAATCCTCTAAAAGAAAAAAAAAACGTCAAAATTATATTTATTATTAATTACGTGCAAAGTTAAAAGCTTAAAGCTAAAAAGAAAAAGTGATGTTTTAAACATATAAAAAAAAAATATGTAAAACAAAATGTTGCTTAGCATTGCCCGCAACATATTGAGAACATAGGCTTTCGATATTAATATCCCAAGCCAAAGCTTCCCCTCTCGCTCATTGGATACACCCACCTACACTAATGCATCAATGCCAATGAGACAAGAACGAAGATCAAAAAAATCAAATTAATATTCTGTTTCAGCTCGTCGTCTCGCTACGCCTCTCTGAGTGAAAGATCTTTCATCGTGGGAGATATGCAACGACCAAAGTAAGTCCCTCTTTAATTCTCTTTCATTTCGTCATTTTTGCAAAAGTTGCAGTGCTTTTAAAATAACTAAAATTATTTAACCAATGCCATTGACCTCTTGATTTTTTTTTTGTTCTAAAAACTGAACCACTAAAAAAATTATAAAAAGACAGAAATAGTAATGTTAAAAAGAATAGAAAATATTGAAAATGCAATGGCGGTGTCAATTGTGATTGGTTAAACAATTTTTAGTATTCCGGTTTATTTGAAAAATATATATTTATATACATATATATATATATATATATATATATATATATATATATATATATATATATATATATATATATATATATATATATATATACATAAATTCTGATTTGTTTTGTACCCAGAAATTTTTTTTTTATTTTATTTCTATTTTTTTTTTGTGTTATTCAAAAAATTAAATTGAATACAGTGGATTAAACGTAATAAATAAATTTAAATTAAAAATATTCTTTCTTAATTAGAATTGATTTTGATTTTTTTTCTTATATTATTATAAAACAATTATACAATAAACTAATTATTAAATTTAAAAAGTTTTAATTAAAACATTTAATTATTAAATTATGGTCTCTTGCAATTTAAGAACAAAAAAAATAAATCCTATTAATATAATAAATCTGTTCGTTCGTTTGTACGTTTGTACGTTTATCCGTTTGTACGTTTGTACGTTTGTTCCGCTTCTCCGTCTAAACGGCTGAACCGATTTCCTTGAAATTTTTACCACAGATGCGGTATGGTCTGGAAGGAATAATAGGCTATATATGGGCGGGATTGGACAAAGAGGCGTGGCACCTCCCATACAACCTAAACTTTCAATACGATATACCTCGGTACTTTCACCAGCTACGAACATGAAACAAAAAACTCAAATACACAAAAAAAATTAAAAACAAAAAACCAAAAGCAGAAAACAAAACAAAAGCAAAAGCAAAAATACAAAAACAAAAGCAATCACGTATGTTCCGCTTCTCCGTCTAAACGGCTGATCCGATTGTCTTGAAATTTTCACCACAGATGCGGTATGGTCTGGAAGGAATGATAGGCTATATATGGGCGGGATTGGGCAAAGAGGCGTGGCACCTCGCATGCAACCTAAACACGATATAACTCGGCACTTTCACCAGCAACGAACATGAAACAAAAAACTCAAATACAAAAAAAAAAATTAAAAACAAAAAAGCAAAAGCACAACACAAAACAAAAGCAAAAATACAAAAACAAAACCAATCACATAAAACCACAATCCAAACTAAATGAAAAACAAAAAAAAAGAAAGGAAAAGAAAAACAAACTTACCACACTAAAACTAACCAAACTAAAACTCACCACACTAAAATTCACCCTTAAATTAACCACACTAAAACCCACCACACTATAATTCACCACACTAAAACTCACCACACTAAAATTCACCACACTAAAACTCACCACACTAAAACTCACCACACTAAAACTCACAACTTAAAAACTCACTACACTAAAACTCACCACACTAAAACTCACCACACAAAAACTCACCACACTAAAACTCACCACACTTAAACTCACCACACTAAAACTCACCACACTAAAACTCACCACACTTAAACTCACCACACAAAAATTCAACACACTAAAATTCACCACACCAAAACTCACCACACTAAAACTCACCACACTAAAACTCACCACACTAAAACTCACCACACAAAAACTCACCACACTAAAACTCACCACACTAAAACTCACCACACTAAAACTTACCACACTTAAACTCACCACACAAAAATTCAACACACTAAAATTCACCACACTAAAACCCACCACACTAAAACTCACCACACTAAAATTCACCACACTAAAACTCACCACACTAAAATTTCTCCACATTAAAACTCATCACACTAAAAATCACCACACTAAAACTCACTATATCCAAAAGTCGCCACATTAAAACTCACCGCACTAAAATTCACAACACTAAAATTCACCACATTTAAACTCACCATACCAAAACTCACCACACTAAAACTTACCACACTAAAACTCACCACACTAAAACTCACCACACTAAAACTCACCACACAAAAATTCAACACACTAAAATTGACCACACTAAAACTCACCACACTAAAATTTCACCACACTAAAACTCACCACACTAAAACTCACTACACTAAAATTTCACCACATTAAAATTCACCACTTTTAAACTCACCACATTAAAACTCACTACACTCAAATTTAAATACACTAAAACTTACCATCAACGCACTTATGGGGGACGGACGTGTCGTGTCGTCTCTTGTCTTTTTTAACGTGTTCCGTCCGTCGTTTAGTATAAATGTGTTTCAAAACTGTGTTTAATGTGCCCGCCCAACATAAGAAAAATAACGAAATAAAACAAAATTAAATTGAAACACAAACTAATAATAATTTACATAAAAAACTAAAAAGAAACACCAAATAAATAAAACAATAATAATTCAACAACAACCACCGCGTGATAGAACCGGTTTCGCGCTGCCTGCTGAGTTGCCGCACTCGCTGTTTTTGCAATTGCCGACGCAAAGGGCTTTTCTATGCTCTTTGCTGCAATTGCACAGGTTTGTTGACATATCCCCTCCCTCCCCCATCCTACTCCACGCTACTAGCGCGCACGGTTGAGGCTGCAGTGAGTGCGTAATCTATGCTGTGGTGAAGGCATAACACTCACCACGGCTTGACTTACGCTCTCATTTGTTTGTTTCAACTGCTGCGCCTTGGTAGTATGTATGTTTGTTTTGAAGTTGCCCAGTAGAAAAAATGTCGCAAAAATTTCGCATAGATTTTTGCAACATTCGTGGGCTAAGGGCGAACTTTTTCTCGGTATATGCGTATGTGTCCATCCATAGGCCACAAATAATGGCACTAGGTGAGACCCAGGTTGATGAGGGTGCAGATCCACTAGATTTTCACATACCTGGTTATCACCTATTGCCATTATTCTCTGCCCATAGGGGCCTTGCTCTTTTTATCCGAAGTGACGTTGCGTATCAACTGCAGCAACAACATAGTGTGTTGGATAGCGAATTTAATACTATTTGGGTTAAATTCAAAATCCAAACACGCATCATGCACTTGTGCTTTCTTTATAGGAGTCCGAATTTAGATAGGGTTTCCACCTGTAATAAGCTGGATGCCATATCTGATTCGATCTCAAATATATTGGAGCAATTTCCAGGCAGTGAAATTGTTGTTGCGGGCGATTTTAATGTGCACAACGCCACTTGGTTGAGCCACTCGGGTCTATTAACACAGAAGGGTTGTTATGTTGAGCTTTTTGCCGAGTGCAACCAACTCACTCAAATGGTGAAGGAGCCGACGTATATTCCACGCGTCGGCGGGCAAAGCCCAAAAGTCCTAGAACTTTTTCTGACTACACATCATGAAAAATAAGATGTAAAAGTCCTTGCACCTCTTGGTAATTCCGACCACTGTACTGTTTCCGCTGAGTTTTCGTATTCTAGTTTACGCGCCTCTTCGATTAAAGCCCCGCAGAGGACTGTATGGCTTTACGAAAAAGCAAATTGTGTTGCGTTAAATGATTTTTTTCGCAACTTTAATTGGAAATTGTGTTTCGCTGACAGAGACATAAATGCTGCGGCTTTAATGGTACAAAATATTATTTTATTAGGTATGCGGTCCTTCATACTTTCTAAAAAAATTAGCATTAAACCTAAGGACCAATCTTGGTTTAATGAGACTTGCAGGATTGCAGTCAGGTCGAAAGAGGAAGCCTTTCAGACTTGGCGTTCTAACAAGAATGCTGATACTGAAAGACTTTGTATACAGGCTAGGAATCGCTGTAATGCCGTGATCTCGCGCGAAATGTTTCTTCACGAACAAAACGCGCGCAAAAAGGTCCTACTCTATCACAGGGGTAGTAAAAATGTCTGGTCATTTGTAAAAAGGGTGAAGAATCAGACGACATCGTCTACTCCAACTCTTAGTATGAATGACCTTCACTGACCAGGTTGATAAAGCTAATCTCTTGGCAGAATTATTTGCAAATAATTCAACGCTCCCAGATAGTAATCAACCACTGCCTGTCGTCGATTCTGTTTCTTCGGCAATGCCGGAGATACATTTTCGAACTCGGGCAGTTAAAAAGGTTTTAGAAAACCTCAACATTAACAAAGCCTCTGGGCCAGATGGCATATCTGCCCATGTGTTGAAGAAGTGCGCGTCAACGCTGGCTTGTCCGTTGCGTAACCTTTTCAACATCTCCTACACGACAGGAGTTTTTCCATCTTGTTGGAAGGTTGCCAATGTCCAGCCAGTTCCGAAAAAGGGCGAGGCCACGAACCCTGCCAATTACCGACCCATTGCAATATGCTCTGCACTCTCCAAGGTAATGGAGAGCGTAATTAACTTCCACTTTGTGAACTATCTTGAGCACAACGAATTACTCAGTGACCGACAATACGGTTTCCGTAGGACCAGATCCACAGGTGACTTCATGGCGGTCCTCTCCGAAAAGTGGAATAATTGTGTTCACCTTTTCGGGGAGAGCAAGGCTGTTGCTCTTGATATCTCCAAGGCTTTTGATCGAGTGTGGCATAAAGCCCTCGTTTCAAAACTAATTGCATATGGTGTTGGTGAATCTTTTACTCGATGGATATCGAGTTTTCTCCAGGGTCGTTCAATACGAGTTGCGATGGATGGTGTTCTTTCGGAACAACATTTCATCAATTCTGGAGTTCCGCAGGGTTCCGTCCTATCCCCGTCCCTATTTCTGGTATTTATCAATGACCTTCTGTCATTGACCCAGAACCCAATCCATTCCTGTGCAGATGATAGCAACATTTGTCATTCATACTCGTTCAAAAAGCGCCCAACCTCTTTGGAGATTGAGAGTAAAAGACGCACTATGAATGACACACTCAATAATGACCTTAAAACAATCTCCGATTGGGGTCTTGCAAATAGAGTTGATTTTAATGCACGCAAGACCCAATGTTGTCTGTTGTCTCACAAAAGAATGGATTCAACCCTACCTCCCCTAAATATGGGTGCTGTGGATATTGCAGAGTCAGCTGCTCTTGACGTTCTGGGCATATCAATTCAATGTGATCTCCGTTGGAATGATCACATATTTGACGTGTCGAAAGAGGCGGCCAAGTGCCTCGGTTTTTTAAAACGGTGTAAGACATACTTCACTCCAGCTGACTTGCGCACTGTCTACACCAACTATATTCGGCCTAAGATGGAATACAATTCGCACATATGGGCAGGGGCTTCAAAATCTTCTTTGGAGTTCCTGGATCGAATCCAACAACGTGCAATATATTTAATAGGGGATGAAAATATTTCATCCTCTATTGGTTCTCTTGAGCACCGAAGGACCGTAGGGTGTGTATGCCTGTTCTATAGGTATTACAATGGTAAGTGTTCGAGGGAAATACATGGCCTGATTCCACCAGGTCGTGTGTCCTCTCGTTCTACTCGGGCATCGAACCAAGCCCACCCCTTCGTAGTTCACTCGGCTCTCAATAGAACCACGCATTACCGAGAGAATTCGTGCTTCAGTCGCACGATGCGTTTGTGGAACAATCTCCCTGCGTCTGTTTTTCCCGACATTTTTGATATTGGCAAGTTCAAAACAAACATTCACCGACACTACTCCATCTTTCCACCCTCCATTTAACCTATCATCCCTTCTTACGATCAACACTGTGCATTGCATGAATAGGGGGCATCCCCTGAGCGTTGGTTAATTTGTAAAAAAAAAAAAAAACACGCCACATTAAAATTCACCACACTAAAACCCACCACACTATAATTGACCACACTAAAACTCACCACACTTAAAAACACCACACATTAACTCACCACACTCAAATTCACCACACTAAAACTCACCACACTAAAACTCACCACACCAAAACTAACCACAATTAAACTCACTACTCCAAAATTCACCACATCTAAACTCACTACACCGAAACTTACTACATTAAAACCCACCACACTAAAACTTCTACTGGGAAAAACTCTACGGGGAAGAATTCTACGGGAAAGAATTCTACCGGGAACAATTCTACCGGGATGAATTCTACGGGAAAGCGTTCTATGTGGATTTTACGGGTAAGATTTCTACTGGGAATAATTCTGCGGAGAAGCGCAGTCTGAGAAAAAATTGTCTTTGAGAAAAGTTGTTTTGGCGGAGAATTATTTGGTTACCACATTTATAAAACGAATAAAAAAATTTCAACAGCTAAGCACGGGCCCCTCATATAAATAATAAAATGTTTTTTATATTAATAAAATCGCTCCATATCTTTGAATTCAGAAAATCTTGGAACGAGTCGTGCACGGGTCCAGCTAGTATAAAATAAACCACAAATACATTTTCTAAATTTTATAAAAAAAAAATAAATAATTAAAATAAACATATTTTAAAAATGATATAAAATCATATATATTCAGCTACGTTTTAAACTAATTAAAATATTTTTATAACAACAAAATGGATAATATAAAAACAATAAAATAACTAATATTATAAATTAAATAAATAATAAAATTTATATTTTTATAAGTAAATATATACCTTATAAATAATTAAAATATTTTCGTAAATTATTAAAATTAATTAGCTAAAAATATTTTTTTTTAATAAAATTAATTATAAAATAATATAATTAAAATAAATATTATAATTTAAAACTATTATGAAATTTAACATTTTTACCAACCTTATAAATAAATAAAATACATGCACTTAAAATAAAACCTATATTTTTCGCTAACTATATTATATATTGAATAAAATTATATTGTTACATTTACATATTTAAATTTATATTAAACAATTTGTATACCCCTGAACCTTTCCTTTTGTAATATGAGATTAAATTTAAAAACTATTATAGGCTTCTGGCACTCGAATAAAATTTTTGAATTGTGTGAATAATTTTAATCATAAGATAAATGAATAATTTTGGTTTCTTAATAAAATGTTTATTTCTAACATGCCTTGCTAAATTTTAAATTGTTTTGATTTCTCGCTGATTTCGGTTTAGTGTTGTGATGTATTTAGGGATCATCATGTTAGTGGTTGGTATTACTTTGATGGTCATGGATGGGCGGGCATCTGATGTTGCTATAACAGCTAAGCACATCATTCCTTTTCGTGTGACAACTGCTGAATTTAATAGATCAGTTTCTCTTTCTCTTTTTCTTACTATTTTTTTTTTCTTTAACTTCATAAGAACGTTCGAATTAAATTAATTAGGCTGTAGTGTGTATGTATACCAAGAGAAAGTAGCAACGAACTCCCCCACTAGCCGACGAGCCGGAGCCGGAACCAAGAGCGTGCTGCCGCTGCAAACACTTGCAAAACCTTAGCACATATCCAGTTCAACGTTACATGCTACAATAAATAAAAAGTCGTTGGCACATTTTATTAAATATCACGGTTTAATAATTTTTTGGGGTTTTTTGATTTTTTATAATAATAAGTTGAATGTAATTTTTTTCTTAAACTATTAAGGGTTTCCACTAAAAAAAAGACTTATAAAAGTTTTACATACTTTGTTCACCATTATGGTTCAAAATAAATAGTAACAAAAGCGGTAAAATTGTTTTTTCATAAATAATGCTTTAATGAGCATTATATCCTTAAGTTGTTCTTACATAGAATAACGTGTATACAAATATTTACCAAACAACAAAAAAATCAATCAGCAAACTTCTAAAGTTGAGAGATATTACAATTCAAAATCCAATTTTTGTGAAAATATAGTCTAAAATATTTTAATATTTTAGTAAATCATAAATAATGAAGTTCATTAATATTCTTATTGAAACACGTTTTCTAAAAGTATTAACTACATTCTTGAATGAAAATCTAACTCATGTCGTGGATATTATCAAAGATATTGACCGAGGAAATAACCCTTTATATAATTTTATTTTTTTATTTCAATCAAAATATATAATTTTTTAGGCTAGGTGTTTAGGCTAAATGTTATCCCAAACTCGTTAGAATAAAATTAGAAAAAAATTCGACCGCTAAAATTACTACAGTAAAAAACAATCTACCTTTTACGTGTTTGGCAAGCCATGAAACTGTAACGGTTAATTAAAAATTTATAATTTAAAAAAAAACATAATTTCAATAACAGATTTCAAATTAAATAAAAAAAAAGAAAATTTAGTGATATCTTTTTACACTTGAAGTAATAATAATTTTATTGAAAATAGTCGTTAAAAGTTCCAAAATGTCATTTAATCTCATTGCGCAACATCACAGAATCGCATTTTGTTGGGTTTTAAAAGCTTCTTCTCTGTTTTATAGGTCCTAGTTTCAGAAATTCGACGCGGAGCGAAACATTTTAAGATTTTTGGTTTTCGAATCAGTGTAATATACATATTATTTTGTTTGTTTGTGTAACAGGTGAAAAATTTAATTTTCACGTATAAGAAAAGCTTACTTCGTATTAAATGTCAAAAAATGTTCTATGCTGAAAATATACAATAAATTTTATTCTCATTTATATTTCAAATATTTAATTTTATTATTACTTTATTATTATGGTTATGATCCATAGAGGCATATTTTTTAAAATTTTCTCAATTCATATTCGTCACGAAAAATAGTTCCAAATTTGCCATTCATTAAAATAAAATCTTAAATTTTTTACTACTACAGCTGCGTTCAAACGATATTATAAATTTAAATATCATACAGAGTAGCTGTTGGGTGTCGCATTTGTTATTTTTGTTCATGTCAAATTTTCAAAATTTTCAGTTCAGTCGCTCAGAAGCATTCGTTGACGACGTATGTATATTTGATTTTTTAACCCATTAAAGCCTGCCGAATCAGATACACACCAGGAGATTACACAGTGCAATTTTCCCCATCATGTTTTCCCATAATGCGTACACCAGATAATAAGAATTTTGTTCGATTATGCATCTAGCACCACTACATTATATCAGTATTAAATTGTATATCTCAGCGTGCATTTTAATTAAATATTTCATAAACAAATTTTAAAAAATATTCCGAAAAATTTCAGTAATATAAAGTTTAAACATTTTTTTGGAATTTTGACAGCAAACCCATTGCGAACTAATAGTAAAATGTTTTTTAAGAGAACTTTGAGAATTGTAATAAATTACTCTCTCGACACACTTTTTTGGTAACACAAATTTCTTTTTGAGTTTTTGCAAAAACTAATATCTGGCCACAGATTTTTTTTGCCAATTATCCGTAGGGCAAGGTTCATATTTTATTTTGTGATTAAGTTTGCACCTGCAACATGTCGAAATCGTGCAATAACGTGCGATATAAAGTACCAGCTAGTACGGCCTTTTTGCAATTTTTACTCGATTTTGTGCAAAATCTCGACGTATAGGGAAAATTCTGAGTACGCAGCAAGAATCAGGAGACCGAAATCAACCAGAATTGATAGGTTTCATTCCAGATAAAAATCCTTGAAGAACAGTGTTATTAATGATTTACTAAATTTGCAAAGAAGCGCACATTTTATGAATGTGAACATTAATGAAGATGTGTGTATTTGTTTTGCTTTTCTGGTTTTGTGAGGTTAAAAAATATAAGTATCTTAAATATAAGGTCTGTGAAGCACTTTTGAAGCGGTATATCGAATACAACTACAAAATGCAACTCCAATTCAAATACACAAAACAATGTTGTTTCTGTTTTCTTCGCTATGCTAATTGGTAATCTCAATTTCATATCATGAATCAAATATTTCTACATTTTGATGCAGTAAAAGCAAATATTTTTTTAATTTTTAAAATTCCAACAAAAGAAAAGAATGAAAGTATATTTTCGATATTAGACACAGAAATCATCACAATACATTATAAAAATGTTCTTTTATGTGTGAAAAAATTTTGTAAACGAGATACATATAAGGATATTCAAAATTTTTCAAAAATACAAACTTTTTTATGACTAAAATACTTAATGTTAAAAATGTCAAAAAGGATTTGTATGTATTTTTGTGTAGCGCATGTATCCTCTTTATAACCCCATTTAGGAAAATAAATTATGATTAACTAAAGGGATTTTTTTTAAATTTATTAAATTTAATGTTGTTTGTTTTTAGTCGACCTTAAAATAGAGTAATGCAAAAACTAATTTGTCGGTTAACATGTCATCACAATGGCTTTATTCTATTATAACGTGTATAGTATACATATAATACACCTGAAATTACATTAAGAACTACTATGTTAAAAAATGATCCCTATTGAAAATAATAACATCACCTCAGTTAAAAAATGATGAATCCACGCCGGCTTATACACCTAAATTTCGTAGCACAGTTTACAACCGATTTTTGTCATATTTCTAAACGAGACAAAATAGTGGCGGATGCTTTTTTAAGTATTGAATTACTTTCAATTCTTGACTACACACATTTGGCAAAACTGACACAAGGCGATGAAGAGTTACAACCAATATTTCAAACAGGAAATTCACTGAAAATGGCCTTAGTTCTCATTTCTGGTTTCAAAATGAATCTCTACTGTGATTTTTCACTGCAAATTCCCAGACCGTTTATTCCTCGCGAGTTGCGCAATAAGATTTTTACATGTTTGCATACGATGTCACATCCTGGGGTAAAAGCAAAAACAAAACTTATAACAGAACGATACGTCTGGCCATCTGTAGAAATGATTACAGTACCTGGACGAAAACTTGTAAATTATGCCAAACATTAAAGGTTGACGCTAAAAGTCAAATTGGATCTTTTGCTCTTACATCAGTGCTTTTTTTTATGTGCACGTTGATATTGTCGGTCCTCTACCGCCATCTGAATGAAATTGTTATTTATTGCTACTATCGCTGGCCAGAAGCCTTTCTTATCACAGACATTTGTCATCTACCATTTCGACGTAGTGTCATCGAATTCTCTTTTGGTTATTCTTCTTTTTCTTCTTTACTTGTTTTAATTAATTCGGTCTATGATATAATCAGAAGTGGGATTACCACAAAGTAATCTAAGCAATGGATTTATTTCAATATACTGTAACGGAACTGAAAATCATGCTAGCTGAAAAGGGCATGAACACATCAGGCAATAAAAGGCAATTGGTTTAACAGTTGCAGCAGGAGAGCAGTTTGGGTGAAGATAATGAAGAATTCACAGATGCGGAGATTTTACAAGCGGACGCAAACAGTGCGGTAATGAAACGATTGCTGAGCAACGTCGAGAGCCTTCAACGCATCGTGGCGATGTTAACCCAGCAACTCCAAGCAATTTCGAAGACAATGCCAGAAAGGCAGCAGTGTATGTCGAGGCAATGTCAATGCCGTCAAATGACGCAAACAGTGCGGTGAAGAGAGCCTTCAACGCACCGTGGCGATATTAACCCAGCAACTCCAAGCAACTTCGAAGACAATGCCAGAAAAGCCAGCAGTGTATGTCGAGACAATGTCGATGCGTCAAATGACGCAAACAGTGCGGTAGTGAAACGATTGCTGAACAACGTCGAGGGCATTCAACGCACCGTGGCGATGTTAACCCAGCAACTCCAAGCAATTTCGAAGACAATGCCAGAAAAGCCAGCAGTGTATGTCGAGGCAATGTCGATGCCGTCGAATGTTCCAGAAATTCAAAAGCATCATGCGACCGGTTCGCCGATACGATGACGACACAAAACGTTTCAGGTATTCATCATGCGACTGTTTCTGTCGACGATATGATGACGTCACCCAGAACTGTATCGCAAACGACAACGCTGTCGCCGTGCTCAATTCTGCCATCGTCAAATGAGTTGACGACACCGACGCAGTTGACAACAAATTATGTTCAATCGAGTATATGACGATTACCAATAACAACTTCGTGCAGCACATCGTATGCTGTCGCATCGCAAGCTTCATATATTCATGCAACACCGTTCCCGTCGTCAAACGCCACAAACATTTCAAAGCTTTCGAATGTAACCTCGTTATCATACATGTTGCCAGCATGCGTTGCTGCTCCACATCGTTCGAACTTTGCCGCAACATTACAATCGACGCCTGTATACAACAGTATGTTGCACAGCAACATGTATACAACATTTGAAGATAATGAAGAATTCACAGATGCGGAGATTTTACAAGCGGACGCAAACAGTGCGGTAATGAAACGATTGCTGAGCAACGTCGAGAGCCTTCAACGCATCGTGGCGATGTTAACCCAGCAACTCCAAGCAATTTCGAAGACAATGCCAGAAAGGCAGCAGTGTATGTCGAGGCAATGTCAATGCCGTCAAATGACGCAAACAGTGCGGTGAAGAAACGTTTGCTGAGTAACGTGGAGAGCCTTCAACGCACCGTGGCGATATTAACCCAGCAACTCCAAGCAACTTCGAAGACAATGCCAGAAAAGCCAGCAGTGTATGTCGAGACAATGTCGATGCGTCAAACGACGCAAACAGTGCGGTAGTGAAACGATTGCTGAACAACGTCGAGGGCATTCAACGCACCGTGGCGATGTTAACCCAGCAACTCCAAGCAATTTCGAAGACAATGCCAGAAAAGCCAGCAGTGTATGTCGAGGCAATGTCGATGCCGTCGAATGTTCCAGAAATTCAAAAGCATCATGCGACCGGTTCGCCGATACGATGACGACACAAAACGTTTCAGGTATTCATCATGCGACTGTTTCTGTCGACGATATGATGACGTCACCCAGAACTGTATCGCAAACGACAACGCTGTCGCCGTGCTCAATTCTGCCATCGTCAAATGAGTTGACGACACCGACGCAGTTGACAACAAATTATGTTCAATCGAGTATATGACGATTACCAATAACAACTTCGTGCAGCACATCGTATGCTGTCGCATCGCAATCTTCATATATTCATGCAACACCGTTCCCGTCGTCAAACGCCACAAACATTTCAAAGCTTTCGAATGTAACCTCGTTATCATACATGTTGCCAGCATGCGTTGCTGCTCCACATCGTTCGAACTTTGCCGCAACATTACAATCGACGCCTGTATACAACAGTATGTTGCACAGCAACATGTATACACCATTTGCTGACACGCATCATATTTGCAACCACAAAATTTTCAACCATCGTACATTTCTGAAAATAATACGAATACAGTTGGAATCAATGCAATAATATTCGCAACATAACATCAATTTTACCGGAGTTTGATCCATGTTGCGGAGATATGACGTCATCGCAGTTCATCGAACGTGTTCAATATTTGCAAACCGCATACGGCTGGGACGAAAAAATTGTCGTATTTGCAATTCAGAGTAAAATGAAGGGCTGAGCGAAGTTGTAAATTGACGCACAACCGGTGTTTCGCGGGCGGAAGATTTTCCTGGTCCAGTGAATTCAGCAGATATTCATATGCAGATGATGAGTGGACGCATGAAAAGAAGTGAAACATTAATTGAATTCTATTATAGAATGTTATCGCTCAGGCGAAGAGGTCGTGTCGATGATCCTTCCATTATCAGGTATGTCATCAACGGGTTGTATGACGACGGTCTTCGGAATACATTATCCGCGACGAATTTTTCAATATGTTTAGACGTATTGCAATCGCTAATAAGTATCGATTCAAACAATTCTAAATCATATGGTTATGCAGCACAATTTCATGAATCGAGAAAGACAAACAGTAAGGATATTAAATACAAACCAATTAAAAATGAAAATAATGAAAATGCAAAGTTCGGTCCGGTTTGTTGCAATTGTCGTAAACGCAAGCATATATCTAAAAATTGTTCGCAACCAAAAGAAAGGGTTAAAATGTCAAAAGTGTTCGTCGTTTAACCATGAAAGAAACAATTGTTACTGTGCGCAGCGGTGAATGTAATAAAATGTGATACGAATCAAATTGAGAAAAAAATATTAGTAAACGACATACAGTGCAGTGCATTAATATATTCGGGAAGTTGTAAAACATTAATAAAGCAATCGGTTGCTAATAAATGCGCTGGTGTAATTGCTGCGTGCAATGGAACTTTAAAAGGCTTTGCCGGATGCAAGTAAAATGATGTCAGGCACGCTTTAAATTGATGGACAAGACTATGAAAGTGATTTGATCATTGTAAATGATGACATGTTCGCGTACGATATTTTGGTAGGCACTGACATTTTATCGCAAGGCCGTGTCATCATTGATGGCACTCGATAGCGCATTAATCGATTACGGCGATGAATTGAATTTAATAAATAAATATAGCAAATGTTTTGATGAAAATTTACGTGAGCTCGTAAAGTGCGCTACAATAAAAATGAACATTTCATTGACATCAACAAAGCCAATAGTGAAAAAACCATATCCGGTCATTGTACGCGTCACCAATCGTATTAGTTCGACAACGACATGGTGAGGATCATATGTGTGTGGACTTTCGTGAGCTTAACGCGGTCACCGAAAAACAGCCGTGGGCCATGCCAACGGTCGATGGAGTTTTGTCAACGTTTGCGGTAATGAAATTGGATTTGTGATTCATCTCGGTCATTTGGAGTTCAACCGGATGCCGTTTGTGTTAAGGAGTGCGCCTAGCACATTTCAAAGAATGATGGCCGAAATAATCCATCCGATAAAAGACAAGGTTGTGAGTTATGTATACGAAGTTATCGTGGCCTCGAGAACTGTTGACGAAGGAATGCAAAACTTAAAAGTAGTTTCTTAAAATTATACAAAAAGAAGGTCTATCATTGAGGTTGTCAAAATGTTTTTTATTAAAGAAGTGCGTCACGTTTTTGGACATGAACTTGATGAAAACGGATTGAAACCAGGAAAAATAAAAACTATTGCACTTAAACAATTTCCAGCGCCGGCTAGCGCAATTGAGGTGAGACGATTTCTAGGCCTTACTGGGTTTTTCAAAAAATGTGTGGCTAGTTATGCACATATTGCGGCAACTTTGACACGGTTAACATGAAAGAATGTCGAGTTTTAGTAGACTGCTGACTGCGATGATGCCTATCAACGGTTCGTTCGTCTGTTAACCGAAACTCCAATTCTTGGAATTTACGATGTCGGGAAAAATCATCAGGTTCATACAGATGCAACTGCATCGTTAAATGAATGGAATAATTTGACATCATCTGCATACATTAAAATTCTACAGTGTTTTATAATTATATCATTTTATAATAATATCATTTGTAAATAAGATAAATAATATTGGGCCAAGATGAATACCGTGGGGAACACTCTCTACAGATAAGATTTTGACCAGTTTAGGAGATATTTTGGAAATTTTAATAGTGTCTACTACATCTGTAGTGTATACTACATCTGTTTGTAATCCACAATTAAAGCCATTTGTGACTGTAGTTGTGAACTCTAACAGATTGATACATGTTGATCTACCTTTCAAGAATCCATGCTGATACGGTGAAACAATTGATAGCAAACTATGTGTGAGCTGATCGGTTAAAATTTTTTCAAGTAATTTAAGAATAGCACTTAGTTTTGAAATACCTCTGTAATTTACAACGTTAGATCTACTACCGCTTTTAAACAGGGAAATACTAAATGATTCCTTCCTTATATCCGGAAATATACCTGTCTTAAGGGACAAAATAAAATATGAGGTTATTGGTTTATGTAAAATATCCGCACACACCATTAATACACAACTACGTGTGAAGTCAGGACCTGCTGAATATGATATTGAAATTGTTTTGAGGTACCTTAAAACTGTATTGGATGTAATAGTCGGCATTTTAATATAATTGCTTCTATTTAATGTGAAAGGATAGATGACACCATGTTTGTGATTTTCTGAGAAATAAGTAGTTTCAAAAAGAAGTTAGCAAACATATCAGAAATGTCCATGTCGGTTTTGGATACTTTGTCGTTCCATGCCATTTAACAAGGATACACAGAAGACTTTCGTTTCATGTTGATAAAGTTATAAAGTTGTTTGGGATTGGTTTTTAAATTATCTTTTAATTTTATAATATAATTATTGAAGCAGAGTTTGTTTAGATATTGGTAATTATGTCGTGTCTTTGAGTATAAAATGTAATCGTTGATACAACCGGATTTCTTGTATTTTTTAAAATACCGGTTTTTCCTGTTTTTTACCGATTTCAACTCGCGTGTTGACCAAATAGGTGCATTATTACGAAATTGTTTTATTTTGGGAATATTTTCTTTAAAACAATGAAGTAAACAGGTATTACATTTTTTAACAGAACTCACAAAGTCTAACTCCGTAATTACCAGCGACCAGTCAATTTTGGAAAGAAACGTGTTAAGAGTTGTATAATTAGCTCTTTTAAAGCAATAACTATTGTCTTTAGGGACAATCTCGTTATCAGTAGAACTATTTGAGTTGTTGCGTATTTGCAAACTAAGTTCTATTGTCGGATGGTAGGGATCCTCAGGCAAGGACAAAGATGGGTACGATTTATGGATGCAAGAAATATATTATCCACAAATATAAGATCAAATGTTTTTTCATATTTGTTTAAAATATTGTTAATTTGGTAAAGTGATAGTTCCATAAGATTGCCCAAAAATTCATTAATCCAGTTTGTGCTGGAAGAAGGAATTAAATAAAGAAGGTCATCAGCGATATTCCAAATAACATTAGGTAAATTAAAGTCACCTAATACAATTAGGGAGTCGTCTGGCTTAAGTTTATCCTGAATGGTTTCAATTGCTTTAGCGTGGTTGGCATATATTTCAGAATCAGATTATGGAGGTATGTAAGAACAAGTAATGAAAAAGTTATGAAAATCAAATTTTACTAAAACACAAACAAATTCTAAGTTATCTGTATCAGGAACATCGATTAGTTCTGTCATTAAGGAAGAACGGGTAGCAAATAAAACTCCACCACCCATCTTATAATGTCGGTCTTTCCTAAAAATTTGGAATCATTTTTCTGTACTTAAGATATTTCCGCGAAGCCAAGTTTCAGTAAAAACTATGATGTCGCAGGAAAAGCGGAAACTGCTTGTAAGGTAAAATCATTGTTCACTTGCAGTTTTTGAAGAAACTACATCAGGACAAGATGGAATATGAACCACATTAGGAGGTCTATTGTTATTTTTATATACGTATTCATGAACTAAAATATTTCGTGGCGAGAATTCATTTTTTATTATAGTATCAAAGAAGTCTTCAGGGACAATTATCCTAGAATATTGAAAGTTATATTTGAATAATAAAATATCAGACATATTTAACGTGGAGACAATACGAGTTAAATTGTGATATTTTATATCATCAACTGTGGTATCAGGTGCAAACCGTGATGCAAATATTGATTTTTTTGGAGGAACTACGACTAATTCCTTCCGCATGGTTTTTAAATTAGTGCCATGGTCAGTTACTAAAGTTTGACTAGTAGTCGGGTTAGCAATTGTATCACGATTATCAGGCAAATATACAGCGTCAGGGAAAGTATTAACTGGTGTGGACGGAGTTATTCCAATTTCTATTTGGTTAGAAATTTCTGGCAATGATTCAGTAGCAGGCAGCTTTTATTTTTGTTTATTTCTCAATGTCCTCTTCCTTTTCGGAGAGGATGACGGTTCATCCATGCATTTAAAATCATTGAAAAATGATTCATAATGCTGGAATTTAGCCGTTAGAAAAGACAGTTCCATGCTAATTTCACTAAATCCATTCCTAGTTTGCTTTAAAATTTTATATAATTCGATGTCTGCCGGTCTACATTTACTACATGACCAACGTAAGCCTTTCTTATCGTTTAGAATGTCAATTACGCGACCAGGTAACCCTGCGCACTTAGCATGAGCAAAGTTGTCGCATAACCAGCAATTAACAAATTGCAAAGTCTCACTTTTTTCATTGCAGTTTAGAATAGAGCAAATAATTTTATAAATAGTTATTAAATCTAGATGACCCAAAAAGTATGCAATGGTTTAAATAAATTTATATAAAGATAACCGTTTAAGAAGCACAGCAAGAGTTTTTAAACTATGCAGTCATTTTATGAAGGTAAAATGTGAAAAGAATAGTAAACAACAGAAAATTAAAATTAGCAGAAAGTCTTTGTATAAATAATGTCAAAAAATAATGCACAGAATTGTTTTTGTATATGTTTATAAACTACACAAAATTGCAGTTTGTAAAGAATATATAATGTTTTTCACTAAAATTTTTATTAAAAACACTGAAACACTGCTTTATTAAGAAGCACTGTTAAAATTTTTTAATTATAAAGCGCGATAAACACTCTATAACACTAAAAATTTGAGAGCAGATTAAAGAACACTATAACAATGCGAAAGGGTTGCCAAAACGAATGTATATACTTGGCAAGAAGTTCACCATCGTCACCGACTGTCTGGCAATTTCAAATATAAAATCATGTAAGCCGATGATACCTATAGTGGCGCGATGGCTTTTAAGATTGCTGAAGTACGACTATGATGTCGTTCATCGCCCATGTGATTCCATGGCACATGTTGATGCGATGAGCAGAGCCCCGGTGGACACATCAATTGATCCCGTGGTCATTAGCGCGAAAGTGATGAGGATCGATATAACAACCGACGATTGGATATTTACTATGCAGAAGAATGATGAAAAACTCCGAGATATCATCAGGTACCTATCTGATTCAGCGTAGAGCCAACATAGAAAATATATTAATGAATACGTCATTAAAAATAATCGTCTCTTTAGAAAGATAGGGGAAAGAAGTCTGCTGGTCATACCACGAGGAGTACGCTGGTGTATTGTGAGATTGGGTCACGACGAAGCTGGTCACCTTGGTATTGACGGTACCGAGAAAAGAATATTGCAGCATTTCTGGTTTCCACGTTTAAAAAATGTCGTAATAGGTTACATCAAAGCTTGCATCGAATGTTGCTACAGTCGAGACCCACATCGAAGAGAAGCTAAACTCCATGGCATGGATGTACCGATGATCCCGTATGAATTTTTACATATGGATCATCTTAGTCCATTTATAAGGAGTTGCCGTGGCAATGAATATATTCTAGTTATTGTTGATGCACTTACACGATACTCATTCATTTTACCAGTTAAATCGACGAAAACTAAACCTGTTATCGATGTGATGCAAAATTTTACCCTTCAATTCGGATTGCCGAAAACGATTATTACTGATCGTGGAACTTCTTTCACATCAAAAATATTTGCTGAGTTTTGCGGCGTCAATGGTATTCGCCATATCAAAGTTGCAGTACGAACACCGCGCGCAAATGGGCTAGCCGAGCGAGGCTCACCTGAGAACTTTCAGCTCTGACTTAAAGAATTCGGACCTCGATCTCGTCAGTTGCAATGGACAGTAAACACGAGAATTCGCTCCGACGGACCTTATATATGATTTTTCGCCAAGAGACATCAGCGGCAACCGGATACTGGCAGCACTCAATGATGACGAGGCTGAATTGGCTCAAACAAACATGAGGGGGAGACGTAAGGAGGCAATCAACTACATAGCAGAGGCCCGTGTTGCATGGAAGGCGCGATTCGATGCGAAACACACCCAGCCACAACAGTATCAGGATGGTGATTTGGTCCTTCTTGAAAGCGCCATGCCAAGCATTGGAGAATCACGGAAGCTGGACACTTAATATCGCGGTCCTTATATTATCGCTAAAGTGTTGCGATTTGACCAATACGTGGTAGAAGACATCGGGCGCTCACCGTAAGCAACGAAAAGTGGACAGCAGTGACAAACTCAAGCCGTGGTGTGAATTGTACCCAGATATCGATGGCGAATACGATGTCACAGATGATGATTATTCCAGTGACCTTGATGCTGATACTTAGCCATAACTCAGGACAAGTTTTAGTCAGGAAGGGCCGAACTGTCATCTACCATTTCGACGTGGTGGCAACGCTTTGACGACAACCGAGCTGTCATCGTATTCTCTTTAGGTTATTCTTCTTTTACTTCTTTACTTGTACTTGTGACTTATTGATTGGAATATATTTATATGGTAAGCGAATAATAAGCGAATAGTAAAAATGTTTGGAAATTAACTTACTAATAAATAAATTTCAACAACATTATGAAAATGTTAATATAAAATTTACGTATATTTATTTTCACAAATGTATTTACAAATATTGAAATATTTGTGAAACTATTATAAGAAAATGTTTTGAAATAAATGTTTTCCAATTATTTTTATACAATATTTTTAGAATGATGATAAATAACCTACGTATTTTTATTTTTACACGTATTTATTTGATGTCGGTTTAAATTCTGTATTTGTTGAATAAATTGTTTTGAAATAAACGTACTTCCAAATATTTTTCATCGCATGTTGATTAAACTTGAAAACCCTCACTTATTTCTTTGTTAGTAAATGTATTCGTTAATTTCGATTCCAATTTTGAATATTGTTTAGAAATACATGTTCTTTCAAATACTTTTCAACGCATTTTGAGAGTATTTGAAATATACTGACATAATTCTTGTTTAATAAGTATTCTTATAAATGTCGATTCCAATTTTGAATATAATTTTGAAATACGCGTTCTTCCAAAAACATTTCAACGCATTTTGAGAGTATTTGGAATATAAATACGTGTGTTTATAAGTTTTCAAACTGCTGGCAGTGGGCTCTTATTTCATTCTGACCGCAGTTTGTCACCTGATGCTGGTGCTCCGCATCGGCGAAATGCCCACTTTTTCTGACGAAGATGTAGCGAAGTATACAATGAAAATGTCTTGGGGCTTTCATTCGTCGTTGCTTTGTATGAACTCGCCATGGCGGTATGAGTACTATGGGTGCTGTTCTGGCAGTGCACTCTGATCTAAAAGGATACCACAAAGTCCCGAGTGCCTCCGAACTAACTAAAATATATTTTTTTATATAGTTTTTTTTGAACTTACAACACGTTTTGAAACACATTAATAAAAACATATTTTAAAAACCCATCTATTGTTATTTAAAACAGGTATTATACGTTTTTAAATAAATGTTTACAAACATCAATAAAACACTTACAGTTTGCACAAAAATACACGCATAAATCATTCTGAATACCATATATAAAATCATATACAAAACGCGAATAATTCATTTGGAAATATACGTGTAAATCATGTTCAATTTAAGAAAATCGAAAACGTTAAAAACATTATGAAATGTTTATTTACAGAAAAGCACACATGTATTTGTGAAGCTCCTATATCTTGAATATTGCTATATTTAAGACCCGTTTTTCATAGAAACGTACACTTATATTCAATGAAATTTTTACTTGAGTAAGCGTACAAAATGTGTATTTCCAAGCATAAATGTATATTGGGATCATTCGAAATAAAAAATTTGTTTTAATTAATTCGGTCTATGACACATTTCTTTAAAAGTTTGTACGGAAAAATGCTAAACTTGCCTGGTCAATTTTTCCTTCAAACGGATCAATCAACCAACTGGGTTTCTCAGTCAAACAATTACTAATATGAAATCAATGTCAGGATCTAATCACTCCACCAATCAAGTATTTGTTAAAAAAATCTTTACAAATGCAGTTATGTTTGGGTAAGAAGTGATGAAATGCTGAAACCGTAGGTGCAACAGTATCATGGTCATTAAACGTTATGACAAATACTTACCGTCAAAAATCGGAAACAAAAAAGATAATGTATCAATTGACAGATTAAAACAAACTTTTTTCTAAACTGATTTTGTAAACCGATGATGTAGACTTTTCCACTCAAACAGTTTCTTCTTCCAGCAATTAGCGTAACGAACCAACTAGGAAGGGGATAATGTGGAAATCATTTCAATAATTTTAACTTATAATTATGTTACTTAATTTTATATTTTATTGAGAAAATAATATTGTAAATTTTCTTCAGAATATTTTGTGCATGTTTGAAGTATATATAGGTTAAGCCATCTTTCAAAATTCAGTCGCCATTTACTTATTTTTGAAAACTGTTTGAAAGATTCAACATTTGTTTACGAAAATTTTAAAAGAAAACATAAATGCCCTCATAAATACAAATAAAAATCAAAAGTTTCAAATAAAAAAACACATCATTTTGCAATATTTAAAGACATAAATGGCTCCAAGAAAAAAACACCTCAATTTATGACAAAAGTTAAATAGTGAATTTGTGCGGTATAATTTTAATAAAATAGGCAATTTAAAGTGCAAAAAAAAACCTTCAAATAAAGTCTAAAATTACAATTAATTTTTGTATTTTTATACCCTACACTAAGAGTGAAAGGGTATATTAAATTTGGTACGCCGTTTGTAACACCCATAAGGAAGCATCTCCGGTATGGAAAAGTATATATTTTCTTGATCAGCATGACCTCCTGAGTCCATTTAGCGATGTCCGTCGGTCCGTCCATCTGTCCGTCCGTCTGTCAGTCCGTCTGTCCGTCTGTCTGTATATCTGTCTGTCTGTCTGTCTGTTAAAATCACTACTACTTAAACAATTGAGTTAGATAAATGAAACTCATAATTTAGATTACTTATATACCTACGCAGTTTGTGCGGTCAATTATAACCTGTGATCTGACCATTTATATTCGAATAACTCATATAAAATTTACATCTACAGTTCAGTTTTACTGTATACGTGCTTAGGTAAACTTTTTTGGTCAAATATATATTGACTTCATGCTCAAAAACATGGAAATAGTGTTTTCCCGCGAAACGACTTGTGGTTCCCAAAAAACATCGAAATTCGGTACACTTACCCATTTGTAAATATGGGTATCAAATGAAAGGAAATTCTTCAGCGATTGAAAGTTTGTAGTTATTTTCGGGATTTGTATACCCTGGTGACCTATATACCACTTTGAATGGTAAACACACATATGTGTAGGGTATTTATAGTCGGCTTAGACCAACTATAATTTTGATAATCCTAACTATCATAATAACACCAAATTTAAAATTTCCCATGTGATATAACCTTCCCAACTGGTTTTAATTTTCTTATTGACATTCTCAGCACTATAAATGCCAACTAAATGTCTAGATGGTCTAACCTGTATATACTTCAACCAAGTTTTTGAGTATCATATAATAAAGTTTTGTTTTTTAAATAATATATTTTATTCGAATCCACAGAACCTTATATGAGTTATTAAGTAGGCTGATCATACGGTAGTTGGCGCAAATAGTGGTCATAAACAACTCAGCTTGTTCTTCAGCCGAGTAATGGCTGTTCTGACCTCGTCACGGTCGGGTCGTGGAATCTCAACGTCGTTTACTTCTCTATCGGTGGAATTGCTGTCATCATCACCGGTCAGCAGTTTAGAGAATTGATCCCTCCATATCTTCAGTGTGCTCTGTATATCATTCACTACATTCCCGTTCTCATGTTTACATGAAGAGGCTCCGGATTTTAACAACTGAAAAGGCGACAGTTAAGTGCTTGCCATTTCTTTCAGTCGTCAGAACTGATGATGCTTCCACCTCATAATCAGGAAAATAGTTTTCATATTTATTTATTTACTAATTTGTTTATATGTATATTTTTATTGTGGTTGTTGGCAACACTCCACTGTGGGACAGAAGTCAATTGAAGCTCGCCATAAATACAGTTTTGCGCTAATCTTAACCAAACTATACACTAAGCATACATGGACTATGAATAGATTACAATTTTAAAATGAATAAGATTGGTCCATTGCCACGCCCACCTGTCATGTAATTGAAATGGTAAAACGACTATAACTTTTTTTGGAATGAGATATTTTGTTTATAATTGGTATTTAGATACATACTATAATTGCAAATCACCAATCTTAATATGGGCGTGATTTGCCAACTTCCACGCCTACCTTTCTTCTTAAACTATATAACTTGATTATCGTAATATGGTAAATATCACAATTCTTAACTACCATACCAAATATGGACCAGTTTTGTCAACTATAATGACAGAAAAGACAAAACTGACATATTAAAATAACAAAATTTAGTTAAATTATTTTCGTATATTTCTCATCAATTAAACTCATTTCAAATAACGTGTGGCAAACTATGGTAGGCATGTTTAACACCGAGAGAAAGAAGATATTTCAGACATTATGCATGTAAAAAGATTTATGAGAAAATTTGGAAGCTTTTTTCCATGTCTACTTTTGTATAAAAAATATGTAATTTTTGTTTTATGTTTTTGACAATTAATCAGGAAAAACACGAATATACATTTGAAATTTTTGATACACAAGATGATAAGTAGTTATCTCAATTTCCAATAATATTAAACTAACACCCTGCATGTGGAGTATATATTGAAAGTGTCGACAGTTTTAACGTAACCCATTTTTATTTCTTAAAAAGCACTTAATTTATTTTTTTTACTTTAAGCAAACCTACAGAAGGATTTTTTCACTAGTGTGAATCATTTTTGGTTTGTTCTCTAGGTTCTCATAAATTATTAATAAAATGACATATTTTTAAACTTTCTGCAACAAACTTTAATTTCCGATTTTCGGCTAGACTAAGCTTATGTAGTGCACTCTTTAGTTGTTCATGTATTGTACAACTAAATAGTTTTCAGATTTGTAATTCTTGTACCTTATTTTTGGTAATCAAACATTTTTTAATATTCATTCATATAATTTTCCGAATTAATAAATTGTTTTTATTATAAAAATGAAAATATATATTTATACCCTACACTAAGAGTGAATGGGTATATTCAGTTTGGTACGCCGTTTGTAACACCCATAAGAAAGCATCTCCGGTATGGAAAAGTATATATATTCTTGTTCAGCATGACCTCCTGAGTCGATTTAGGGATGTCCGTCTGTCTGTCTGTCCGTCTGTCCCTCTGTCTGTCTGTTGAAATCACGATTACAGAAAAAAATAGAAGAGCTAAAGCAATGAAACTTTAGATTTAGATTACTTATATATCTAAGCTGTCTGAACAAGAAAATTGGCGTGATCGGTCTATTGTGTTCAAATACCTCATATAAAATGTATATCTACAGATCAATTTTACAGTATACGTGCTTAGGAAAACTTTTTGGTCAAATATATATTGACTCATGCTCAAATACATGAATATAAAAGTTTTCGGCGAAACGACTTGTGGTTCCAAAAAAAAAAAAAATCGAAATTCGGTACATCTACCCATTTGTAAATATGGGTATCAAATGAAAGGAAATTCTTCAGCGATTGAAAGTTTGTAGTTATTTTCAGGATTCGTATACCCTAATGGTATTATTATACCCTGGTGACCTATATAACACTTTTAATGGTAACCACACATATATGTAGGGTATTTATAGTCGGCTTAGACCGACTATAATTTTGATAATCCTAACTATCATACTAACACCTACTTTGAAATTTCCCATGTGATCTAACCTTCCTAACTGGTTCTTATTAATAATTATCACAACAAAGTAAAATAACTACATTTTATAGTAAAATTAAGGATATATGTAGTAATTTTTCTACATATTTCTGGACGTATAAATAAAGACAAAATTTAGTATTTTTAATACAATTGTTTTAAATTTTTGTATAAAAATGCAGTAAAATTATGTACTTATTTCCCATACAAAAACAACTACATAAATGTAGTAAACATGAATACATTTGCTTATGGATGTAAATCAAAGACATGTGTACTTATTTTAAATACATTTTTATTTATTTTTATTACAGTAATTTTTTTTGGTGTAGGAATATATGAACATATTTCAAATTTTGATCGAATTTCATATGAAACTTTGAAAACAAACGTTTTTATTTATAAATTCGATTTCTCAGTACAACAAGTAATTGTTGAAATGAATTTAAATAGCATTCTTTGACTTCAACGATTTCAATTCGTTTGTAAATAATGAATTCAAAATCGTTTGTTTATAATTTTGCAGGTAAAATAGATATTCCAATCATTAAATGTAGAAAATATAAGAGATCATAAAAATATTGTTTTCAGTATTTTAAAGATTGCAATCATTGGAAATTTAAAATTTCGAATCAAAAATACCAAAGACAAAAATGCTTTAAAAATGGTCAAAATTTAAAAAAATTCGAAAATAATATATTTACAACTGAAATATTTGTATCTGCATAAATTGCATTTTCAGTACTAATTTAAACCAAGTTTAATTTAATTTGTTGAATATGATCCAGTTTTTCAGTCACATTTATATATATATATATATATATATATATATATATATATATATGTATATATATTTTATATATAAATATATATATATATATATACGGGTGATGAACGAGCGGATTATATATATACATATATATATATATATATATATATATATATATATATATATATATATATATATATATATATATATATATATGTATATGTATGTATGTATATATATATATATATATATATATATATATAAATGTGACTGAAAAGCGTAATTGAGACGAGTTACTTAAAACGTCCAAAACTCGCGGCGAGTATCGCTGCAGCGAGTGTGTCCGGCGGTCGTGTTTACGTTCTGTAGCCGCGGTAGCTCAGTGGTTAGTGCGTTGGACTGCGAGCCGAAAGGTCCCCGGTTCAAGCCTGGACTAGGGCTAACAACATCTTTTCATAGAAACATTTTTCTATACCGCGCTACCTCTCGTCAGTAAATGGCAAACCTACGAGAGTAATAGAATTGCCTATGAAAAGCTCTCACCCGCCGTTCGGATACGGCAATAAACACTTTGAGTACAAATAATAACACGCACTGCTCAAAACGGTGAGAGAGCTCGGCCGAAGTTCTATACAGGACTGTAGCGCCAAACTATTATTATTATAAACATTGTTGCAGTAGGGTCCAGCATAATTCCTACTGTGGGTCTGCCAAGAACATGTGATAAAATCAGCTAAATTAGCCATCATCGACATGATTTTTTTTTGGCTTAAAATGTGGGTCTGATTAGTTATTTAATGGGGGCCACAATGGGTCATATCTGCTAAATGGGTGCATACTCGTGTGGTGGCTCTCTGACACACGACACGTGTGTTGTTGCTGGTGCATTTTTCGGTGCTATGAGATCGTGCCAAGCAATTCACGCAATAGTGGAAATTCTTCACTATGTTATTTCTCTCATACAGGTTCTTCTCCTTGAACCTGGAGCAAGTCGCTAAGCGCTGATCCTGATGGCAAAGTTCGCATGCCATTGGACGGGTCGAGGGTCCTTATTGTCGTCCATGATAATAAGAGCGGGTAGAGATGGTTCGAAATCTTTTTTGCTCAGCGAGTTGTTCAACATTGCCATTATTGTTTTGAATTCTGCTGTTGGAGGATTGGGTCTTAGCATGAATTCCCTTGTCACAAATTGGCACCATATTGTTGGGTCTCGGTATGCTGTCAGGAATGGGTCCTGAAACAATCCATCCAAACTCAGTTTCCTGCGCTAACTATGATTCTAACACATGCTGCAGTACACCACCTCGGATAATATGTGGATATAGATCACACCCAATGATCAAATACACGGGTCGGGTTTTGTAGAACTCTGGGTCGGCGAATTGAAGGCTAGCTAAATTGCTGCAAAGTGTCGGATCTATTGCATAGGTAGGCAAATCATTGGTTAGGGTCTTGAACACAAGTGCGTGTGTTTTAACTTTAAAGTTAGGGTCTGTTGGAGAACACAACGTCAACTCGCAGGATCTTGATGAGTTTGCAGTAACTGTGTGATTAAGACCACTTACTTGTGCATTAATGGCACGGGTTGCTAGTCCTATCCGCTTACTTAATTCTTCTGTTACAAATGTAGCTACAGAACCTGGATCAATCAGTGCGCGCGCTACATATTTGTATCCTTTGTGTTCGCCATTGAGCAATGACGCATAGTGTGCCCAAACGCTCTTAAATCGACTGAAATTCAGTATTTTCGGAATTATTAGAACGATTTTAAAAATTTAAAAAGTGTTGTTTAGAGAAAACTTAAGAGAACTTAAGTTTTAAAATTGGTGTTTGTATCTTTGATGGTTATGGAGATAAAAATTAGTAAAGTTGAGATTTTTTTCATGAAAAATGTTTCAAAAATTGTAAAAAATCCAAAAGTTATCTGATTATTAAAATTATTTTGTTTATGAAAAGCATACATTGATATCTAAATAAAATGTGCTTACGTGAGAAAATATCTTGATTAGTTTTGAAGATATAGACTGGAACATGATTTTTTTTTATTTTTGAAGACTTTACTTTAAATATTTATACATAGGCTGTACAGTTTATCCTGAAATCAAAATATTTGTATGGTACTTTCATATACAATTAACACATAAATCATAAACTGAAAACCGTTTTTAAATATCTCATGTAAATATAAAATTTTAAATTCGATTTTTTTTTTTATTTTCAATTTTTTCATTTATTTTGGAAAATTTGACTGTTACGCAAATCTCCGTAAGTATTTTTTAAATAATAAAACTTATCCAAAATATATTTAACCAATCTGGCAACACTGCTCAAAGTTCAAGTTTTTAAAATTTATTTTTGACTTTGACCCCCTGCAGAAAAGTTTTCAAAGTCCAAAGTCAAATTTTAAGTAAGCAGTTTTAGGGATGAGTTATTTCTACGTATTTTTGACCCTTACGAAGTATATGTGAAGGGCGGCATTTTTTCCAAAAATACTAATTTTTTATTTGGACTTAAATTTAAACCTTAGATTTAAACGGTTCTCACGGTTCAGTTTATGATTTATGTGTTAATTGTTTATGAAAGTCCCATACAAATATTTTGATTTCAAGATAAACTGTACAATCTATGTATAATTAAGTAAAGTAAAGTCTTCAAAAAATCATGTTCCAGTCTATATCTTCAAAACTAATCAATATATTTTCTTAGATAGATATCAATGTAAGCTTTTCATAAACAAAAGAATTTTAAAAATCGGATAACTTTTGGATTTTTTACAATTTTTGAAAAAATTTTCAAAAAAAATCTCAACTTTACTGTTTTTTATCTCAAAGATACAAACTCCAATTTTAAAACTTAAGTTCTCTCAAGTTTTCTCTAAACAATACTTTTTAAATTTTTAAAATCAGTCGAGTAGTTCCAAAATACTGAATTTCACCAGATTTTAGAGCGTTTGGGCACACTGTGTGACGTACCATGAATCATTTTCTTGCCAGCAATATGTGACTTTACGTTATTTTCTTGATTGGGTTTAGAGTCAGTGGACTGTATTTGGGTCGTAAATGCTTGGGTTATAGCCACTGCACTTATACTGGGTCGTATATTTAATTCTGAGTCAGGGTTTGAATTCAGATGCAGAATTGAATGATGCCTTTTTCCACATGTCTGACACTTACATTCATTTCTACAATTTTTAATGCCGTGAGTGATTGCTAAACAATTAAAACACAATCCTACTTTTCTCACTACATCGAGTCTTTCACCCACTTTCATGGCTATGAATCTCGAGCACTCGAGGAGAGTGTGCTGGGCTTTGCATAATGGGCAAAGATCCTCTTCAAATTCCCATTGGATTGGCTTTGCAAATGTGGGTCTTGGATCTGTATTATGTGTGGGTTCAAATGCACAATGGGTCAGAGAAACATTCATGTGATATGTATTCACATTTTCTCCCCAAGATTCGGGTCCAGAACCATCTCGGCTGTGACTTGAAGTCGATGTCTTCATATCATCAACAGCTGTGTCCTATATCTTCGGGTCAGAAATACGTACAAAGTTGTCCGTTAGAGATTTCTCAAAATTCTCTAAGGTATTCTTGGGGAGATGGGTCTAGCACAAATATACCAGGATTGGATCCCAGCTCTTTGTGTCAATTTGCAAATTTTAAAGGGTCATAATGCAGTCATTTATTGTTATTTGTAGCTTACTAATGGAACAACCTGACTCAAATGTCACTGCTTGCAAATTAAAAAGGGTCTTTAATTGCGCATTTATTTGCATCCTCCTATTCTCGTATTGTTCGACGAGATTAGACTAAGCAAATGAGAATCCAGCATTGGTAAGCGGAGCATTTTTTACAATATCATTTGCTTCGCCTCGGGTCTTTTGATTAAGATAGAATAATTTTTCTACATCACTAAATCGGAAATTGTTAATGTACATAGCCGAAAACAGATCTCTGAAAGTGGGCCATGTAGGATAATCACAATCAAAAATATCGATGTCACATGGGGGTAAAGACTTGTGGTTCCCAAAAAAAATCGATATTCGGTACACCTACCCATTTGTAAATATGGGTATCAAATGAATGGAAATTCTTCAGCGATTGAAAGATTGTAGTTATTTTTAGGATTCGTATACCCTGGGGACCTATATACCACTTTAAATGGTAACCACACATATGTGTATGGTATTTATAGACCGACTATAATTTTGATAATCCAATGTCCCTACATTAAAATTTCCCATATGATCTAACCTTCCCAACTGGTTTATTATATATTCAACTAATTTCAGACAATCTCAAATTTTTCAATAATAAATATTGGGTCTGGATGGCTTAATCTAAAAGATTATCACAGGTCGCAATAGTTTTTCAGAAAATAAATCTGAAAACTTATAAAAAATATATAAATAATTTTTATGCAAAATGATTTGTTCACAATGAAAGAACGATAAAAACGTATTAAATCAATTGGTAAAACGGGTCAAAATAAAATTTTAATAAACAGTTTTACGCTTTTGGCTGTAAATTTGTTTAAAATCAAAAATATTATATATGATTTATTATATACTATTTTGTAAAAAATTCTTTAACTTTATTTTAAAAAATCAATAAAAATAATTTTGGGTCCTGATGGGTTAATATTTTTAAAATATTTTTGATAATAAACGGGCCGGGTAGTTTTTTATGATTATTTTTCAAGAAAAAATTATTAAATATCAATAAAATTGATTTTTTAAATTAAAATATATAAAATATGTATTTAAATAAATGCCAAATTTTTATTGTTTCATGCGGGTCGGGTCAATCCGTTGCTCGATCGCACCAAATGTTCGGTTGATGAAAGAGCTGGCAAGAGCGGATTTAAAAACACAATTTAAAGGGTCGTGTGGGTCGCAATTACTTTGTGAATTAAAACAATTGAATAACAAATTTTGTACCTTGATTTACGTTTTAAATAGATTTAATATTTGTGTTGTTGAAATCCTGTTGTCTTCTATGAAGTCGTTTGTGAGTCCAGATTGTTGTTATGATTTGTTGAGTGTTGATTGTTGACGACGAATTGTGTTACTTTGTTTGTTTGATAATCGCGTTTACGCGATTTCACGTTTGCGGGTTGTTGGTTATTTATTGTTTGTTGTCGCGTTGACGGGTGAGTTTATGTTGTATTAATTTAAACTTTAATTTATGTCGCAGAGACGGATGGGTCGAGTGCGATCGTTAAAGCGTAATCGAGACGAGTGCCGATCTTTTACTTAAAACGTCAAAAACTCACTGCAGCGAGTATCGCTGCAACGAGTGGGTCCGGCGTGTTTGTACACATTGTGTTTACGTTCTTCGTAAACAATATATATATTACAACCTAGTTAATGAACGTACTTCTGTTCGTTAACATCTTTAAAAATAATATCATTAAAAAGCAAGGATTGAAACCGTAACAGAAACCGATATCCGTTTAATACCGATTCATTTTGAAAACCGAAACCGTTATACGTAAATCAGAAATAACCCGATATCCAAAACCGATATAAACGATTTCGTTTTTATACCGGTTTTAAAACGGTTTTTAAAAAAATACATCATCCGACAGAAACCAATTATTTAATTTTTTTTATAAAATCTCTAAACGTACAAGGCAACTCCAAGCACCAAATAGACAAAGCTACTTGTTTTTTTTTTATTTACTACGCTTGTGTCTTTCGTCGTCCGTCGAATATAGCGGAAAATAAATACAATTACAAAAAAACACACAACTCAAAAAAAAAATCGACAAAGATGTGTTTTTTCTGTTGCTACGTTAATGTCGTTTGTGATGCACTAAAATTTTCTATTTTTATATTTTTGTGTTATTGTGAAATCTTAAAGTTTTCTTTATTTTGAGTGCACATAGATCTCATTTAATTCATAAAACAAAAACAGATATTATTAATATAAACATTTTACCAGTGTACCTATATTAGACTGTTATTGCTTTTAGTGTTTTTATATATTTTGTTTCGCAAAAATGCTGCTTATGCTTTAAAAGTGCAATAATAAACGAGTTGGGAAAGTTAGGTCACATGGGTAAGTTCGGTCACATGGGGCTGATTTTTATAGTCGGTCGGGCCCGACTATGGAATACCCTACACCTTTGGTGGGGATATTAATGTGGGATATTTAATTGAATACCTTAACTTTACAGTTTTTATACCCTACACCTATGAGGAACAGGGTATATTAACTTTGTGCATATATTGTAACGCCCCTTAGGAGGCGTGTCCGGTATGAAAAAGTATATATATTCTTGATCAGCATCACTACCCGAGTCCGTTTAGCCATGTCCGTCTGTCTGTCTGTCTGTCTGTCTGTCTGTCTGTCTGTCTGTCTGTCCGTCTTGCTGTATTGCTGTCTTGCTGTTCGAATACAGAATAACTTGAGAAATACTGATCAGAATGCGATGAAATTTCGTCTCAATATATTTTAGCGAAAAGTAGGAACTGAGTTTGAAAATGAGCCAAATCGGTCAACGGACACGCCCACCTCCCATACAAGTCACTTTTATATAACTCTTTCGGAACTAATAACTCGAAAAGTATTCAAGGTATAGTTTTAAAATTTAAAACTTATTGTTATAATTCACCTAAAAATATGTGGTCCAAAAATGGGCGTGATTCGCCCACTTTTTTATTTTCATTATTTCCCGGGTTTTCATAGTGGATATTTGATCCGTAAATTATTAAAATCAAATCTATGAAATATTAGCCTTTCAAAATTTTAAATATAGGCGTGATCCGCCCAAATATATTTTTTAAGTTTTTCATACTTTTTATACATTTTTTAATATATGGGGATATTAGACGAAAATTTCTGATATATGAATAATATTCTGAGGGTGGGGAGATTCAGCATAATTAAAAATTTAAAATTAAGGTATACAATTAAATATTCCTCATTAATATCTCCACCAAAGGTGTAGGGTATTCCATAGTCGGGCCCGACCGACTATAAAAATCCGCCCCATGTGACCGAACTTACCCATGTGACCTAACTTTCCCAACTCGTTAATTATGCTGAACCTCCCCACCCTCAGAATATTATTCATAAATCAGAAATTTACGTCTTATATCCCCATAAATAAAAAATTATATAAAAAAATAAACAAATATAAAAAAAAAATTTTAAATATAATTGGGCGGACCACGCCTATATTAAAAATTTTGAAAGGCTAATATTTCATAGATTTGATTTTAATAATTTACGGATCAAATTTCCACCATGAAAACCCGGGAAATAATGAAAAAAAAAGTGGGCGGATCACGCCCATTTTTATAGGTGAATTTATAGGTGAATTATAACAATACCTTTTAAATTTTATAACTATACCTTGAATACTTTTAGAGTTATTAGTTCCGAAAGAGTTATATAAAAGTGACTTGTATGGGAGGTGGGCGTGTCCGTTGACCGATTTAGCTCATTTTCAAACTCAGTTCCTACTTTTGGCTAAAATATATTGAGTCGAAATTTCATCGCATTCTGATCAGTATTTCTCAAGTTATTCTGTATTCGGACAGCAAGACAGCAAGACGGACAGACAGACGGACATGGCTAAACAGACTCGGGTAGTGATGCTGATCAAGAATATACATACTTTTCCATACCGGACACGCCTCCTAAGGGGCGTTACAATATATGAACAAAGTTAATATACCCTGTACCTCATAGGTGTAGGGTATAAAAATGTGAACGCAGCATCCAAGCTTGTGATCGATTTTTGGCGGGATATTTTAAACAGCGAGAAAATTTTGTTGCCAGCTGGAGGTTGTACTAGTATATAATTGTCGTATGTGTGTCATGCGTCTGTTTTTTGTCATGCAATGTATACAAGGTATTTTAGTGAGTTTTAATATAAAAACCAAAGGAGACGGACTGTGATATTTTTTTTTATTTTAATTTTTAACAAATTCCTGACTATGTTTTATATTAAATTATTTAATGTTGTGTTAACTGGACTGGAGAAAAAAATGAAATAAAATCTTTTATTTGCATTAAAAATTTATAAGACTAAAAAAACCCACAAAATATATTAACAAAAAGAAATACAGTCAATCTCGGTGAATGGTTTTTTGAATTGTCTCGTCCTCATCACTAGATTTATAGTGTATTAGTGTAGTGGATTTTTTATTCATAGAAAGAGATAATCAAAACAAATATAACCGATATTATTTTAATGCAATAATCAGTTCAGCAATGAAATTCAGTAATTTAATGAATACATTTTCTATTATTCACTAAATCAGCATTTTCCTTTACTCATATGAATATTTGTACGTCAATGCAGCAAATCAATTAGTCGATTAAAGAATATTTGTACTTCAATGCAGCAAAATAATTAGTCGACGCAGTTTCAGCAAATATAATTGCTAAAACTTCATAGTAGTAAACGCAATTGCTGATTTAGCGACGAACAGCAAATGTTTTCACTGTATTACTGAATTTCATTGCTGGAGTGATTAATGCATGCAATTAATATCGGTAACTATATTTATTTTTTCTATGTTGGTACTTGTGTTGGAATAATATATTTTATATATTTTTTTTTAAGACAATATGGACAAAAAATAATTTTAATAAAAAACCGAAATCAAAACCAAAACCGTAACTTAAAACCGGTATACCGAAACCGTTTCGTTATAAAAACATAAAACCGAAACGAGGAAGAAGAGTTGTAAATGTATTATTTTCGATTTTTTTTAAATTTTGACCATTTATTAAAGCATTTTTGTATTTGGTATTTTTGTTTCGAAATTTTAAATTTCCAATGATTGCAATCTTTAAAATTCTTAAAACAATATTTGTATGATCTTTATATATGATCTCTCACATTTTCTACATTTAATGATTGGAATATCTATTTTACCTGCAAAATTCTAAACAAACGATTTTGAATTCATTATTTTCCAAACAAATTGAAATTGTTGAAGTCAATGAATGCTGTTTAAATTCATTTCAACAATTATTTGTTGTACTGAGAAATCGAATTTATAAATAAAAACGTTTGTTTTCAAATTTTCATATGAAATTCGAAAAAATTGAAATATGTTCATATATTCCTCTACCAAAAAAAATACTGTAATAAAAATAAATAAGAATTTATTTAAAATAAGTACATATGTCTTTGATTTACGTCCAAAAGTAATTTTATTTATGTTTATTTATGTTTGATGTAGTTGTTTTTGTATGGGAAATAACTACATAGTTTCACTGCATTTCTATACAAAAATTTAATACATTTGTATTAAAAATTCTAAATTTTGCCTTTATTTGTACGTTCAGAAATATGTAGCAAAATTACTACATATATCCTTAATTTTACTATAAAATGTAGTTATTTTACTTTGTTGTGATAATTATTAATTAAAAAAAATATATTCATTTTTATAATAAAAACAATTTATTAATTCGGAAAATAATATGAATGAATATTAAAAAATTATTGATTACCAAAAATAAGGTACAAGAATTATAAATCTGAAAACTATTTAGTTGTATAGTACATGAACAACTAAAGAGTGCACTACATATGGGACAGAAGCTTAGTCTAGCCGAAAATCGGAAATTAAAGTTTGTTGCAGAAAGTTTAAAAATATGTCATTTTATTAATAATTGATGAGAACCTAGAGAACAAACAAAAAATGATACACCCTAGTGAAATTCTGTAGACTTGCTTAAAGTAAAAAAATGTAAACAAGTGCTTTTTAAGAAATGAAAATGGATTACATTAAAACTGTCGTAACTCTTTCAATATATACTCCACATGCAGTGTGTTAGTTTAATATTATTGAGAATTGAGAGAACTATCATCTTGTGTATTAAAAATTTTAAATGGCTATTCGTGTTTTTCCTGATTATTTGTCAAAAACATAACACAAAAATTACATATTTTTTATACAAAAGTAGACATGGAAAAAAAGCTTCCAAATGCTCTCATAAATCTTTTTACTGAAATATCTTCTTTCTAACGGTGTTAAACATGCATGTATTAGTTTGCCACACGTCATTTGAAATGAGTTTAAGTGATGAGAAATATACGAAAATCGTAAAATAATTTAACTAAATTTTGTTATTTTAATATGTCAGTTTTGTCATTATTGTTGACAAAACTGGTCCATATTTGGTATGGTAGTTAAGAATTGTGATATTTACCATATTAACAATATATCTCTTACGATGGACAAGTTATATAGTTTAAAAAGAATGGTAGGCGTGGCAGTTGGCAAATCACGCCCATATTAAGAATGGTGATTTGCAATTATAGTATGTATCTAAATACCAATTATAAACAAAATATCTTATTCCAGACAAAAGTTATAGTCGTTTTACCATTTCAATTACATGACAGGTGGGCGTGGCAATGGACCAATCTTATTCATTTTAAAATTGTAATCTATTCATAGTCCATGTATGCTTAGTGTAAAGTTCCGTTAAGATTGGCGCAAAATTGTTTTTACGGCGAGCTACAATTGACTTCTGACCTACACTCGAGTGTTGCCAACAATCACAATAAAAATATACATATTGTTACCAAAAGATGTGATTTGCCCCATAGTGCAAGCATAAATGAGACGCAAGACAATTCAGCGCACTAAGCAATGTGTTAGAAAGAGATGGAAGACCAGCACATTAAAACACATGAGTGCGAATAAGATGCCAATAACATGCGTCATTCAACAAACGAGTAGAAGGTTCTCGAAACAAGTCGAAGCTTGTCGAAACGTGTCGAACTGATGCCTGCAGTATATAAGGCCGACGCATCTGAGGCACGGCACTTAAGTTGTGATTTGATAGTGAACTAATGCGTCTTGTGAGTGAACATTGTAAAACTAAATTGAAGAAATTCAGCAGTTTATATAAGTGATAATTCTTTAAGTTGTTATTTAATTAAATAAAGTTAATTAATACTGGTTAAAATAATACTAATTAAAACCAAATAATAATTTGTTTTTATTTTGTACACAATCCAGCGATACGAACTCGTAAAACAGTTTTCCGTAGACTGAATTTTCGTAACATTGGTGTCAGAAGTGGGATTGTGATACAAAATGGTTAAACTGGAAAAACTTAAAGTCGACCAGCAAAAGAAGGAGCTGGCGAGTCGCGATCTTCCAACTACTGGTACGAAAGTAGAGCCTACAGAAGCGTCTAATGGAGGAATTGAAGGCATTGATCTCGCGTAACATGAGTTTGAAGTAGAAGCTGCAGCACCATCGTCGAAAAATCTGGATACTGAGCAAAAAGTATAGTTCCAAAGTTTTGATATGAGCCAGTTGTTCGGAGCCATACAACAACAGCTTCTAGGAAATGCAAATCAGCTTAAAGCAGAACTTCAAGAAAATGCTAGCAAATTGGAACAGAAGCTTCAAGAAAATTCCAAGCAGCTCCAAGAAAATTCCAATAAAATGGAACAGAAGCTTCAAGAAAATTTCAAGTAGCTCCAAGAAAATTCCAACAAAATGAAACAGAAGCTTCAAGAAAATTCCAATCAACTCAAATTAGACAAGGGCCGAATTCAACGAAATGGTGAAACATTGCAGTCGTATGCAGGTTACGTCGAGAGGCTTGCGCATTTGTCGTATACAGATTCAACGAGTGATTTCATAGCAAAGTGCAAGATCGATGCTTTCGTTGATGGCATACGTGATCCGGAAACAAAACGTGCTACAATGACAATGCCGAAAGTGACATTTACGAAAACTGTAACCACAGCTCTAACGCAGAAGACAGCAACTACGTTGTACCGCCCAGCGCCAAAGTTCCGTAAACTAGATGTGGAGAATGAAGACCTACTTCAAGTAATTTGCCAAGCATTAAAAAGTGGAGCTAAACCAGATTACACTACTGCCAACCGAGACACCCAATTTAAAGGTAAATGCTACAACTGTGATACATATGGGCATATAGCACGTGATTGTCGTAAGAAACGCAAGCGTTCAATAACTCAATTCACAGATCAACCCAGATATGACGAATGACAGGATCATGTCGAAAATAACAATTTTAAACAATCTTTAAACAAAAACGGGTTAGTTCTACGGGGCACGATCTGACTCCCATAACCGATTGCCCCAGAATCTCTATTTCACAAATTGCTCGAAAACCGACTAGTTTATATATCGAAGGACTCATCGGACTCATGTACATCATATATGGTAACATTGGATACGGGAGCTTCACACTCAATAATAAGATGTAACCTTGTTAGGGATGAAGTAGAGCCGCTTATAGGAATAATATTACAAACAGCTACCGGTGAAGAGGCCCCTAGCAGAGGAATGGAATGAAGAAAGAGGACTTCATGATAAGGAATGGTTTCACACTAGATTTAACAAGGAAAATATTGAGTTATGCCAACACGGAGATCCAACTAAACATTGATTGTGACCAATACCCGAAAATTAAACAAGTTATTGCTCATAAAAATAGAAAAATACCACCTAATTCAGAAGCAATTGTGTGGGTGAAATTAAATGGAGATTGTGGAATAAGCAAGTTGTGGGTTTTTGAAGCAAACGAAGAGTTGTATAAAAGTAACATAGTGGTAGGAAGAACACTTGTTGAGGCGGAGAAAGACAGAATTGTACCTATAAGAGTTCTCAATTTGGAAACTCGTCAAAATTAATCAAAAAGGGAACAGTGTCCAGAGACATCAGCGATTATAAATTGTGAGTCAAATCAATCAAAGGACTATGTCACACCGCAAATAAACAAACAATCTACTCACAGGTTTATAAATGAGTGGACAAAGGATTTGGGTGCCAAAGAACAGAGTCAAGTGCAAAAGTTAATTGATTAATATCGGTGTATATTTGCTGAAAGGGCCAAAAGGATGGCAGAACTACCATTGTAAAACATAGAATATACACTGGGGATTCTAAGCCAATTCGTCAAGCACCAAGAAGAGTAGCACTTACGAAAAGAGATGAAATATCTCATTTTGTTGAAGAAATGCACACAAATAGCGTGGTGGAACCATCTGAGAGTCCATATGGCAATTTTTGATAATGCCGTTTGAGCTATGCAATGCCCCAACAATATTCGAGCGGTTAATGGAGCACGTATTGAGAGGTCTACACTGGAAAACATGCCTAGTATACCTTGATGACATAGTTGTTATCGGCACGGATTTCAACGAACATATAAGAAATTTAGAGAAAGTATTCCTTCGATTGAAAAGTGCGGGTCTACAATTTAGCCCAAAGAAATGCTCACTTTTCAAGAAAGAAGTCAAGTATCCGGGTCAGCGAGTTACCACGGAAGGAGTGCATACCGATGAAGATAAAATAAATACAGTAAAGGAGTGGCCCAGACCGCAAAACCTACATGACCTACGAAGTTTCTTGGGGCTATGTACATGCTACAGGCCATTTGTTCCAGATTTTGCCAATGTTGCTGGCAGTCTTTACGAATTGACAAGAAAGATCCGCGCATATCAATGGGGCGATGATAAAGAAAGAGCGTTTTTGAAATTAAAAGATCTACTGTGCTCGGCACCAATTCTTGCATATCCAATTCCAGGTGAGAAATTTATACTTGATACGGATGCAAGTGGATACGGAATAGGCGGAGTTCTCTCTTAGGTGATCAATGGCCAAGAAAAAGTGATCGCATACTGCAGTAAAATCTTGTCCAAGCCAGGGCGAAATTACTGTGTCACGAGGAGAGAAGCTCTCTGTAATCGAAAGTCTGATAAATTTCCACAAATATCTGTACGGTCAACAGTTTCACTTGGAAACCGATCACGCAGCACTAAAATGGTTACTTCGGTTCAAAGACCCAGAAGGCCTAATTGCACGTGAGATAGAACGATCACAGAGCTTTCACCATCGAACATCATAAAGGAGGTCATCACGGAAATGCAGATGCTCTGTCCCGACGACCGTGTAAACTTGAATGCAGACATTGTTTAAGAGCAGAAGGAAAAGAAAACATAATTGACATTCGTCTGCTAAATATTTTACCCGATGAAAAATGGACTCCGGAACAAATTCAAATCGATCAAAAGAGTGATACCGATCTTACAAAAATCATGATGTTCAAGGAACAGCAAAGAAAGCCATCATGGGAAGAGATAGCTTAAGATAGCCTAATAACTAAGGCGTACTGGGCACAGTAGCAGAGCTTGAAACTGCAAAATGGTTGTTTTTATCGCGCCTGGAAAAGATAAGATGGTAGTTTTTGATACTTTTAGAAACAGTTTAATTCTGTTAAATATAATTTTATTGCTATCTTAGTTTCGTAAATTATGGTCCAAATAATATATTCATAAGTCGCAATAGTCAGTCGCCGATTGGATTCGCAGTTGTCCACAATGTGTACCAGCGAAAGGACCTACCATCAGAAGTCGCGGCAGGATGCATCAGTACAACATGGGAGCACCATTCGAGCGTATTGCAATGTATGTAGCCGGACCGTTTCCAATCAATGACGCGGGTAATAATTATGTGCTTGTTGTCATTGACTACTTCAACAAGTGGCCTGAAGTTTATCCCATGCCAAATCAAGAAGCCACAACAGTTGCGGGTACATTAGTTAACAACTGGGCCGTTTTGAAGTATCGTTGGAATTGCATTCAGATCAAGGGAGAAATTTCGAGTCTGCTGTATTTAAAGAAGTATGCAAAGTCCTCAACATACACAAAACACGAACAACGTCTTTCCACCCGCAATCTGTTGGCATGGTGGAGAGATTCAATCTAACTTTGGAAGAGTATCTCAGAAAAGTGGTTGATGCAAATCAAAAAGATAGGGATACTCACATAACACTGTTTCTAATAGCTTATCGAAATTATAAGGTTCATGACACTACATTTGCTTGGCCTGCAAAAATTGTCTTTGGAACAGTCTGCGGATTTAAAGTTCGGTGCGAGTCCTTTAGCTGGAATTCCTGTACACAATTATGTTTCCAGAAAATGTGAAGAAATGAACGAAGTGCATCAGTTTGTAAGGCAGCGTACACAATTTGCGAGTGACAAAATGAAGACCAGATACGACTTGCGCACAAATTCAGAGGGATTTACGGAGGGAGAACTTCTTTTTCTCTATAAACCATAAAGGAAGAAAGGTGTATCCCCCAAGCAACAAACACATTGGGAAGGACCATACAAGATAATTAAAAGAAATAACGATGTCGTGTATTGGATTCAGAATACTGCAGGCGTTAGAAGAAAAATAAAAGTAGTAGACGTATAGAGAGAGAGAATTAACATATGTTCGGGACAAACAGATTTAGGTGAAGGGCAGTGTTACGAAAATATGTAATTTTCCCCATAGTGCAAGCATTCAACAATAATAAATAAGACGCAAGACAATTCAGCGCACTAATCAATGTATTAGAAAGAGATAGAAGATCATTCAGAGTACTGAACAATGTGCGAGAAAGAGATGGAAGACCAGCACATTAAAACACATGAGTGCGAATAAGATGCCAATAACATGCGTCATTCACGAAACGAGTAGAAGGTTCTGCAAACAAGTCGAAGCTTGTCGAAACGTGTCGAACTGATGACTGGTATATAAGGCCGACGCATCTGAGGCACAGCACTTCAGTTGTGATTTGATACTGAACTAGTGCGTCTCGTGAGTGAACATTGTAAAGCTAAATTGTAGAAATTCAGCAGTTGATATAAGTGATAATTCTTTAAGTTGTTATTTAATTAAATAAAGTTAATTAATACTGGTTGAAATAATACTCGTTAAAACCAAATAATAGTGTGTTTTTATTTTGTACATAATCCAGCGATACGAACTCGTAGAACAGTTTTCCGTAGACTGAATTTTGTAACAATATAAATAAATTAGTAAATAAATAAATAAATAAATATGAAAACTATTTTCCTGATTATGAGATGGAAGCACTACTAAGCATCATCCGTTCTGACGACTGAAAGAAATGGCAAGCACTTAACTGTGTCCTTTTAAGTTGTGCCACAATGAACAATACGAATACCAATAACGCGCAACCGAAAATTGTAGGCCGTTGAGTTACTTATACTTATTTGGCCATTGCAACACATGATGGGTTTCAGTTATAGAGTTACCAACTTTAATTTTCGCTTTATTATTTTCAAAACTAACCTGATTCAGCGATGTCGTCCGTCGTGTATTCGCATGAATTTCATATAATTAAAAGGTGCAGAAAACAAAGACACCGTACAGTTTCTGTACTATGTATAAATTGAATTTTTAATACAATGCGTTGGTAAATTATTTTAAATAAATACAAATGTATTTAAAAACGATCAAAATGTAGTAGAACTACATTTTTTCAAAACAAAGACATTAATGTAGTATAATTTACTACAATAATTTTTTCATTGTGGAAAATATGGTAGTCGTAAAAGATATCAACACACTACCAGCAACTTGGCCTATGGCAAGAGTGACATTTCCTGCAAGGACGGATTGACTCGTATAGTGAGGTTACATTCGGCTAATGGAGAAATGACTAGACCTATTACGAAGTTTGTGGTCTTGCCCGTATGCTGAGTCCGTGTTTCAGGGTCGCCCGGGATGTTGATGAATGCCCTAAATTTAAAACATAACAATTTTACTTATAAACACTACTTTTGTATTATTTGCTGTCTGTTGATTCTTTAAATTAAACACAACCATTTTTAATATACTTCGTTTTTGTATTCGTTTCTTTTGGTTGTAAGTATAAATTGTTTTTGTCGAGTAACAACCAGTTTCATTATTAATTACGTATTAACATCATTTTTTTTTAATTATAGGCATACAAAAAAAAATACAGTTTTAGTTAATACATTTTGAGATCCAACGAAAACCTACAAAAACAAAAAAATTACAATAAATTTTGTGTGAACTTGTTTTATAATTCGTAAGTTACCGTAACTTGGCTCCAGAATACCGGAACTATATCACTTTTTTTCCTCTCCTTATTACTGTATAATATATGATTTGGTTTGATAACATAAACAAAAACTGATAGAATAATCAATGAAGAACAAATTAGAAATTAGAAAGAGACATCCCATTCATTTTTACATCTAACATCGATGTTTCATTTTTCAAAAACATCGATATTAAAATTGCATCCTTATGAAAATCCTATTACACAAAAACGTCGATGTTTACAAAACATCGTTTTGAATTTGCATCCCTAATGAAAACCCTATTACACAAAGTGTACGAAAATCAAATTTACTACTATTTTCTCACTACGTAAAGTCAAAAATCAGTGTTCATTTTCATCATTTAATATTACCTACAAAATCATGAAATATATGGTAGCTCAATTGAATTACGGTGGCTCGGCTTAGCCGACCAAAACCTCGGCGGCTACGAGCCGACTTTCGGCCGCTCAGCTTAGATCACTGACGTGAACCTACCACCTTCCTACCCTATAAAAATCCATATAAAAATTCCAGCTTTTGTGGATTATATCCGCATAGGAACGCGGATATAATCCCCAAATTCGAATTGGGGGTTTTGTCCGGGCACCATGAAAACACAATGACCAGTTACCACGATGACAACCCACGCAAACATTTTAAGGACCATGAGTTACGGATATGTAGCTGGAATGTCCGTACTTTGATAGCCGATATCCGCGGACATAATCCCAAAAAAATTCGGTCATATACCCAATCAATTTTGGGGCTTAAGACCACGTTGCTATGCGGACATAACCCCTAAATAATATGTTATCATGCGCGATTTTTCTGGAAATTCATATTTGGCCTTTGGTGCTTCAGTTTCACATAAATTCTAAAAATATCAAAATAAAATTATATCCTTGTTTTAATTATTAATAAGAAGAACGTAATTTTATTTACAAAAAATCGCGCTATTTTTTGAAATTAAAATTTCGCATAAATTCGAAAAATTTAAAAATAAAATTATATCTTTGTTATATTCACTAACGAGAAGAATGAAATTTTATTAACAAAAAATCGCGCGAGTTTTTAAAAATAAAAATTTCGCCCGCTTCGCTGCATAAATTCAAAAAAAATCAAAATAAAAATATAAAATTTAGAAATGTTCATTTGAAATTCAGAAATTTCTATTTTAAATTCAGAAATTTTCATTTGAAATTCAGAAATAACCATTTGAAATTCAGAAAATTTTCATTTGAAAATCAGAAATTTTCATTTCAAATTCAGATATGTTCTGTTGAAATTCAGAAATTTCCATTTGAAATTTAAATAGAAATTTCTGAATTTGAAAGGAAAATGTCTGTATTTCAAATGAAATTTCTGAATTTCAAATGGAAAATTCTGAATTTCAAATGGAAATTTTTTAATTTCAAATGAACATTTTTGAATTTTAAATGGAAACTTCGAATAGAAATTTCTCGTAATATAATTTAGACATTTAAACCGTTATTAAATTAAAAATTACCCTTTCAAAACTGTTGGATTTGTCAAAATTGAATAAGAATCAACAAAATTATTATCGATACAAACCAACCTCTATATTTAATAAAACGTTTAATGGAGTACCTTTTTGATGAGTCATTCCATCATAAATTCGATCAAAACTTTTAATATTTTTAAATATTGACATATAAGAAGATAGTTACAAGATTTTTGCTACAACAGCAATGAAAATTGTTATATTTACAATAAATTCACAGTAAACATCCTGAATTACGGGACATTTGCCGCAAATCTATTGGTCTTTTTGACATTTGGCTAGTGTGAACTCTGAACCCAACGCACGAACTAACTTTAGTCGACTTCAATACCGGGTGGTGTAGAAGGTCATTTCGGAGGACTTAAGCGCTAACTAAATTGCACTTACGTCAGCTTAAGTAGCCAAACGTAATTGTACGCGTACATATAACTTGAATGTTGACGCCTATAATGATTTCTTTACTCAGTTTCGTCAAGTTTCGTTCACGTATGCTCACTTAAGTAAAGAGCGATTTCATTCGCACACAACGTACGGAAATTTGAAAGTTGAAAACCCAATTTATTTTTTTAATTTTTCTCAAAAATTTTAACCCAACGATGAACTAAATATTCAAGGTTGCTTATGTTTTAATTTTTCACAATTAATATTAATATAAAAATACTGACAGTTTTAAAAGTTTCTTAAGTTTATTATAGGCACATGACAGTTTTGACAGCGCTTAAGTAAACTTTTCGATCAGTTTTGACAATATCTTGAGTTCACTTAATCGCGATTTAGTTAGCCCTTTAGACCGAAGTGAAAACGACAATTTGTCAATTCTGGCGACCAGTGACTTGTCTTGAGACGACACCGACAGGGATTGCACTGGCTTCGCCATGCTGAAGCGCTCAGTCACGTTACTTTGTGATAATTGCATCCATAAAAACCCCCCTCCATCCCCATAAATTTAAGCTCCTGATTAATTTTGAATATATTAACGGACCATTATTATCTATGTATAATTTCAAATCGATAATATTATTAACTTTTCCGTCAAAAGTTTATTTTTTATTTAAAACATGTATTATTAAATAACTATGTGTCTTTCAGAAAATGTCTGTAATGAAAGTTCTGCAAAATGCAAATTTGGCTGATTACAAACATCAACAAGTTAACGATTGCTTATTTAATTCCGTCACTTTAATAAGTATACCCGGAAATGGCAATATTGACACACTGATGCATTCTGCATTTATCTCTAAAAATGATAAGCCAATATCAAATTCACAATTTTCGGAATCCAAAAAAATTGACATGAATAGCGAACCTCCGAGAATAATTAAAAATATTAGCAACAAATCCAAAAAATATAAGGATGCATACAATAATACGAAAATATGCTTTGATGAAAAAGAATTAATGGTGAGTAAAATTTAAATAATTTATTATTTTTATTTGTAAGTATGTATGTTTTTAACTAATTTATCAACTTCAAGCCTAAGAAAACCATTTGTAGAATTTTTGTTTGTTTTCCGAAATACAAAGTGCTATGCACTGGGGATTGAAACAAACAACAATTGATAAAAACAAAAAGCTCTTATTAGCTAGTTTTATAAATGAAATGAAATAATGCTCATAAAACTTAACATAAGAAAAACTTCAGGATTTTACATTTAACAAAAAATGTTAATTTTGTGTTTTTAGGCTCTTTCGGTCCGATATATACAAAAACATTATCATCCAAATGATGTAAACTGTTAGAATGTTCATATATTAAAAATGTATTTTTTGGTTTTATAAATGAAATGAAATAATGCACATAAAACTTAACATAAGAAAAACTTCAGGATTTTACATTTAACAAAAAATGTTAATTTTGTGTTTGTAGGCTCTTTTGGTCTGATATTTTTAAATGTAAATAAAAAACTTTATTTCATTTTCTTTCCCGACGTATCGTTGATTTTATTCCAACATCTTCAGGGTTCAATTTTATTAAATCTGTAAATTATTAAATTTTATAGCTTTACCACTCAATCAATTTTTTAAACATTTTTTAAACAATTTTTCACACTTACTTAGTTTCTAGTTTTCATTTAGGAGAATAATAACATTAATTTTAAAAACAAATTTAAATTTTACATAATTGTTAACACTTAACGATTAACAACACTAAACATGAACTACATTGAGTTTATATTATCTTGTCTTCTTTGGTGTTCATCGTTTTCTCCAGGTTTTGTTGTATACGTAAGCTCTCCAGTGTATATCTTGTATTTGCTCTTTTCTCTTTGTATAGTATTTTGATGTTGTCGAAATCAGCTGTGTGTCCGCTATATGTTGTGCCAATGCTGTTGTCATTTTATTCTTCTTTATGTCTGCTTGATGCTCCGCAATTCTAGTTCCTAATGCTCTCTTTGTTGTTCCTATATAAATTCGTTCGGACTTATTGTCACCATTTCCATTACGTTCTATTTCGAATACTACGTTATGTTGTTGGATCTTTAGTGTTGGAAAATATCCTGTTTAATGTGTGGTTCAATTTGTGAGCGAACGCTGTATTCTCTTGTTTTATTGTTGCTTTTAATGTTTTGTTCCATGTTATGTTGGTGTAGCAGGTTTTTGTCCAGAAGATTATTTATCAAGTGAATGGGGGAGACATTTATTTTAAGTATAGTCCGTATTTTTTTAATGTTGTCTTCACGAAATTGTTCGTCACTTATATTTATAATTTTATGTTTTAGATTATAAAAGCACTCAAGGCAAACATACAACATGCAGAAATTAAAATGCAGAAGACGCTAGACGACGAAGAGTACCAACCTTTCGTCCAGAAGATAGCAAGTGGCTACTCTCTCTCTAGGGAAAAAATTCGCTCTTCCAATTAGCAACAAAAATTTATAATAGCAGACATAGAACAGTGCATACAATCAATAGAAGATGGCAAGGAAAAAGAGGTGGCCAGATCAAAAATAACAAATAATATATCAACATATAGAAGAAAATTAGGAACACACAAAAGGAAAGATTATTTTGAAAACATACGAAACAACTCAACGAATCATAAAACAACACAAAAATGACATTGTGATAACTAATTCAGATAAGGGAAATAAGACAGTCAAAATCTAAAAAAATGACTATATAAACAAAATGAACAAATATTTAAAACGACGTATAATAATAATAATAACAGTTTGGCGCTACAGTCCAGTATAGAACTTCGGCCGAGCTCTCTCACCATTTTGAGTTGTGCGTGTTATATTTGTACTCAAAGTGGTTGGACCTACAGTTTATTGCCGAATCCGAACGGCGGGTGAGAGCTTTGTCATAGGCAATGGTTTTACTCTCGTAGGTTTGCCATTTATTGACGAGAGGTAGCGCGGTATAGAAAAATGTTTCTATGAAAAGATGTTGTTAGCCCCAGTCCAGACTTCAACCGGGGACCTTTCGGCTCGCAGTCCAACGCACTAACCACTGAGCTACCGCGGCTACGACGTATAGAATTATAAAAATAGACCCGACACAAAAACTCCAAAAAATAAATAACAATTGTATTAACAATCTATATAAAAAGGAACATATCGACATGAAACAAAAAATTAATTTAACATGCTCTGCCGCACTACCACTACGATTATATGGACTACCAAAAATCCATAAACCAAACACACCACTAAGCCTAATAGCTTCATCGACAAATGTACCCTGTTACAATATTTCAAAACACTTCGGGGGAATCCTAAAAAACTTTACATCGAATCAATTTAACATAAAAAATGTTTTTGAACTTAAAGAAAAACCAGTTGGGAAGGTTAGATCACATGGAAAATTTTAAAGTAGGTGTAATTATGATAGTTAGGATTATCAAAATTATAGTCGGTCTAAGCCGACTATAAAAAACCCTACACATATGTGTGGTTACCATTCAAAGTGATATATAGGTCACCAGGGTATACGAATCCTGAAAATAACTACAAACATTCCATCGCTGAAGAATTTTGATTCATTTGATACCCATATTTACAAATGGGTAGGTGTACCGAATTTCGATTTTTTTTTTTGTGAACCACAAGTCTTTTCGCCGGAAAACATTATTATCATGTATTTGAGCATGATGTCAATATATATAAAAAATATAATAGAAAAATTGACTATAATTCAAGAACACACAACGATAACAAATAAACAATTTTTAAAAATATTAGAATTCTGCCTTAAAGACAACAATTATTTTAAATTTGAAAACAAAATATACACACAAATATTCGGCATGCCTATGAGAAAACCCCTATCACCCGCAATCGCGGACATAATATTAGACAACTTTTTAGAAAATGTAATAGACGAACTGAAGGAGAAACAAATAACGATGAAACGAATATATAAATATGTGGATGACATATTTGCTATCATTAGGGATAAGGACAAGGAACAAATATTAACAACTTTAAATCAATTTCATAACAAATTACAATTTACCCACAGAAATAGAACCAATCAAAAGCATACCATATCTAGATTTAATAAAATTCAACACTGAAAATGTTGGAATAAAACCAACGAAACGTCATGAAAGGAAATGAAATAAAGTTTTTTATTTACATTTAAAAATATCAGACCAAAAGGCCTAAAAACACAAAATTAACAATTTAAATTGGTCAAAACTTTAATAATTCAAATATGTTACATAAACGTAAAATAATAATAATAATAATTTTAAAATTCAGTGCATATGCACAATCGACGAATGGCACTAGCGTAGAGAAGAAAAGATAAACAATAGGGGGGATTGAAAAAAAACAATTTTTTTATGCTTTTGAGGTAGATCGGAAAAGTTGTCTCTATACATAAGTAACTTATTTTCAAAATTTCGCCACCCTTTTCTGGCAAGGGACGTGAAATTTCCAAAATTTAGTGAAATCGGAAAAAACAAATTTTAAAATGTCACAGGACTTTGCGGTACTGTGCGAAAGTTGCACCAATGTATGGTTAATTACTATGCAAAATTTGACGCCCCACAATACGTTTTATTCTGGCAAGGAACCTGAAATTATCCAAAATCGACAAATACACTGTTTCATTATTTAACTAACATTTATTGAACATAATCCAGAATTGTCATACACTGGCATACTATTAGATATAAGAATTAAGAAATAAATAAATAGTACGACAAAGTGTGTTTTTTTAAGTCTTTAGGTTGTGTACGGTCTCATGCACTTGAATTCAGGCATGGCCTTTCTCGATTTCAGAGTGGAGCGAATAAATCCGTTCTGTTTGTTATGACCACACACTTTCTTTGAGGACGCCGTAACCAATATTACTGTTCATTCCACAGCTTGTGGCATGGAAACTTTGCCAAAGTTTAGTCAATGGGTATTGGTTCTTCTAGCATACTTTTAAAATTTTCTGTGGTCACATCATTCAGTATTGGTGGTGGAGTTACTTCGCTGGACGACCAGTCAATTAGTTCGATGTACTCGTTTGATTCGAAGTTTATAATTGGAATATCGAACTTTCTAATACCAACGTGTCCATCCGTCTCACTTGATTTTCGTATTTTTAAGATTTTTGTGCCAAGTGCTCTGATATGTGTTCTCTTATCAGTCAGCATCGTGAGCAGAATGTTTTCTGGAGAGGCGAAGTAAGCATTCCCAAAAATCAATGGGTTGATGACGTTGCGGTTAACTTGATCCAAGTATCTGGATGACTGAATGAAATGGTAAAAATACCGATCTCCATCCTTAATTGAAAGATTGATTTTCATGAGGAACCAAGATTGCACATACAGTCTTAATATCCTGTTGGCTGTGCAACTAGCGGGACGTGTTGAGTGGATCTGGATCGCGCTTAGCCAGACCTGGAGGACACATGCATGAGCTAACGGGATAGCAATATCCATCAGTTACTTCTGTAAGTTTCCTTCGCATTTGCGAAGAGGATGGTCCGGTATTAAAATGGTAGTCATCAGGTTCCTTATCCTCATCCATTGCCTCATCATCTTCGAAGAACGTTGATGTTGGTGAGGGCTCATCACCATCAGACTGCGATGAGCAGGTTGCAGTATATTTTAAACTACGTAGGAATTCTTTTGTCTTCCTTTCAGCACTTGCTTGGAGCTTTTGCGATCCAATACATTAGGCGTTTTGTTCTCTGATCAGCAAGAAATGTCTATTCATTAAAAAGGACATTGAATTCCTTCGGGCAATTGCAGTCTAAAAACGTGCAACACTTACAAGCTGCTATATAAAAAAGAAAGCGTGATTCTTCATTAAACTTCTTCACCATTTTCTCTATTCTTTTATAAACAGCCCTGATATCGATATACTTCTTGTGATATGCATGAATGATATCCAGGACACTTGTCTTTGAAACTGTCGGAATGGAAGCATCAGAATACAACATTTGCTTTACACAAACTTTCTCTGCGATGAAATAAATTGCGGGTTTCTTGTTACCAGTTGTTTCAGATCCAAGACGCTAACTTTCGTAAATGCAACATTTAATAACATCCTCTTTTGTTGGAAGCATCCTAACTAAATCTGTCGGTGATCCGAAAATTAGGCAGTCTACACAGACAAATTTTTGTTCATAAATGGCATGAACGTCGTTAATTGGGACACCGTTCATAATATATATAGAAAAATCATTCTATTTATGAACTATTCTTCGTATATACGAATCGCACAATTTGAGCGAAATTGATATAATAAACGCGTTCACAATTGGTATGAATTGCGTTCATTTAGGTATTCATATTAGTTTTTTGAGGCAAAGCGGCGCAACCTCCACGTCACGTGCAATTCAGCCGAGCATAAAGGCGATACTGAAAAATATAAAAACAGTCCACAAAAAGAAGTATAGAAAATAGTAGTAGGTAGGTATTTTTAACGAGGAGTTGAAGCATCAAAAGCCTGTATGTCAGTGCGAGACATTAACACGCTAAAACCTCCCTCTCGTCCACGCGGACGCGGAAATACGTCGGAAAGGCCGTCGAAGCATCTCGGTAACTCGGTTAATTGCACCAGCATTTTCAGAGCGTGTGCGTTCTATGGGTCGTGTACGCTCGAGTCGACGAAGTGTTGTCATGATCTTTGCTGCTACTGTCTGCATCGCTTGCCACTTGTGTATTGTGTCACACATTTGGCTACGTCATTTGTCAGACTAAGTGACTCTCCGAAAGCCTCGCACATGTTGGCTCGCTCAGCGTAAAGCGTGGGCCGTATAGTAGGATATGCCGGGCATCTTCTATCTCGCCGGGACAGCAGGGACAAAACGGGTCGTCCTAATACTTGAAGTGGTGTAGGTACTGCTTAAAGCAGCCATGTCCACTGAGCATCTGCGTCAATTGGAAGTCAAGCTCTCCATGCTTGCGGCTTATCCAGCTATTTGTGTCTGAAATAGGGGCAAATGTCCACCTGCCTTTAGGCGTCGCTACCCAGCGTTTTTGCCACTCCTCGATGCTACGCTTTCGTTCTTCATCCTGCTTCGTATATACCTTGCAGTTCGCGTGCCAGTATATCAACTAGCGGCATTGCGGCAATCAACCTATTGCATCATCAGATACCGTGCGGAATGCACTGGCAACTCTTATTGCACACAAGCGATAGGTCGCCCGAATTCCTGCAGTATATGTTTGCTTCTTAGTAGCGCCTGCCCATACCGGTGCCGCGTACAGCATGATAAAGCTTGTTACTTTTGCCAGAAGCTTGCGTCTGCTCGAGCGTGGCCCACCGATGTTCGCCATTATGCAACATATCGCGCCGTTGATCCTTGAGGCTTTCTCACTTACTGGCAGAAGATGATCCTTAAAGGACAAACGCGTGTCGATCAGTACCCCTATATACCGTATATGGGGTTGAGAGATGATCTTGTGGCTACCCGATCTGATTGTGAAGACCTCATGTTTTTGCCTAGAGCTCAAGTGGACCGCTTCTGTTTTATGCGCTGCCAGTTCCAGATCTGTGCTTTGTAACCACCTCGTTACCCTGGATATCGCATCGCCGCACGTCATCTCCAGCGTGTGGATATGTTTCGCTACCAATACCAAAGCGATGTTATCCGCATAACCGGCCAGAGTGGTATCCGTGGGTAAATCTACAGTAAATACGAAATTGTACATAGTGTTTACAAAATTGGTCGTTTTACACCGTCGTCAGTGTCATACAGTAGCACCCTATCGCTGAGATAATTGGATGGCATCGATGGTGGATATCCCATGCCGGATCCGAATTGCTGTGTGGATAAACCGTCAGGACTCTCCAGCGTCTCTTGAAGTCGGTTGACGATTATACTTTCAAATATTATACCCAGTGAGTTGAGCATACATAGTGGTCGATATGCGAATGGTTTATCAAGCTGCTTTCCCGGCTTAAGAAGTAGCACCAATCGTTGGTGCTTCCAAGCGGCTGGAAACACGGCTTTCCTGAGACACGCAGAATACATTCTAGCCAACGAATCGGAGTCCGCTCGCATGGCCGTCTTCATCGGAACATTTGGAATGCCGTCCAACCCGTTCCTGTGAGGTACTTTTCGCAGCATCTGTAGCACCACTGCGGCTGTAACCTCCGGTATGTAGCCCGTGTTCGTTGGCTGGTAGTATTGGCGGTCTCGCGCCACCTGTGTCGGGAATAGTGTTGCTACAACGCTGTTCATGAGCTCAGGGTTAAATGTCTGTGGTGCCTTAGGCCCCTCACTCCGCTCATCACCACCTTGTTCGCCTTACCTCATGGATCGATATCCGCACAATCGCGTAGAGCCTTGAAACAGGAGTTCTTACTTGCCCGTATTGCTTTTTTTAGCTGTTGCCGGCAGTCTTTGAAGTCAACCTGGGAGGTTTGCAAATGCCCCATGTGGCGTTCCGCGCGGTCGAGATGTGAGCAAAGGTAAGATCCACCGCTGACCGCTTTTTCCCAGCCTCAAAGTTATGCTGGCCATCGTTTAATAATTCAACGCTCAGTGTTGCAAGAAGTCTTCCTCTTTGATTTGTGCTCTTACTACCCCACGTTGTTGACCAGGCGTTAAAGTCGCCGGCTATAATTACCGGAGACTTTCCTCTGGCTTCGGTCACCAGTTCCATCATCATGCTTTCAAACTGACTTATGTCCATGTTGGGTGGAGCGTAGCATGAGAATAAATGTGAAGCCAGTGTGGGCCACTCGAGATCTGGATTCGTATACCCTGCCGCGAAGTATCCATATATCGGCTTTGTTTGAAGCGTCCGTCGTCCATTCGCATCCATACAGGTTATGATGTTGCTCGCACAGGAGAGCGACATCGAATTATTGCTCAACGATCGTCTGATGTAGAAGATCCTGTGCTGCAATGGTTGAGATTGATTGGACGATTTTCATCGTCCCCCTTTTGCTACTGCTGTTTTATGTGCAGGGCATTGGTAACTGCCTGTCGCATGATCTCCTCAGCATAGTGCACATTTTGGTTTATTTGTGCACGCCGGTGCTAAATGCCCTTCCTCACCGCATTTTCTGCAGAGTTTACTGCGGTCTTCTGTTTCTTTGCAGTTTCTCGCTAGGTGGTTATGTCCCCAACACTTGAAGCATCGAATCGGCGATACGCTCTCACGTAGTCTACTGGACATTCAGCCAATACGTATTCGTTGCACCTTTAGGATTTTAAAAGCGTCATTTGCAAGCAGACTGACGTAAGCCGTTTGCGTGACTTGGTGCCCTTTCTGCATGCTGCGAACTGATGCCTCTTCGGGGCGCATTATTTCACACTGTGTGTGCAGTGCGTCGCAAATCTCCGATTCCGTTGTTATTTCATCCAAGTCCTTAAGCTGTATTGTAATGGTATCGGTTTTAGCTGACACTTTGGCTACGTCTCCCAAGACGTTTCCAACCGCTAGCTTGTACTCTCCGGTGTTGCTCTTGGGTGTCCGTTTCAATTGCAGCAATAGCTTTTGATAGCACGTAGAATATCTGCATACGACCGGTTAGCGGTAGCCGATATGATTAGAGCATCGGGCTGGACCTGTTACCTCTGATCTTCTTCCTATTCTTTCACTGTACTTTTGTCCACTCCTGTATCTTCTTAAAGGCCGTGGTATTTCGCACATTCTTGGTATTTGCGACATCCGGAATGGGTTGGGCAAGGGTTGGCATGCCCGGCCTTCCACTTTTCCTCTCAGCTGGCGCACTTTTTCGCTCTGCGACTGGTTTCAGCCAAGGAGAAGTTTGTGAAGATTGATTGCGTCTAATCACTTCTTTGGCTACATTGTCATGCGTTTCAATTGCCGTCAGTTCAAATAGAGCCCTGATACTCTCTCATCTTTTGGTTTATGAATCGCTTTTTGCCTTCTTCGAGCATCTCCACCAGATTCGCTATTTGAGCGCCAAGTCTGCAAAATGACGATTGGCCTGTGCCCGGAGGCTTTCTCCATGACGGCGCTGGTGACGCCGGTGCTGCTTGTGTCATCACTTAGGGCAATGATGTCGTCGCTAAGGGCGTATGTGTCTCAGTTGGGGGAGCCGACGTCAATGAAGATGACGCGATGTCCGCATTTTGCGGTGAGCTTTGAAGCTTTGAGGACTTTTGAAAGGGATTTTCCATCCCATTACTCCCACCGTTGCTATTCCTACTATTTTCATCGTTGATTGAATTCGAATTCATGGCGATTTGGTCCCCATTGGTCATTCGGATGCGTAGCCACCAAAGGATCCCATGGTTACGTTTCCAAGGAGTTAGGTTCGATGCGAGGGTTTACACAGGCCTTCACGTGGTTCTGTGTTCAGAGCCGGATCAGGTGTAAGTCAGGAATGTTACATCTACGCCAACAACTTAACGGCGAAGAACGAAGATCTTACTTGAATGCCTGTCTGGGTTTTAACGGAACGGGGACAGTTATGGCATTAGCCTGAAAGCCATTTCAGCAAGATGTCACTCTTGCTTATACCGGTAACAGAATACCACAATCGTCAGCCCAGGGTTTTTGTTTTCAATATATTTTCATCTAGTATACCATAATCAAGGTCTTACTGGACTCGGCCTTGATGCCTTTTGGCGGTATGAAGTATTGCCGCCCCGCAGGGGTCAGACGCAGACCAGGAAGCCGCCCAATGTGGGTCAGACCCTAGCCCCATGGTGTCCGCCAGATTTCACAGAGGGATGAAGGTTATATCGCCTTATTTCAGATTCCAAGAGCCTCTAATTTTCACAAGGTACATCGCTCTACAACAAATAGGCAGCAAGAGTAGGTTTAAAGTAAAATAAATAAATTGTAATGATGGAGTGTTTGGCAGTTAAGTAATGATTAATTTTATTTACATGAAGACATCCAACATATACTCTTAGTCCTAGTTTTGATATTCATAGGTTTGACATACATTTGACGTAACTCTTTTGACAATTAAAAACATAGAATAATAATTAGTGATGTACCTTATAGCCTCACTTTCAAGTGAAAAAATTATAATTTTTATAATTCAATCAAAAATAATAATTTTTAAACTTAAAACTAACAATGTTTGTTGAGATGTCTATTGAGCCAAAGTCTCGTGATGATACGGAGCACTAAAGATCTTTTTTTTTCAAGGTTGGGAGGTGGAAATCTTCCAAAGATACTGATAAGCTCCTGATAAACCAGTTACGTCGGATTCATACCGACTGAAACCACCTCCTTCATCATCCACGACCCCGCGGGACTGCCGTAAGGTATTGCTTCGCGGGATCAGCTATTGCTGCCTCATATTGCTTGAATTGCCCGACATTCTTTTCTTCTGCGTTCTGCCTGCAGTAGTTGCTCGTGTATTTCTTTTGCTGTTCTATAGACCTCGGTCCAGTTATCTTCTGACTTCAGCATTTCAGTCACAATGTTTTGTGGCGTCACCCTTGCTTCTAACGTCTGCTCTTGGGCAGTGGAAAAGCACGTGCTGTGGGTCTTCCGCTTTTGCTTCACACGTGGGGCAGGTAGGTGATCCGTCCGGGCCAAAATTGTGTAGGTACTTCCTATAGCCCCCATGGCCGGTTAGGAATTGCGTCAGGTAGTAGTTTACGACACCATGTTTTCTTTTCAACCATATGTTAATGTCTGGAATTAGTTTGTGGGTCCATCGGCCTTTCTGTGATTGATACTGCTTTGTCATCGCTTTATAGTCGAATGCGTTCTTAATATCGAGCGTTATTAGTTCGCAGTACTTCTGTTCGACTCCTCTTCCCTCAATTGCTGTCCTCGCCAATTGTAAAACCATATCAATCGCATCAATGGTAGATCGCGACTTACGGAATCCAAATTGGCGTACTGCTAGACCGTCTTTGCTCTCAACGACTTCTAGTAAGCGGTTGTATATTACTCTTTCGAGGATCTTCCCTGCTGTGTCGAGTAGACTTGTAGGTCGATATGACGATGGATCTTTTAAACGCTTGTTTGGTTTCGGGATGAGTACTAGCTTCTGCTTCTTCCATCGAACAGGAAATATACCTTCGGCGAGGCATTGGTTGTATATCTTTATAAACATATTGTGCACCTTTGCAACCGCCAGCTTAAGTGCTGCATTTGGAATGCTTCTGGGCCCGGGGCCTTATTGTCGCCGATTCTATTTGAAATTACGGCCAATTCTTCAACTGTGACTGCTGGTATTTCACCTAGTTGTGGCGCTACTACTCGGCTATGTCAGTTCTCCTTATGTTGTGGGAACAGTGTTGAAACAACTTGTCTCAGGAGTGTTGGGCAGCTCAGTTGGGGTAATCTCTTTCCTTTAATGCGTGACATTACGACTCTGTATGCTGTTCGGCAGCACGCCTAGCCTAAAACACTTTCAACCCAAAAGTCGTGAGAGAGCTTAACTGTTTTAGGAATATGTTTCGGACATCCCCCCCAAATATTTTTTACACTAAAATAAAAAACTTCGTAGGCAGTTTTATTAAAATATCGCGGTTTCAATTTTTGTTGTGTGGTTTTTTGAAAATATTTTTTGATAATATATTTTTTTTTTGCTCAAACTATTAACTTTAGCCACTACAACAATCCATAAAATTTCACAAAATTGGTCCACATTTATGGGTCATAATTAGTGGTAACATGTGCGAAAACAAAGGTTTTTTCAAAAAAAGTCCTTTTTTGAGCATTATATACTTAAAAACCATTAAATGGTCTATACACGGATTATTAAAAAATTATGTACCAAACAAACCAAAAACTATTTTCAATAGTCTGTATTTTTTTAGATTCTCGAGGATTCAACATCAATCTATTTTTTTCAAAATATATGATCCATAATGAATCCAATGATACCAATCATTGCTGCACGTATCTGCGCGAAATTGAGCCTTTTTGTTTTAAAATGTATTCTATTTTTCAAAAATTACTTTTTTGTACCATGAATGTGTGTATATACATATAATAAATCTCTTTGTTGGTTTGTTTGTTTGTTCAGCTTCTCTGTCTAAACGGCTGATCAGATTTTATTCAAATTTTTACTACAGATTTGGTAGGATATGGATGGAATTTATAGGTTATATTTTAATTATAAATTCTATCGTTAGGGGGCGTTAATGACGATTGTCTATAAATGACGATTGTTTATATATCCCAGCCGATCAGGACAAAATTTATGAAATTAAATAAAAATTAAGTTTAAATAAATAAAAATTTAAGGACGTTTAACATAAGATAGAAAGTAGTTCCCAATTTCACCACCAGATGACGCTAATTTTTACAACATTTTCACTTCTGAAACGATCTGGACCAAATTTAAAATATTGACACTGTATTAAATATCAATGAGTCAAAACTGTATATTAGTTACAAATTATATAACCAGAGAGTGTAAATACCCTAAATCCAAATCTCTGTAACCACAGAACAGATCGAGATGAAATTTTGTGCAGGGACTCTTTGTATGAAACCGTTTATCGTAGATTAATAATTAGTTCCGAATTTCCTCAGGGCATTTTTACAACTCTGAATCGATTTGTAACACTATGTTGAATACCGATTAAACAATCAAAAAAATTAAACTATATAAAAGTTTGTAATTGTTATATAAATTAAACAAATTACTTGCATTTTTATTCATACACACAGAAAAATTCTCTTTTCGCATAAGGTTAATTGAACCAATATTTCAGTGTTGCAACCGAAATACATTTGTTGTAACCTCATGTCACTAAAATGAACGTAACTTATTTTTCTACAACCGAAATGTTAGTCCGCGCAACTACACGTACGGTTGCCGTAACCTCATGATTGTTTTTTTCATTCTGCCAAAATTACCATTTGTGCATTTGTTACGGCGATTGAGTAAGTGGTTGTATCAACAAAATAAATGACAAACGGCAACCTCATGTCTATCAGCAGTTTGGTTGCCAGTTCCTTGCTAACAGTTGTGGATACATGCAGAAATAAATAAACGTCAAAAATTTTCACATGTCGAAAACAATAGGAAATTCATTAATTAAGTTACATTGTGAAATAAATATAGAAATATTAATAAAAAATATATATATATATATTCAATACAAATAGATTATTAGCTAGTGACATACATATAATATAAATAAAAAATATGTAACCATATGTGCCAATAGAAATAGTTTCATTCTTTATTTGTTATGAGGAAATAAAAAATAAATGCATGTATCTTTTCATAGAGTTTTTTCAGGGAGCAGGAATTAATAGATATACTTCTAAATTGTGTGGGCGACATATTTACGCAACTATAATACATATAGAATACATAAGTTTTATATACATAAATAACTTTGTTATAAAGCAAACCTCATACTTACTGAATAGGAGGTTCCGACAACCTCATGCTCAAAAAATTGGAGGTTGTCACAACCTCATGATCACCACAACAATATGTTCACCGACTTGGACGTTGCCACAACCTCATATTCACCGATTTAGAGGTTGCTTCAACCGAAATAGGAAACAGGCTTGAAAAAACTTTTTCTGTAAGATTTCTCTAGATTCTCTAGATTTCTTGAACACAAAATAATAGGTTGCACTATCTCAAATATCTTGGTAACAAATGCCTACTAAGACAAATATAATATATATTAATATATATACATATATATATATATATATATATATATATATATATATATATATATATATATATATATTTATATATATATATATATATATATATATATATATATATATATATATATATATTACAGAAAATTTTACCTTGTGAAAGTCAAACACGGCTTTTATGTATTTTTGTATTAGTAGGGATTTGTAGCCAAAACTGTTAAGATATTTCATCGTTGAAATAATTATTTTAAAAACTCAATTTTACAATTAATTTTACAATTAGTTTTACAATTAATTTTACAAACGTTAGGTCTACCACGGATCCTGTCCCTCTCGCCCTGAAGGTATACCGATGTTCGCCAGCACCATGTCACTGTTGGAAAATAGTTCCAAAAGTATGCGCCCTCTTGGGTTTGTCTTTCGGCTTCCGGTGGTGCGTAACAGCTGAATACATGTATGCTCCCAATTTTTGCTCTTACGTAGCCGTCCTCCATATTCTCTGAAATTTCTTTAACCGCATATTTTCCGTACGCCCAAACCACCAAACCACCAAATTCACTGCTTCTTTTACTTCTTGTGTAGGACTAATTAATTTTTTTTTTTTTCAAATGCGCTAAATTGCTCTTGGATATGCGTCTTCCAACAATTTTTTAAAATCTAAAAATGTTGTAGGTCTATTAAAATGACCCAAAATGCTACGTACTTGAGCTGTTAGTTTAAAATTGTAGACGAACTTAATGAATAATGGTTTATCATCATCAACCAATAAATCATGCAATAGCTCCGCCTGTATGATAAAACCATCTAAATATTTAAATGTCCCTTTAAAAATTTGTAGGTTTTTACCTACCATATTTATAACTGAGTCATTTTTTACAAATTTTCTTCTTGCCAAACGGTGGATAAATCTAAATCACACTCAGTTTCAATTTGAACTCTTTTTAAATATTCCCTAATGCGTAAACTTTTTATTTTCTCTTTTAAACCCCTAAGCAATTTTAAAATTTCAGCTTTATGCGCTATATAATCTTTGTCATCTATTTTTCAACTGATCTTATTTAAATTTTCCTCTAAAATTTTGAATCTCTCTAATTTTTCTTTATGTATTCATTTCTACAAACTCTAACCTTGCTCTTTTTTAAATTACTCTCGCGTTTCTTTAACAATAATAAATATTCTCTTATGGATTCCATTCATTTTATATTTTGGTCTTAATTATGTATTTATATTTGATTTTATGTAATGCAAAGCTTACAATCTAAAAGAGATCTATGTACATTTTTAATTTTTGTTTTCACATTATAATTATTAGTTTTTGTATATATATATATATATATATATATATATATATATATATATATATATATATATATATATATATATATATATATATATATATATATATATATATATATATATTGTTACGAAAATTCAGTCTACGGAAAACTGTTCTACGAGTTCGTATCGCTGGATTGTGTACAAAATAAAAACACACTTATATTTGGTTTTAACTAGTATTATTTCAACTAGTATTAATTAACTTTATTAATTTAAATAACAACTTAAAGAATAATCACTTATATCAACTGCTGAATTACTACAATTTATCTTGACAATGTTCACTCACGAGACGCACTAGTTCACTATTAAATCACAACTGAAGTACAGTGCCTCAGATGCGCGGCCTTATATACTGCATGCATCAGTTCGACACGTTTCGACAAGCTTCGACTTGTTTCGAGAACCTTCTACTCGTTTCGTGAATGATGCATGCTATTGACATCTCATTCGCACTCAAGTGTTTTAATGCGCTGATCTTCCATCTCTTTCTCGCACACTGCCTCAGTGCGCTGAATGATCTTCCGTCTCTTTCTAACACATTGCTTAGTGCGCTGAATTGTCTTGCGTCTCATCTATTATTGTTGATTGCTTGCACAATGGACCAAATTACCTCTTTTCGTAACACTGCCTTCCACCTAAATTTGTTCGTCCCGAACAGATGTTAATCCTCTCTCTCTCTATACGGCGCCAACCTTTCTAAATATACCACTTTCATTTTTCTTCTAACGCCTGCAGTATTCTGAATCCGATACACGACATCGTTAATTCTTTTAATTATCTTGTATGGTCCTTCCCAGTGTGTTTGTAGCTTAGGGGATAAGCCTTTCTTCCTATGTGGGTTATAGAGCAAAACAAGTTGTCCTTCCGTAAATCCCTCTGAATTTGTGCGCAAGTCGTATCTGGCCTTCATCTTATTACTCGCAAATTGTGTACGCTGTCTTACAAACTGATGCACTTCGTTCATTTCTTCACTTTTTCTGAAAACATAATTGTGTATAGGAATTCCAGCTGAAGGACTCGCGCCAAACTTTAAATCCGCAGGTAATCTTAAGTCTGTTCCAAAAACAATTTTGGCAGGTGAAGCAACTGTGGTGTCATGAACCGCCGTTCGATATGCCCTGAGAAACAGTGGTATGTGTTTATCCCAATCTTCTTGATTTTTATCAACCACTTTTCTGAGATACTCTTCCAAAGTCCGATTGAATCTTTCCACCATGCCGTCAGATTGCGGGTGCAAAGGCGTTGTTCGTGTTTTGTGTATGTTGAGGACTTTGCATACTTCCTTAAAAACTGCAGACTCAAAATTTCTTCCTTGATCTGAATGCAATTCCAACGGTACTCCAAAACGGCTTACCCAGTTGTTAACTAATGCATCCGCAACTGTTGTGGCTTCTTGATTCGACATGGGATACACTTCAGGCCACTTGCTGAAGTAGTCAGTGACGACAAGGACATACTTATTACCCGCGTCACTGATTGGAAACGGTCCGGCTACATCCATTGCAATACGTTCGAATGGTGCTCCCACGTTGTACTGATGCATTCTGCCGCGACTGCTGACTGTTGGTCCTTGTGCTGGTACACATTGTGGGCAACTGCGAATCCAATCTGCGACTGACTCTTGGCATCCAATCCAATAAAAACGTTTCTTTACCTTCTCGACCGTTTTATTAATGCCCAAATGACCACCACTAGATCCACCATGGTATTCCGCTAATATCTCTTTTATTTTTGACTTGGGAACAACAATCAAACTTCGAGCGGATGTGCCATCTTCATTTTCCCATACACGATATAAGCAACCATCTTGTAGCTTTAAGCTCTGCCACTGTGCCCAGTAAGCTTTAGTTATGGCACTGTCGGCAGCTATATCTTCCCATGATGGTTTTCTTTGCTGTTCCTTGAACATCATGATTTTTGTGAGGACGGGATCTCTCTTTTGATCAATTTGAATTTGTTCCGGAGTCCATTTTTCATCGGGCAAAACATTTAGCAAACGAATGTCAATTATGTTTTCTTTTCCTTCCGCTCTTGAACAATGTCTGCATTCTAGTTTACAAGGGCGTCGTGCCAGAGCATCTGCATTTCCATGATTTCCTCCTTTACGATGTTCGATTGAGAAATCGTAGCTCTGCAATCGCTTTATCCAACGCGCAATTTGACCTTCCGGATCTTTGAACTGAAGTAACCATCGTAGTGCTGCGTGATCGGTTCTTAAGTGAAACTGTTGTCCGTAGAGATACTTATGGAAATTTTTCACACTTTCAATTACAGCAAGAAGCTCCCTCCTGGTGACACAGTAATTTCGCTCGGGCTTGGACAATAGTAGTATAGATAGGGGACCCCCTCGCATCTGGCTCCCAACTTCCAATTGGATCCAATTGGATTCTAATTGGATCCAATTGGAAGTTGGATAATCTAGTTGGATTCTACTGGGCTTCTAACTGTGATATCCAATTCAATTGTAGACCTAAAGAGTGCCGCAGGCAGTAGTATAGATAGGGGACCCCTGATTCTTCTGTCATAGACCCTTTGGCAAAAAGAGCGCCAAGCTACGTTTAATCGCAGTTTATGCAAATACTTGCTGGAATTCCTATTTGAATAGACTACTTGCTGGAATTCCTATTGGAATATTTGTTAGAATACTTGCTGGAATTCCGATTAGAATAATTTTGGGATTACTAGTTGGAATTCATGTTGGTATTTTTATATACTTGCTAGAATTCCTATTAGAATAATTTTGGGATTACTAGTTGGAATTCATGTTGGTATTTTTATTTTGCTGTTGTTGGTATCATGTAATGTATGGGATCAGTTTTATAGACTAGTATCATACAGTTTTCGATTGAAGAATACATGCTTCAGGTTCAGGTATAAGCATTGGGTGGGATCAGTGTTTTGGCGAGAGTCTGCAAAGACTCAGAGATGGATCAGTGTTTTTACGAGAGTCTGCAAATGATCGGAGAGGGATCAGTGTTTTTGCGAGAGCCTGCAAATGCTCGGAGAGGGATCGGTATTTTTGCGAGAGTCTGCAAGAGATGCAGAGAAAAAAATTCATGTATACGTATCGCAGGTACTGGAAGATTGTGGAATATTTTTTATGTTGACCTTTTTAATTATATCAGAGGGTGGGATCGTTTTTTTATATTACCATTTTTAGTTAGAACAAAGGTTTATGCAACCGTAATAAAAAAATGGGATTGTTTTTTATATTGACCTTTTTTAGTTAGAACAAAGGTAAATGCAACCGTCATAAAATTTCTAGTTTATGACGTCATTAAAAAAAGATAATAAAAAGGTTTTCTATTGATTTTTCTATTGATCGTTTTCAAGAACAAACATGATCCTTGAACCTGTCATAAAATGTCCGAAACTGAACTGTCAATTTAATGTGAACGTGTCTGTCGCAGTGTGGGATCGTTTTTATATTTACCTTTTTTAGTTAGAACAAAGGTAAATGGAACCTTCATAAAATTTCTAGTTTATGACGTCATTAAAAAAGATAATAAAAAGGTTTTCTATTGATTTTTCTATTGATCGTTTTCAAGAACAAACATGATCCTTGAACCTGTCATAAAATGTCCGAAACTGAACTGTCAATTTAATGTGAACGTGTCTGTCGCAGTGTGGGATCGTTTTTATATTGACCTTTTTTAGTTAGAACAAAGGTAAATGGAACCTTCCTAAAATTTCTAGTTTATGACGTCATTAAAAAAGATAATAAAAAGGTTTTCTATTGATTTTTCTATTGATCGTTTTCAAGAACAAACATGATCCTTGAACCTGTCATAAAATGTCCGAAACTGAACTGTCAATTTAATGTGAACGTGTCTGTCGCAGTGTGGGATCGTTTTTATATTGACCTTTTTTAGTTATTACAATAGAACAAAGGTAAATGCAACCATCATAAAATTGTTATTGAATGGTTTTTGTTTTTTTTAATTTAGGGTTGAGATCATTTTCGATAAAATACATAATCCTTGGAAATTCTGAAATGTCCGAGTTCGATTAGATTTTCTTTCTTTTGGAATCAGTTACAAATCGCTCCTCCGCGTAACGTGTGCATTGAGTAAATTGTTTGTAAAATTTTATATAAAGTTTAAATAAAATGTTAAAAAAAAAATATTTTTTAAATCGAATTAAAAAAATAAAATATAGTTCATCAACTTTTTTTTGTTAAATTTAAAACAAAACCAAAAAAACAATACAAACATCTTCCTGTGTAATAAGTGTAACGATATCTTCAGTATATTTTTAAAAGCGAAGCATGAATCCGAATGCAATGGCGAGAAATTGGCATTCAGGGACTATGACGCTCGCAGGGCAGCAGCAGCACCTAGCAGCCACCATGCAGCACCAAGCATACATCATGCAGTAGTATCTATCAGACAACAAGCTGCACCAAGCATGCATCATGCAGCCGCACCAACAAGACACCAAGCAGCACCAAGCAGGCTACAAAATTCAAGCATTATAAGTATCTCTGATGATGAAGATGAAATTAGATGCAACCAACCATCATCATCTAATATAAATAAGAGAAATGCTGCTCCACTTGCTAACCAACCCAAAAGGAGAAGAAGTGCTTCAAACAGACAAGATGTAGCCTATAATTTTGCTAGCGGAACTTTTTCTATTGTCGAGACGACAAATGAACCAGTTATAAAGTCTAATATTGAATTAACCTCCGAAGATTTGGAGGAAGCTTGTTTGGAAGAAATAGTAAAAAGAGCGGAAGAGGATTATTATTAAAAAAAAGAGCTGGGGTTGGTATGACAACGACCAAATATTTTTAGATTTAGTTATATAAAAATATATATTTATATACATTAAAACAATCAAATGTATTTTTATGTCTATTTGTCTCATGTACATACTTATGTAAATACGTTCAATAGAAAATAAACAAATTCTTTATTATATTTTAAAAGAAGATTTTTATTACTTTCAAAATATATGCATCTCTTTTAACATACATAATTTAATGTTTCAATGCTTGTTTTTTTGTGTCTTTCACATAATTTTTCAAAACAGTTTTAATTCGTATATATAACACCTTCAGTTTGTAAAATTTAGTTAGTCTAAAAAAAGAATCAATTGGAAACAATCATGGTAAGAAAAACATTTTGTGCTTTATTATTAATATAGTTTTTAATAGTTATTAAAATTTCTTTAGGCTTTACTTCACCAATTAAACAACTGTCAGATTGGGCAGGGATATACAAAGATAGATGATCTCAAAATTGGATTTGAGTATAATATTACAGGATGTAAATTGAAGGAAACCCAATATGGTGATAAAATGGTATTGACACTAATGGACGAAGATAGCTCTCCTCTGTGGATATTTTTACCAAAACGAATTGGAGAGGTTTTTCAAACAAAAAACCCATATAAAAAATTAAAGGATAATGGCATTAATAGTGTTATTTTTAAAGGAAGAGATAAAGCCAAATATAATATGGCGGTTTTTGAATTCAATAGTATAAAAATTATAGATGAAAATAAATAAAATATTTTGTAAAGAATATATATAAATAAATTACATCAATATATTTATAATTTTTTATTTTTTAAACTTTTTCTTATACATTTTTAAAATAATAATATCATTATATTTGAAATTAGTTTTGTTAAAAAGGTGTTGAAAATAATTCATACTTTTATGTTGGCATTTGTATAAGGAAAATAATACACAATAATATCCACAAGTATTGGAAAAATTTCCTTGTATTTGATATTTATTATAAATCATTTTTTTGCTATTTCTATTGATAAAGTTTATAAATTCTCGCTTAAGAGGAGGTTGTCCAGAGGAGTCAAAATATTCGGCATTATTTTTGGTATCAAAGTAAAATGCAATCCAGTGAGAGCCAGATGCATAAGAAGGGTCAGTATTTGCTATTAGAACTGCTGGTTTAGTTACGGTTTTTGGTAATTGATCCGATGAGAATACTCCTTTAAAATATCGTTTGGTAAAAGAATTTTTACTCAGATCATTTCTTATGTGCAACGTATTCATATTTATAATGTTATTCGAACGTTTCGATTTCTATCAATGTCTAGCATTGAATCATATTCACTGTATACAATCCAAGTTATAGCTTCGTCCAATGGTTTTGAAAATCTTCCTTCAATTCGAATGGTTCCTTGATTTAATAAGTTTGCACACATGTGTGTATTTGACTGATCAGCAGTCAGATCAAATGCCAAAATGAAGAATCCGTTATCAAACAAGTCTTTCGTTATATGGTTTCCTTTATCAAAATATTTAATGCCATTTCCCTTGAATAGCAAATTGTAGCCTCTTGAGCTTATTCCATTGGTATCATTTTGATAATCAAATTCTAATGGTTGAGAAGGTACTTGTACGCCATTTATCGCTAAATTAAAACTTTGTAAATTAAAATGTTTAAATTCAAATGGATTGAGTTTTCTATCTCCTGTATATGCTTTATTTAGCATTTGCAAAATGACAAATAGTTTGGTAACTGGCCAATCACCACATTATCAATTGATAATGAATGATTACCTGGATAAAGTGTGAATGACTTTACTTCTACTCTGCTATAGGGATATATAGCGTTTTTGTTTTGTAATACTTTATGATGAGCGAGAAGTATTCCTGGATTAATTGTAACATGATTCATAAATAATTGTGCCTCCAAAATTTTTAGTGATGATTCGCCAGTTGTTTCCATTACATAAAATGCTCATTTCTCTAAATTGAATGTAATTCTCAGATCAACATTGTTTAGCAATAACTTGGTTTGATTGAAAATATCTCCATGCACTTTTCCATATAGTTCAACTTTATTACTTTTTTGGAAAATAAGTTTTCGTGTGTCTAATGCAGTATTACTGGCCGACTCAGCAGCAGTATCAACCTGATGTTGTTAAATGTGTTTTACTGGCATCCGTTCCATAGTTTAATAGAGTTTGTATATATGAACGGTAATGATAATTATTATCGCTCTGTGAAATCAATACATTGTTTAAATATACTGAAGAGCTTCTGAATATTGAGTGAAGAATATTATTAACTACTCCCACAGAACTATCAGTTAAATCGTTATTATGTATATCTTTTAATTGTACCACAAGTCGTAAATAAACACTAGATAAATCTCTATACGTTTCACCATTTCCCAAACATACAAATTCAATTGTTCCAGCATTATCTAAAGAAGCGATCGGATTGTATGCAACTTCTTCTGTGCGTAAAACACTATTTTGAATTGGAAGAGGTTCGAATAAATCAAGCTCGCTTTTCATGCACTCCATTTGTCGGTTTTATTTATCGTATTTTTTTAAGAGAAAATATCCTTGGATAAGTTTTTTTTTGTTTTACGTATATATTTACGTATTTTTTTGAAACGTTTGCTGTTTGTTGTTTTCCTAGAATGACGAGTTCGTTTAGGGTTCTTCCGTTTTATATTATTTTTTCCCGATCCTTTTTGAAATTTTTTAGAAGTTTTATTGACAGCCTTATTTGTGAGGTTGGCTATAGCATCTCTACCTTGTTCTTCCAAAATATTTCTCAGCGGTTTTTTCCAAAATCATTAATAATAGTTTTTCCAGATTCAATTGCCTGATTTTTTAAAGCATTGAATCCCGAAAGAAATAAAGGTTTTAAATTTCTATACAACCCAGCAAAGAATGATCCAATTCCTCTGCCTTGTTGTATTAATCTCGGTGCTATATATAGAGTTCCAATATGACTTATTCCGGATCCCGATTGATTAAGATAGTACTGCGTGTAAAGTTGCTCCATGCTTGTTGTTTTTAAATATGAGTTAATTATTACTGTTCATCCTCATTTATAGTCTTTTATTCCTTTTTCGAAAGTGAAGAGTTAAATATATTGGTATGCTGCTAGTTTTAAAATAAACTTTATGTCCTTTTAAATCACTTATTAAAACAGAGATATCTTTAATAGTCAATATTTCAAGAGGATAATATTCTACAAATGGGAATCTGATTAGTTGTCTAAGTCCATTGTATGCTAGTATTTTTATACATCTTAAATTAGTGTCACCAACACACCTTGGTTTAATTATATCAGTGTACACTAATAAAATGTCTGGTACTACAGCCTCGGGTACGCTCGTTATATTATCTATATATCTATGATTTACAAATATTTCAGTAAGTCCAACTTCCCAATCCTCAGTTATTTGCGTAGGAATATTTATTATGTTAGTAAATGCAGATTGTACATTTTTAGTGTATACACTCATAGAGTTATTACTCAAAAGAGACGCAAAAAATTCGCTTAAGTTGTTCATTACAGCGTTTATTGACGTATAATAAAGCAATTTACTCAATGTTGTATTTTATATTCTATAATGATATCCAGTCAACATCATTTTCTCCATATTGAATCGATTTGATAGAACTTTTAATTTTATATGGTTGACTGAAAACTCGATATTTTTTCTCTTTTTTCTTTAATGTCGCTTTACTTAGTTTCATAGATAGCTCCCATTTTTTTCTAGGATTGTCCATAGTACTATTTAAATTTGGTGTCATATCTAACAATTTTCTTTTTACTTGCTTAGGAGTCGATGTAGTCGGAACAGCAGTTTTGTTTATTTTATATTTTATAGGTATTGCGGAGATTTGACTTGTTTTAGGATTAACCGTTTTACTTGAAGATATATTTTCTTCATTATAAAGTTTTTTTTGATCGTCAATGTGTGGCATTGATATTGATTTTATTTTTTCTGTAATTCGTGGAGTGAACTCATTAGTAAAGTCACTTGTCTGAGTTCCAATGTCTTTTTTGTCGTTTTTATGTTCACCTTGATTATTTTCTTCTAATTGTTTAGGAATCTTTAAATTGCGTTTTAAATAGAAATATTTATTCAATTCTTGTTGAATACTTAGCCATTTATTAAAATCGGTTGTATTTTTATTTGAGAATATTGGTAAAAGTTTTCTATTCAAAAATATTGATGCTGAAGAGTCATTTAAGATCATATTATATGTATTTGGATGTACAAGTAATACTTTATTTAATTTTAATTTAGACATTTTCAATTAATTTTCCAATTATTCCGGATAGTAACGAAGATATAAGCACTGGTAAGAATCCTCCTTTCTGAATAAGAACTTTTCGTTTCGAGCTCAGTGATCGCTTTGAGCATGCCAGACATCTAAGCTCTTTTTTATACTTTTCTAAATACTGTTTATCCTTAGTTTTTAATTTATTATTTCCTCTAAGTGTATTATTAGAAATTTCTGCAATTGCCTTAATAAGATCAGGAGTTGAGTTTTTTAATATAGCTTTCCTTAATTTGATATCAGCATTTTTGATCGTGTATAAAATATGCTTGTTTTCCTTCAATCGCTTTAGATTCTTTTTGTAAACCATTTTCACTTGTATCGCAGTAACAATAACAAAACTCTCTGTCAAATATATTTGTTCGATATCTTAAAAGATCATTTACGCTTTGAGTAAGATCAATTAGTAAATAGCCATGTGGTTCATCAGTGACCTCTTTATATATCCTCATCAACTCTTTTGAATTTTCAGGACAAATTTGTCTGGCCAAGTGCTGAAATTGAAGTTTATCTCGAGGATTTTTAAATACTACAATATATTTTGTATTTAATGAAATGTCTCGAGTATGAGAGGATTTATGAAAAATATTTTGAGTTACAACAATTATAGACAAATTTCGATGATGCGATCCTTTTGTGAAAAGTTCACAGATTTCTTTATTGAATGCCCCCATCATTAGATCGTCCAAAATAATAAGGACTGGTTCATTTAATTCATTTTCGAAATTATCAGGTATTCCTTTAATATATTCTATATTGTTTAATGATGGTTTTGCATGCACTTCACCATAGCACCAAATAACTCTATTAATACGCTTGCTAATCAACATATCTCTGTTTTCTAACAAATTTTTCAAAAATGTTGTTTTTCCTGAACCTGATGGTCCGCTAATTAACATTGTAAATGGATGAATAAATTGATAAAACATTTTATATGGTTGAACTATATAATACGAATGAAAGATATTTTGATTTTATTTTTTATATATACTCATTTATTTAATTAAATTAATGTGTGTACTAAACCTAATTCTTAAATATAACTTCATAAGTTTTTCAATCTTTACACAGGTAAACTTGAAGTCTGAACATTCGCAAGTATCTGGTCCGCATGTTGTTTCATTTTTAGACCAACAACAGCATACATAGTGTTTACCATTGATTGAATGCACCTGTTTCATATGCTGATATTGTTTTAAAGATTCGATGTGATCTAAAATTTCCAATTTATGATCCTCAAATAATACATTTTCAAACTCCTTTAAAAAACTTTTAACAGTCAATAGATCCATCCTGACTGTAAATTATTTTACGTGTATCTTCGATGAAATTCAAAACTGGACTAAAATCAATCGACCTAGCATTCAGAACTCAAGTTATATATATATATAAACATAAAAAAATAATTTTATTTTGTATATCTTTACTATATAATAATTTCATTATATTATGTAATAATTTCACAATATTATGTTATAATTTCACAATATTATACCAGAATTTCACAATATTCATTAGAACTAAAGTAGTTTTTTTCCAAGTGTACGAATATTTTAAAAACATTATTTAGAGCGCATTTGTATCGAAAATCTGGATGTTGCTGGCAATTTGTAAAGTAGTCTGGTAAATTACCTAAACTCATATTAAGATTAATATTAATTACTTTTGAAGATACAAATCGTTCTAAGAAATCTATTTTATGTTGTCCTACAACAAAGATAGTATTATATTTCTTAAGAGATCCCAAAATATCTGATACGTTTAAATAATCGATGAATCCATCGGTCCAATCCAGTCCGTTAACATGTCTTTTACAGAACATATGTCTCCGTTTCGAAGCACTATCTAGTTCATTGTATGAATACGGGGATTTAAAAAGATAGTAGTTAGGTATTACTGAGCCTCCACTCATATACGCCAACTCTTTAATGAATACTTGGTTACCATTTCCGGTTACGTATTGAAAATCAACTATGACAGACTTCTCTTTCTCAACTGCGTTCATTTTAAATTTGATGATATTTACTAACTGAACTATTTAAAAATTTTGAACTGGTTATATAGCTAGCATTTCACCAGAAATAATTTAGTGTACCTTGGTTTGTTTCAAAAGATGGATCAACAGCAGGAGAATAAAAGTTTAATTCGTAATGTAAGAAAGAGACAGGAACATGAAATTATATTTGGATTGGAAAACTATATCAGTGCTAATATAAAAATTAAGTGTGGATTTTCAACAACGCGGAACTTTAAACCAATGATATGGATTCAATGTAACAAGAAAAATTTCATTGGTTTAGAAAGAGATGAATGGATACATCTTATGGCATACAAAGAATACATTCAATTAAAACTGGACCATCATAAGTTTCTTTCTCCAGACACAATATTAGATCATCCCACATTACATAATTTGAATTGTGAATTTAAGTATCGAAAAGGTGATAGAAGGTGTACATTGTTTTTAAAACAGAATGGACATATTGCTGAAATAGACAATGATGCCTGTACGAATATAATACGTATTGGAATTTTTGTATCATCATTTCTTTGTTGGAATTCAATATTACAACAGCAAATTTATAATTTTTACCATAATAAGTTTATTCCAAAATGTTTTGAACTAAAAAAATATGATGTACAATTAAATGAATTGACTGGAATTTATGATAGAGATATTAAAATAGAGTTAACTAGATTATGTTATGAAATTTCCAAAAAAATGCACAAACAAATAAAAAATGATGTAAAACAATATAAATTAATAACAAAATCCAAAGAGACAACTGTATAAATATAAAATAAATTCTATTTTTTAAAACAATATAAATATATATATATATATATATTAAAATGTCTAAGCAAGCAGTAGTAAATGAAATTCATAGATCAGCTAGAAAAAATTTCCCTAGAAGAAGATTTATACAAAAAGGTTTAAACGATACATGGCAAATTGATTTGGTAGAAATGATTCCGTATCAATCCCTAAATAATGGTTACAAATACTTACTTACTGTTATAGATACTTTTTCTAAGTTTGCATATGGCATTCCAGTAAAAACAAAAAAATCGCAAGACGTCACTTCAGCAATGTCAATCATATTAAACAATTCAAAAGTTTCACCGAAAAATATTCAATCTGATCAGGGAAAAGAGTTTTTTAATAAAGAATTCAAAAGTCTAATGAATCAATATAATATTAATCATTATCATACGTATACTCATATGAAAGCGTCTATATGTGAAAGGTTTAATAGAACACTAAAAAGTAAAATGTGGAAAATGTTTAGTATGGAAGGCAACTATAAATGGATTAATTCTATAGAAAAATTGTTAAATGAATACAACACCACTTGGCATAGAACTATAAAAATGAAACCAATTGAAATAACTAAAAGAAATGAAAAAATGTTGTTTAAATCAGTTTATAATTTTCCTAAAGTATTTCCTAAGCCTAAATTTTATATAGACGATCACGTTAGAATAAGTTAATATAAGGGTATATTTTTTAAGGGATATGAACCAAATTGGTCTACAGAAATATTTACTATTCACATGGTCAAAATAACAAAACCAGTGACTTATATTTTAAAAGATTATAAGGGAAATATAATTCAAGGTTCATTTTATGAATATGAACTTCAAAGAGTTGGAGATAAAGATTCATATCTCATTGAAAAAATTTTGAAATGGAAAGGGAATAAAGTATTTGTTAAATGGCTAGGATTTGATGACACTCATAATACCTGGATTAATAAAAATCAGTTGCTTAAATAAAAAAGAAATGATAATGGTATAAAAAGACCTATCATTAGAAATATTAATCATTTTGTAATTGCCTATTACGAAGGCATCATATAGAATACTGATATTAATAAACAAAATGGATTGGTTTAGAAAAGGATATAAACTCTTGCTTTACTGCAACTATTGTGGTAGTAATGAGCACAAAGTCGATCAATGTAGGAAAAAGAAATATGATGATCTTCATAAGGAGAAAGAGAATAAAAAACCGAAGAATACCTAAAAAACAAATTATTTCTTTTTTTCATTTGAATCCACCACCTGTGAAATAAATATATAAAAAAACAACACTTTTTTGTTTTATTTTATTTTGGTTTTTTATTAAATGTATATTGTCATCAATAAAATAGTACAAATATAATTTACAAAAACGGATATGGACGTATATTTAATTAAAAATATTTCTTATTTATATAGTTATACAATTATAAACATATATATATATATATATATATATATATATATATATATATATATATATATATATATATATATATATATATATATATATATATATATATATATACAGGTTATTTACATAGAATTTAAAGTATCGGATATTTTGTAGTGACCCCATGCTAATGTAGATATTCCATCAGGTAATATATACCGTTTATCGTCTTTGTAATTAAGGCTGATTTTATTAGATATTTCTGTATAAAGCTGATGAGATCTACTTCTAATAACCCTCTGTTGCCCATAGAATGTTTTTTTGGTTCTAATACACTCTACATAGTCGCTATAGTCAATATTTCTTACTATTGAATTTTTAACACCTTTTAACTTTTTAACAGTTTCGTCTTCAACTATGTACGCATATGCCTTTGCTTTCAATCCTGCGAAGTCAGTCATTATCTGACCAGCATTTTCATCTTTCATTAGACCCAAAACTTTTTTATTTTGAGGCTTAATATTGAACTGATTATTTTCATTGTAGTCTGATGTATCGAAATGCAATGGATTTGATTTTATTATATCGTAAATATCATCAGAAGATGATAGCACAAAACTATCTGTATCCATATATTATATATCTGTATCCAAAAAATTATAATAAAAATCATACATCAGCCACTTTGAAAGTTCTAAAACCACTACGCCTACATAAATTGGTTTGTCGTAACAGATCTCTAATTTTGTCAACTCAATTCCGACTAATTCATCACTAAAAATTTCAATACTATGAAAATTTGACTTAGCTATAAGCTGTCTATACCCCTCAGAATTTTGTCGATTTTGATAATGCGTTAGTAATTTAACATCCCTTCGCTTTTCAACATTTTCCATAGTTTTTCCATACACCGCGTTATTCATTAATTTATAGAAATTTTTCTCAAATTCATTACTAGCGGTCTTTCTTTTTTTTGTATTTAAGTTGATGTACGGTTCCAACCACGAACTTTGTTTAAATGTTAAAACACGATGAATTTTCTTCAAAATTAATCCATGTTGTAAACATAATTGCAAGTTTTTTAGATGAATTATATATTTTTCTTTATCGTGAAGGTCGGCAATTAGTTTATTGTTTTTTCCTCCGATGGGAATTTTATTTTCCGGACAAAACGGTAAGCAATTATGACTATCATGAATGTAATTGGGATATACTAGATCTACTTCTAGTATATATCCATTAGAATCATTACAAGATAGTGTATAAAAATCTATTTCTGCAATTTCTGTGTCTGTCAAAAATTTAAAATCAGAGAGTGGGAGTTTTTGCGACATTGCCCATCCATATAAATTATTCGCATCTATATAGGCCAAATAATTTTCTTTTTTACTGGTGTTAAATTCAGCTGTCAAATATTTATTATTAGCTTTTGAAATTCTGTGAGTGCATTGAGTTAAACCGCCACGCACTCCTACTTTTAGAAAATTGTGAATTTCAACATCGCTAATTAATTCTAATTCTACCTTTGTTAGCTTTAGCATTGCGTCCCAAGACAGAGAAGGAGCTGTGACATAATTGCACGGATCTAAATTATAATTTTTTTACATATGTTTCTAAAGTTTTCAAAAACATCTGCTAAGATCAGTACATCACTTTCCAAATATAATAGCATATATTCTCGTAACGTCTTACAGTTAAATGTATTCCACACTTTTTGAGCGAATGCATAGTCTTCATTAGTACACGCCCTGTCGTCTAATGAATTATAAAATTTGTCTATTGTAGGCAAAGTGATGTCATCTAAAACGTCAAAACTACTCAAATAGTCATAAGGAAATACCCCCTTCCTCCTCAAAAGATCAAATTTATCTACATTAGCATGCTCATGTTTTAACAATTTAAAATTTTCTTTATTCATATATGAGGCTAATTTTTCTAAACTAGAATTTAGAAACCTATTTGAATCTATAAAATTAATATTAAATCTAAGATTTTTCCCATCCATAATTTTTTTTGTTATTGCAATATACAATTCTTTATTACATGGGATAGCTTTTAAATTACCACCCAATTTTTTAATAAATAAATGTATATCATAACGTGATAAATTATGAAAAATAACAGGAAAAAAAGGATATCTAAAATTAAAGGTTTTCTTACATTTTTCATGAATTGGTCCCACGTATTCACCAGTAAAAAAATTGTAAAATGTCCGTCGTTCAGCATCTTGTATTTGCTTCTCGCACGCACAACATTCAGCCAGATCCTGATACATTTCATCAAGGGGCGAAAGATTGCACTGCTCCTGAGCTGGATTTATCCAATATTTTTGATGGAGAATATTCAGTTTACTTTCTAATCCATCGATGAATTTTTCGACGCAATCCTTTCCTAGAAAAAAAATGGAATAGTTAAATGACAGTTCTTTTTAATTTTTATATTATATTTTAATTACCTTCATATGTAAAACGTTCATTTAATTCTGAATTAAATGTATGACATACGTAAAAGGAAACCGCACAGGCTTGATGTTGTTGTACTTTTGTTGTAGATGGGTTCTCAGTGCTTGGCATAGTGTTGTGATAAGGTACCAACACTGCTTCCATATCCGCATATACTACTACCGGAGGAGACATTTGTTTTTCAATCCGCTGAAACTTCACAACAGTTCCATATTCAGGAAATCTTGCTGACACTTTTCCACATTCTTTTTGGTTGTGTTTTTTGGAATCAGTGAAATAATAGCTCAAGCAAAAATCACAAAATTGTCCGGCTTTATGACTTCGTGTAAATTGTTTTTTAATGAGTCGTTCCATTTCTCTTATGAGACAATAATGAAAAATAGTTGACTCATTATTTTGAATCATCAACAAATTTATATGGAAACTTCGCACAGCTTTAGTGGCTCTAGATGGTCCAATTATTTCAGATTTACGTTCCTTAATCCCAGATTTATCTTTGATTTCATACACATTTATACTAAATTGTGTATTGTTTTTTTCAAATATTTGAATATCCTTTGTCATTGTTGGAAAATTCATATCTGAAAAATCAATGATAAAACCTCTATATCGAATTTTATCGGAGTTTATATCATTGATTTTATAATACTGTGGATTAATTAAATTACACATTCTTTCTGGCCGGTCAACTTTGCTAACTATTGCGGCGAGTACAGCCCATTTAAAGCAGTACACATCATCATTTTTTACATTTGTTGTTGCTGCTTTTGCATTTATGTCAGCTGGTAAAGAAATATACGATCCTTCTGGTATGTGTTGCAATTTCAGAATTTTGGATTCTAAGAATTTAAATTCTGCTATAGCCCATCCGCTGTCCTTCTCCTGAAATTCACTGGTCTGTTTAATTAATTGATCCAAAAATGCATTTAACACTGAATCAATTTCGTCTATATTATATATGCATACAAACGGAATTGAGAAATGTTTTAATATCATAACCATTTCTTCATTATTGGTTTTGACATATTCTCCATATAGAACCACATTCATTTTTATTGATTCAAACTCAATAATATTAGTTTGAACAATATTTTTTAAAAAGCCTTTCAAATCATTATAAAATTTTTCAACGCAAATTTCATTTTTTAAATTGCTGACAATTTTATAATGACGGCATACCCTGTTATTTCGGGGTGATATTAGAAAAACATTTTCACTAATAAATGTTGCAGCTTTCTCCTTATGAGCATTCGTCCTTAAATGCATTTTAAAACGATTCACCGGAATGCTAATATGACAAATAGAGCAATATTTGTCCTCAAATATTATTCTTCTCCTTTTGGGTTGGTTAGCAAGTTGGTTATTTATATTAGATGATGATGGTTGGTTGCATCTAATTTCATCTTCATCATCAGAGATACTTATAATGCTTGAATTTTGTAGCCTGCTTGGTGCTGCTTGGTGTCTTGTTGGTGCGGCTGCATGATGCATGCTTGGTGCAGCTTGTTGTCTGATAGATACTACTGCATGATGTATGCTTGGTGCTGCATGGTGGCTGCTAGGTGCTGCTGCTGCCCTGCGAGCGTCATAGTCCCTGAATGCCAATTTCTCGCCATTGCATTCGGATTCATGTTTCGCTTTTAAAAATATACTGAAGATTTCGTTACACTTATTACACAGGAACATGTTTGTATTGTTTTTTTGGTTTTGTTTTAAATTTAACAAAAAAAAGTTGATGAACTATATTTTATTTTTTTAATTCGATTTAAAAAATATTTTTTTTTTAACATTTTATTTAAACTTTATATAAAATTTTACAAACAATTTACTCAATGCACACGTTACGCGGAGGAGCTATTTGTAACTGATTCCAAAAGAAAGAAAATCTAATCGAACTCGGACATTTCAGAATTTCCAAGGATTATGTATTTTATCGAAAATGATCTCAACCCTAAATTAAAAAAAACAAAAACCATTCAATAACAATTTTATGATGGTTGCATTTACCTTTGTTCTATTGTAATAACTAAAAAAGGTCAATATAAAAACGATCCCACACTGCGACAGACACGTTCACATTAAATTGACAGTTCAGTTTCGGACATTTTATGACAGGTTCAAGGATCACGTTTGTTCTTGAAAACGATCAATAGAAAAATCATTAGAAAACCTTTTTATTATCTTTTTTAATGACGTCATAAACTAGAAATTTTATGACGGTTGCATTTACCTTTGTTCTATTGTAATAACTTAAAAAGGTCAATATAAAAACGATCCCACACTGCGACAGACACGTTCACATTAAATTGACAGTTCAGTTTCGGACATTTTATGACAGGTTCAAGGATCATGTTTGTTCTTGAAAACGATCAATAGAAAAATCAATAGAAAACCTTTTTATTATCTTTTTTAATGACGTCATAAACTAGAAATTTTATGAAGGTTCCATTTACCTTTGTTCTAACTAAAAAAGGTAAATATAAAAACGATCCCACACTGCGACAGACACGTTCACATTAAATTGACAGTTCAGTTTCGGACATTTTATGACAGGTTCAAGGATCATGTTTGTTCTTGAAAACGATCAATAGAAAAATCAATAGAAAACCTTTTTATTATCTTTTTTTAATGACGTCATAAACTAGAAATTTTATGACGGTTGCATTTACCTTTGTTCTAACTAAAAAAGGTCAATATAAAAAACAATCCCATTTTTTTATTACGGTTGCATAAACCTTTGTTCTAACTAAAAATGGTAATATAAAAAAACGATCCCACCCTCTGATATAATTAAAAAGGTCAACATAAAAAATATCCCACAATCTTCCAGTACCTGCGATACGTATACATGAATTTTTTTCTCTGCATCTCTTGCAGACTCTCGCAAAAATACTGATCCCTCTCCGAGCATTTGCAGGCTCTCGCAAAAACACTGATCCCTCTCCGATCATTTGCAGACTCTCGTAAAAACACTGATCCCTCTCTGAGTCTTTGCAGACTCTCGCCAAAACACTGATCCCACCCAATGCTTATACCTGAACCTGAAGCATGTATTCTTCAATCGAAAACTGTATGATACTAGTCTATAAAACTGATCCCATACATTACATGATACCAACAACAGCAAAATAAAAATACCAACATGAATTCCAACTAGTAATCCCAAAATTATTCTAATAGGAATTCCAGCAAGTATATAAAAATACCAACATGAATTCCAACTATTAATCCCAAAATTATTCTAATCGGAATTCCAGCAAGTATTCTAACAAGTATTCCAATAGGAATTCCAGCAAGTAGTCTATTCAAATAGGAATTCCAGCAAGTATTTGCATAAACTGCGATTAAACGTAGCTTGGCGCTCTTTTTGCCAAAGGGTCTATGACAGAAGAATCAGGGGTCCCCTATCTATACTACTGCCTGCGGCGCTCTTTAGGTCTACAATTGAATTGGATATCACAGTTAGAAGCCCAGTAGAATCCAACTAGATTCTCCAACTTCCAATTGGATCCAATTAGAATCCAATTGGATCCCATTGGAAGTTGGGGACCAGATGCGAGGGGGTCTCCTATCTATACTACTGACAATGTTTTACTGTAGTATGCGATCACTTTTTCTTGCCCATTGATCACTTGAGAGAGAACTCCGCCTATTCCGTATCCACTTGCATCCGTATCAAGTATAAATTCCTCACCTGGAATTGGATACGCAAGAATTGGTGCCGAGCACAGTAGATCTTTTAATTTCAAAAATGCCCTTTCTTGATCATCGCTCCATTGAAATGAGCGGTTCTTTCTTGTCAACTCGTGAAGACTGCTAGCAACATTGGCAAAACCTGGAACAAATCGCCTGTAGTATGTACATAGCCCCAAGAAACTTCATAGGCCATGTAGGTTTTGCGGTCTGGGCCACTCTTTCACTGCAACTATTTTATCTTCATCGGTATGCACTCCTTCCGTGGTAACTCGATGGTCCAGATACTTGACTTCTTTCTTGAAAAGAGAGCATTTCTTTGGGCTAAGTTGTAGACTCGCATTTTTCAATCGAAGGAATACTAGATTTCTTAGATGTTCGTTGAAATCCTTGCCCATAACAATTATGTCATCAAGGTATACTAGGCATGTTTTCCAGTGTAAAACTTTTAATACGTGCTCCATTAACCGCTCGAATGTTGCTGGGGCATTGCATAGTCCAAACGGCATTACCAAAAATTGCCATAGTCCATCTCCAGTACTGAATGCGGTCTTCTCTCGATCTTTCTTATCGATTTCTACTTGCCAGTAACCGCTTTGCAAGTCCAACGTGGAAAACCACTTAGCATTAGATAGTGTATCCAATGTGTCATCGATTCTTGGCAATGGATAACTATCTTTCTTTGTGACATCATTAAGTTTTCGGTAGTCAACGCAGAACCGAGTACTACCGTCCTTCTTTTTCACTAATACTACTGGTGAACTCCATGGACTCTCAGATGGTTCCACCACGCCATTTGTGTGCATTTCTTCAACCAAATGTAATACTTCGTCTCTTTTCGCAAGTGGTACCCTTCATGGTGCTTGACGAATTGTGTTAGAATCACCAGTGTCTATTCGATGTTTTACAATGGAAGTTCTGCCATCCTTTTGGCCCTTTTCAGCAAATATACACCGATATTTGTCAATTAGCTGTTGCACTTGACTCTTTTTCTTGGCAGTCAAATCCTTCGTCCACTCATTTATAAACCTGTGAGTAGATTGTTTGTTTATTTGCGATGTGCCGTATTCTCTTGATGGATTTGACTCACAATTTATAATCGCTGATGCCTCTTGACACTGGCCTATCACTGTTCCCTTTTTAATTAATTTGGACGAGTTTTCCATGTTGAGAACTCTTATTGGAACAGCATTGTCAACAACAATATTACTTCTGCTCATTTGCTCATCATTCGCTTCTATAACCAACAACTTGCTTATCCCACAATCTCCATTTAATTTCGCCCAAACAATTGCTTCTGAATTAGGTGGTATTTTTCTATTTTTATGAGCAATAACTTGTTTAATTTTCGGGCTCTGGTCACAATCAATATTTAGTTGGATCTCCGTGTTGGCATAACTCAAAATGTTTCTTGTTAAATCTAGTGTGAAACCTTTTTTTATCATGAAGTCCATGCCAAGTATTATTTCGTCTACTATTTCCGCCACTATAAAATCATGCTTAACTGTCGTAGTGCCAATAGTAATTTCCTTGGTAATTTTTCCTCTGATTGGAGCCTCTTCACCTGTCGCTGTTTGCAATCTTATTCCGATAAGCGGCTCTATTTCGTCCCTAAAAAGGTTACTTCTTATAATTGAGTGAGAAGCTCCTGTATCCAACGTTACCATATATGCTACACAATCAATTAGCCCCTTGACAGTTAGACTATTCGACTTTCGAGCAATTTGTGAAATGGAGATTCTGGGGCAATCGGTTATGGGAGCCAGATCGTGCCCCGCAGATCTGACTCGTTTTAGTTTAAAGCTTGATTGAAATGTACGCTATTTTGGACATGATCCTGGGTTTCTTCATGTCGGGGTTCATTTGCAAATGGATTCATTGAGCGCTTGCGTTTTTTACGACAATCACGTGCCATATGCCCATATGTATCACAGTTGTAACATTTACTTTTGAATTGCGTATCTTTGTTGGCTGATGTGTGTTCGGTTTTAACGCCTGCTTTAACTGCTTGACACACTACTTGAAATAAATCATCGTTCTCTACATCAATTCTACGCGCTTTTGGAGCCGATCGGCACAACGCATTTGCTGTCTCCTGTGTTAGAGCTATGGTAACCGTTTCCGTAAATGTTACCTTGGGCGTAATCACTGTTGCACGTTTTGTCTCCTGATCGCGTATGCCATCAACAAAAGCTTCGATATTGCACTTTTCTATGAAATCACTCGTTGAATCTGCATACGACAAATGCGCAAGCCTCTCGACGTCCGCTGCATACGCCTGCAAAGTTTCGCCATTTCGTTGCATTCTGCCCTTCAGCTCCATTCGGTATATCTGTTTCATGTGATCACTGCCATATTTTCGCTGCAGTGCAGCCATAACCGCTAAATAACTGTTTCGATCACTTTCTGGAACAGTCTGCAATACTTCGGCTTCGCCTCCTTTAAGCGCCACGATAAGTGCGGCTACGCTGTCCTCATTATTCCATCGATTACTTACAGCCGTGGTCTCAAATTGCAGCTTGAAAATGTTGAACGCTGTGGTTCCATCGTAAATCGGCGATTTTAGCCTCGTACCAATAAAAACATGCTGTGTAGGTCCATTTATCTGCAACACGTGCAAATCTTTTTTTATTTCCTGGATTTCTTTGTCTATACCGTTTTCTAATCTTTGAATTTTTTCTTCAATGTTCACTTCCATGTCATTTACATGCGTTTCTAGCTCCGGCACTTTGCTATGGAGTGTATTAGAAAATTCCAAAAGCTGCTTAGAATGCTCCTGCATCTGCTGCTTAATTTCAGTTTGCAGTTGATTAGAACTTTCTAGTTGCTGTTTCGAATTTTCTAGAAGTTTCGGTTCCATTTTGCTGGAATTTTCTTGAAATTTCTGTTCCATTCTGGTAGAATTTTCTTGGAGCTGTTTTGAATTTTCTAGAAGTTCTTTTTTAAGTTGATTGGAATTTTCCTGAAGCTTCTGTTCCATTTTGTTGGACTTTTCTTGAAGCTTCTGTTCCATTTTGTTGGAATTTTCTTGAAGCTGTTGTTGTATTGCTCGGAGCAACTGGCTCATATCAAAACTTTGGGACTGTACTTTTTGCTCCGTGTCCACACTTTTCGATGACGCTGTTGCAGCTTCCACTTCAAACTCATGCTCTGCGATGTCAATGCCTTGGTTCTCTAATTCTTCCATTAGACGCTTTTGTAGCTCTACTTTCGTACCTACAGTTAGAAGATTATGAATCGCCAGCTCCTTCTTTAGCTGGTCGACTTTAAGTTGTTCGAATTTAACCATTTTGTATCACAATCCCACTTCTGACACCAATGTTACGAAAATTCAGTCTACGGAAAACTGTTCTACGAGTTCGTATCGCTGGATTGTGTACAAAATAAAAACGCACTTATATTTGGTTTTAACTAGTATTATTTCAACTAGTATTAATTAACTTTATTAATTTAAATAACAACTTAAAGAATAATCACTTATATCAACTGCTGAATTACTACAATTTATCTTGACAATGTTCACTCACGAGACGCACTAGTTCACTATTAAATCACAACTGAAGTACAGTGCCTCAGATGCGCGGCCTTATATACTGCATGCATCAGTTCGACACGTTTCGACAAGCTTCGACTTGTTTCGAGAACCTTCTACTCGTTTCGTGAATGACGCATGCTATTGACATCTCATTCGCACTCATGTGTTTTAATGTGCTGATCTTCCATCTCTTTCTCGCACAATGCCTCAGTGCGCTGAATGATCTTCCGTCTCTTTCTAACACATTGCTTAGTGCGCTGAATTGTCTTGAGTCTCATCTATTATTGCTGATTGCTTGCACAGTGGAGAAAATTACCTCTTTTCGTAACAATATATATGTATATATATATATATATATATATATATATATATATATATATATATATATATATATATATATATATATATATATATATTTATATATACATATATATATATATATATATATATATATATATATATATATATATATATATATATATATAAATATAAAAATAAAAGGAATATGAACAAGAAATATATAAATTTTCAAAAAAAAAAATTGCAAAAAATATATACACAGTGATAGACAAAACTTTTCATAAAATTCTTATCAAATGGTTTTTTAATTTATTTCTTATTTTGATTTCACTCATTTAACTAATCAAATATTTTAAGAAAATTTTTAATCAATTAATACTAATAATAAAATATTATAATATAAATTAAATAATGACTTCAATATATTTTACGCTTTTGTGAATTCTACAAGATTATTCAGGACTATTGGACTTATATTCTGCCATGCACATAAAGCACGTTCCCATAATTCATCCACAGTGTTTGGAAATTCTTTTTTAGCGAAATTTTTTTTGAGGCCAATCCAGCACTCTTATGTCATTCTCTTCAAACCATTTTATTGTAATTTTTGCGGTGTGCTTTAGATCGTTATCCTGCATAAAGATGTCACTTTTCCCCGGATCTATGCCAAATGTGTCCAGACTAGGATAATAAGAGTCCTCTAGAATGGTAACATAGTCAGTCGCTCGCATTATACCCTTAATTCGACGAAGTATTACTAACTCATTGCCACGAAAATAACCCCAACACATTAAGGAACCGAATGTTAAAGTTTGGCAAATATTTCGATCTGTCAAGCCCACTCTTTTATCAATCCATGTCCAATTTCGCCCATCGGATCCAATTCGGTTAATTTTGGTTTCATCAGACCACGTGACTTTATTCCAATCGTCAACAGTCCAATGATCATATTCAACCCACTGTTTTCAGATTTCTTCGAATAGTTTTTTCACTGACATCTATTCCATAACTATTTTTTAGAACCTCATTGGTTTCACTCGCAGTGTTTGTGGCAGCAGTTAATATTAAACGCTTTTTCGGTCGGCCTCCATGTTTCTTTTCCGTTGATATTTTAAATTGGTTATTATTTTGCTAATCATACCAATTGATATATTTAATTTTTTCATAAAATTCTGTATGATATTCCCTTATTTATCTCCTCTGCAACATTTATTTTAAAATCATTGTTTTTAGCAGCACCCATATTGAACGTGCTAAAATAATGAAATATTTTTATTAAAGATTGATTAGAATGGTATCACAATTATGACAAAAAAATTCACTTACGAATTATATTTATGTTCAATCACTAACGACACGTTTTTATTAAATATCCATGAACTGTCAATTCTGTTCACAATCTTATTTTTACTTTCGTTAAGAAATAACTTAGTTTGAAAATAACTGCTCTGTTCTTAAATGTTGTCAACGAATAAGGAATGGAGGGATAATGGTACAATATGAGAACTGCGATGGCCGTGTAATATTCGTGGTATAAAAAATACTATAATATCTATTAATACTATATTGTGAACACTTTTGTCCGTCACTGTATATATATATATATATATATATTTATATATGTAAAACAATAAAAAATAATAATAAAATATAAATATATATATATATATATATATATATATATATATATATATATATATACATATATATATATATATATATATATATATATATATATATATATATATATATATATATATATATATATATATATATATTTATATATGTAAAACAATAATAAATAATAATAAAATATAAATATATATATATTATTATTATTATTATTCATATTTTTTATTGTTTTATATATATATATATATATATTTCTTTTTTGAAAATTTATATATTTCTTGTTCATTTTCCTTTTATTTTCATACTGTATTAAAAATAACTAAAAATGTCTTTAAAATAAATACATATGTATTTGATTTACTTCCAAAAGCATATGTATTTATTTTTACTAAACTGATGTAGTTGTTTTTATATGGAAAATTACTACATAATTTACCAGCTTTTCTATATGAAATTTCAATACATATGTATTAAAAACCTACATTTTGTCTTTATTTATACTTCCAGAAATATGTAGAGATATTACTACATATGCCTTTAATTTTACAATAATATGTAGATATTTTACGTTGTTGTGATAATTTATTAAATAACATATTTATTTTTGTAATCCAGAAAATTATATGAATGAATATTAATATTTTTTTGTTTTATACAAAAAAATAATATACAAGAAAGTACAAATACAACTAAAGATTGTTACCCACAACCGCAAAAAAAATCAACAAAGGAATGACAAGCACTTAAGTGTTTCTGTTCGGTTAAAACACATAAGAATAATATGCTATGGTAAAACCATGCGATGGTAAAACCGTACCATGGTAAAACCATAAAGATGTCATATCAACTATTACTGCCTGAACAGAATACAGGCGATGATCGAAAAATGAGAGAGCGAACATTAAAAACAACAAATTTTGCCATCTCAATTCTAACGTCATGGCGCACCACATCAGCAAACTACTCATCTACAGCTGCGTGAAATATTTGTATACTGCAGAGTTGACAACTAAGTTTTAAAACCAAAAATATTCAGCGGTAAACTTAGGTGGCAGCTCTATAGACATCTCTCATTAAGACGGTTCGGTCAGATGCTACGGACAGTTTTGGTTTATTTATATACCTCTTTCGCAGTCATCCGTCGTGTGCAAAAAAAAAACAACAACAACAAAACCAGTTTCTGCAATATGAAACCAAAGAATTCGTTTATACCTGCACGAGGGACGACCTTTCGTAATCCGTTCGTCAGTGATCCCACACGAATTGAAATTAAAGCAAAAAAACAAAACATCCATACAATTTGTGCAATATGTAGATAACGAATTTTCCATACATGGTGTAGTAAAAAACAAGACAAATAAAGGCAAATGTATTTAAAAACCAACAAAATTTAGTAGACATATATTTTTCAAAACAAAGACATAAAATGTATATAATTTGCTATAGTAATTTTTTCGGAGTATAGCTTTAATAAATTAGTGGCTTTTTGACAAGTCTTCCATATACATTCGAATATTATTTTAAATTGGAAATTAATTTTTTATTATTGGTGACGCTAAACATTTGGTTTTAAAAATATAAACAAAACTTAGCTGTTTTTGAAAGTAAATTATGTTTTCATATTTAGAGTCATTTTAATAGGGCTGTTAATATTAGAATTTTATATAATAAATTCAATTTTAACTAAATTTTTATAAAAACAATTAACTTTAAGTGATACATATTTTTGTATACAGAGAATTTATAGTAAATTTATAGAATATAATTTATAGAATAATTTATAATAATGTGTAAAAAATGTATAATTATATATAATATTAAACTATAATACACAAAATAATTGTATAATACATTTTATGTATTATGTAGTACACATATTTCAAAAACAAAAAGTACAGAAAACAAATACATATTCTAATTTTTTCGGTGTAAAAATGACTTTTTTTTTGCACCCTGTGCTTTTCAATTTGCTGGCGTTTCGCTATATTTTAGTTTTGACGTTTGAGCCACGCGTTTAACTTTATGTTATTGTTATGTTTTTCTTTAGTGTTTAGTTTGGTTTTATGTTTATATAAATTTTAATATGTATTTATTTTGCAATGTTTATATTGTGAATTATTGTACAAATATAATTTATATATAGTGAAAATAAATGTGTTTTTATTAATTTTAGTTCATGTTCTCTGGTTTTTTGTTGATATTTTCATTTACATTTTTATTTGGTTTCTTGCTCTGTTGATTGCGTTTTTTTTTTCTTTCCTTGAGCTCGGTTTCAACCGTGTCGATTTGTCGCCAAATGTTCCTGGCCTGCTGCCACGATGCGTTTAAATGTCGCTAGATGTCTGCGCAGGTAAACTAGTAGGCCTCCTCTTCTGTGCTTCGGTTTTTTGTCACTGGAATTTGTGTTAGCCGTTTGTCTCTGTGTTGTTGCTGCGGTTTTTTATACTCGTCCATCGAGATCGGTTGCGGTTGTTGCTTCGAAATTGGTGCAGCGGTGTAACGCGGGACATCGCACATTGGGAAAAAATGATCAAATACGCGCGCATTGCTGTTTTTTTAATTTCCAGTCTATACTAATAAAGATAGGTATTTATATATTTAGATATTCTTAAAGATATTTCTTTGGAGAATCGAGTGGCATAAGTAAGTGGTACCCTACACCGATACCCTACATTTAAAAAGTAACTTTGTTGTATATTTTGTAAAATTGCTCAGATGCGTAAAAATGAAATATAATATATCGAGGGCTTATATTCAATACAGTCTATCTACAAAAACACAGTTTTCAGGAGAGCAAAAAACTGATTAAATCGCAAACCGTAAAAGTGGCGATCAATATTTCTTCTACAATATTAAATAAAAATGGTCTTTATATGATTTAATTTAAAAAATTCAGCAATTTCGCGCTATTCGTCGTACTATGTGATCAATGTCTCTGAAAAAACGAGCAGATAGAGCATATTGCACAATATTGTAGTGGAGATAGATCACAAAATATTCTTGGAATCGGCGATTTGTTAATTTTTTTATATCCTGGTGTACAAAATTCACCGACTAATTTTTGTTCCACCATTTTCGGTTCACGAGGTATATGAATAAAAAAATCAGTTAACTCTTGTATGGCTATTTTAAAATCATTAATGTTATCCTAAATATTTAAAGTAACATCCTATTTGGAAGGATATGGATGTATTGACCCCGTAAATATCTTACGAATCCTTAACATAAAAACTTTCATTAAAAATAGCACTAAAGATCATGTCTGGAAATACCATAAACGCAATGGTACAAGCTATATTTCAGTACAGACTAAATTCAAATTTCGTCCTTTAAGGCTTCATATTAGAATAGGAAAAAATTTTTGAAAAGTTAGTTTTCCGTATACGAAAAATTCTTTTTAGTAATTCCAATGGTTTCTATGATATTGTGTATCCATTGAGAAAATGTGACGCCATCCTTCGTTAACCGAATTCATTGTTTTCACATAAATTTCATATCCTTTTTTATACAAATTGAGTCGTTTCTTTATGAGTTATGATGGACCAGACCGACGGATGGACATCACGAAATTGACTCATAAACTTACGCTTAAGAAAAATATATATACCTGCCTGCAACGATTATTTATAGTCATTACAAACATTTAAGCAAAAATTGTGTGTAGATAGACACTATTTCATTCATAAAAACTTATTTATATAGATAGACAAAATATTAAAATGAAAATATATAGTAATAGAAATATTTTTTTTGTTCTAAATTAATGTCATAGATGCAGCGGTGATTAGTGAAGATTTCTGCATCAAAACCTCATTTTCGTCAAAATTGTCGATAGGCAGTATATATATTTTTTAAGCCCTCGATATATATTTTTGATCGATATAACCTTGGTTAATTTGTGTATACATATTCCGTCTATTATCCACGATTTAAGACTGTTGAACCATCAACGAACTCAACACTCTACTATGTAGTAAAAAATCTTTTTTTTTTAATTTTAATGTTGTGAATTTGTGTTCCATTGTACATTAATATTTCAAAATATTTTTAAAAAGTATAGGGTTGGCTATATATATTAAAATAAATAAAACCTGATCCAGCCATGATTAAAAAATAACAATGATTAATTATTAGATACACAAAATCACAAATAATATTTTATTTTCAACTTTCTTCACTTTTTCACATTATTTGACACATTTACAACAAATTAAATTTTAAGTAAACAAGTAAGTACCGTTATAATTAGGGCTGTTCTATAAATTGTTTTACATGAAATTCTGATTAATCGCAATCACGATTCATAAATTATTCGATTAATCGTATTGTTTAATTATCCGAAAATAAGATTAATTAGTTAAATAAAACTTTTAATTAATGAAAATACTTTTTATTTGAGAACATAGAAATCGCTGTTTAAAAAGATATACAAAACAAAGTTTTGTTAAAAAAAAACAAAAAATTACAAATGCCGAAAAAGATACGTAACAAGTTTAATATAGTTATTTATAATCATGCCAATAACAAAATAATTAATCGTACTTTAAATAACCATATTTTTGATTAATCGAGTAATCGTTTTTTAATTAATCAAAATTCTAATTAACCGAATAATAGTATTTTCGGTTAATCAGAAAAATATGACACATCGAAAATTTGATATATCGTGTTTACGATTAATCAGACATTCCGGTAAAACGATTAATTGTACATACCTAGTTAGAATCGTGCATTATTATTAATACCCAGCAGGAAATGACATTATTGACAACAAAGTGATAAATTGATGAAATTGTAGAATTTATTGATTTCGTCCATTTTTGCAAAACATATTTTTATGTGCATTCTAACATTGCATTTTAAATTTTATAATAATAACTCAAATAATTTACGAATTATTGGTTCCTTAGGAGTTACTAAGAAAATAAAGATGGTTACCAGAAATATCACAGCCCTAAATATCAAGTTATTTACAAATTATTTAGATCGGCTTTAAGACAAATATATTTCAAAATCTGACAAATACGATAAATATTGCTGGCAACCATCTTTCAAATTTACGATTATTTATAGCAACTATCAATTAAACATCTTACAAATAGGAAAATAGTTGTGGAATATTTGAAAAAGGTACTCCATTAGAATTCGCGGAGTAATTTTTATTGAATTAAAATAAAATGAATCAAATGTATTTTTATTTATTCTAAAATAGTATCCTGATTATACATCGCCATCGTGTTTATAAATCCTTAGAAGGTAAAATTGTAAAACGACTTGACACTTCTTCGCGGAATAGCCAAGTTTGCCTTCGCTGCTATCATCAAAGTAAACTCTGAAAAGAAATATTTGCCATTACGTCTTGATAATTTCAATCCCAGGAAATTTTATTTTCACTTTTACCATTAAAATGTAATATTTGACTCTTTTTACACTGTTGGATTTACTTAATTGTTGTGAACAACTCGAGCGTAAGGAAAACGTACCGCATTTTCCTTTTTTATAGTAGTGAACTGTCAAAATACCTCAAAAGTTTTGTTGCAAATGTCCAAGAAATCAGGATGTTTGCTATCAGTTAACTGTAAATATCTCAATTATCATTGCTGTTGTGGGAAACGTCTCATAACTATCTACATATATGTTATATTTAAAAAATATTAATAGTTTTGCTGCAACTTTATTGAAACTTACGGGATGTTTGAATATTTGCTACCCCACTGGCTGTGATGTGCGTTGGCGTCACAGCCGATCACCAGTGGCAGGTTCCGTGTGTTCGCATAGTCTGCAAGTTTTTGGACTGCTCTCGGAGGGGGGTCTTCTTCGTCGTATGGCATATAGGCTGAACTGAGAATTATCGTTTTGTATTGCCACCGTGTCATCATTACTGTACATGTGTAGGAAGAAAGCATTTAGTGTTTTTCTAGCTAGAATACAGCATCTTATCTTACCTCCATTTGTAGAGTGAAACAGATTGCATTGTTTCGATCTTAGCCCTTGTACCTGGTTATGTGCTATCCAGGGTTCTTGGACTAATACCACGTCTACATCGTCTTCGGCTAAAAGGAGCATTAGGTCGTCTGTTGCGGCTTTGCAGTGGTGCAAATTAATTTGCACTACCTGCAACTGGTACGACTTTTTGCCCCTTTTCATCGTCATTCTTCTCGGTCCACGCCCTCACTGGCCCAAGCCCGAACTTCAGCATGCCATCTCTTTCATCGAGCAGCCGCGCTGAATGCCTGTCAACAACGAAGAGAAACACCTTCCCTTATAAATAAACACGCTCAATGCCGTGCGTTGAGCGTGTTTTGGGCCGCCAACAGTTTGACTATGAATGCATCCTCATGTTTTGCAGGAGGAGGAATCCATATCCTATACTGAAGGCGAAGTGGTAGCGCGGTGATCACTTTCAGTTTTGAACCCTTCCAAAGTTCACCAATTTTGGCGATGGAACTGATTAAAAATTCCAGTGATTCCTGTGAGCCGCATGCTACGACTTTAACCCCTTTGTACCATCCTGCGCCGTCGAAATTGTAGTCTCCTAGAATACCGGCTTCGACGCGCACCATCATCTCCTTGAGGACTTTATTCTCTACAAGCAGCCATCTTTCCGAATTGATCATGCCATCAGGATCCGATTCGTCAATGATGGTCACTTGTAGATCCGCTGGAGTGGCCTCGAAACTGGTGGACTTTTTGATCCGTTTCGGGGTTTTCTCCTTGCGTTTTTCCTCCGACCTTTGCCTCTTGGCTGACGGCCTCGAGGTTCCGGCCTTTTCACCCACTGAGATTTTGCTGTCCAAAACCTCGTGGGATTTGAATCCCGATTTGGAAGCATCCTCCCTTTTCCCCGAAGCCTTTCCCTTGTTCGCCTTTTTAGGGGCAAGTAGGGGTGGTTTTTCAGGGGCGCAGGTGCTTGAAGCAGCCTTTCCCTTTTTCGCCTTTTTAGGGGCAAGTAGGAATGGTTTTGCAGGGGCGCAGGTGCTTGAAGCAGCGAGTGCTGGAGCTTTGCTGAGCTCCCTCCGTACGTAGCTTTTCACCACCTGCGTGGATATCAATCCCGGGATTCCGGGATTTGAGTCAAATCAGTCCCGAAAAACTGATCCCGGGATCATCGTTTAATCCAGGGATTTTCGGGATGACAAAAAATGCTTGTTGATCAATTTTTAATGGTTTATTAAAAGTATTTCAATGGTTTTATACATATTTCGTGAAAAAGTAAATCTAAAATTTAATGGACTGTAATCTTAAAACACTAAAGGCCTTTTTTTACAAATTAACCAACGCTCAGCGGATGCCCCCTATACATGTAAAGCACAGAGTTGATCGTAAGAAGGGATGATAGGTTAAAAGGAGGGGGGAAAGATAGAGTAGTATCGGTGAATGTTTGTTTTGAACTTGCCAATATCAAAAATGTCGGGAAAAACGGACGCAGGGAGATTGTTCCACAAACAAATCGTGCGACTGAAGAACGAATTATCTCTATAATGCGTGGTTCTGTTGAGAGCGGAGTGGACAACGAAGGGGTGGGCTTGGTTTGACGCCCGTGTAGAACGAGAGAACACACGACCTGGTGGAATCAGGCAATGTATTTCCCTCGAACACTTGCCGTTGTAATACCTATAAAATAGGCTTACACACCCAACGGTCCTTCGGTGCTCAAGAGAACCAGTAGACGATCAACTTCATCCTCTATTGAATATATTGCACGTTGTTGGATTCGGTCCAGGAACTCCAAGGAAGATTTTGAGGCCCCTGCCCAAATGTGCGAATTTAATTTCATTTTAGGCCATACATAGGTAGTGTAGACAGTGCTTAAGTCAACAAGAGTGAAGTATCTTTTACACCATTTTAAAATACCGAGGCACTTGGCCGCTGCTTTGGACACATTAAATATGTGGTCATTCCAACGGAGATCACATTGAACTGATATTCCCAGAACGACAAGAGCAGCTGCTTGCGCAATATCCACTGCACCCATATTGAGGGGAGGTGGGGGTGAATCCATTCCTTTGTGAGATAACAGACAACATTGGGTCTTGCTTGCATTAAAATCTACTCTATTTGCAACATCACACTCGGAGATTGATTTAAGGTCATTATTGAGTGTATCATACATAGTGCGTCTTTTACTCTCAATCCCCAAAGAGTTTGGGCGCTTGTTGAACGAGTATGAATGACAAATGTTATTGTCATCTGCAACGGAATAAATTGGGTTCTGGGTCAATGACAGAAGGTCATTGATAAATACCAGAAATATGGACGGGGATTGGACGGAACCCTGCGGCACTCCAGAATTGATGAAATGTTGTTCCGAAAGAACACCATCCTACGCAACTCGTATTGAACGACCCTGGAGAAAACTCGATATCCATCGAGTAAAAGATTCACCGACACCATATGCAATTAGTTTTGAAACGAGGGCTTTGTGCCACACTCGATCAAAAGCCTTGGAGATATCAAGAGCAACAGCCTTGCTCTCCCCGAAAAGGTGAACACAATTATTCCACATTTCGGAGATGACCGCCATTAAGTCACCTGTGGATCTGGCCCTATGGAAACCATATTGACGGTCACTGAGCAATTCGTTGTGCTCAAGTTAGTTCACAAGGTGGAAGTTAATTACGCTCTCCATTACCTTGGAGAGTGTAGAGCATATTGCAATGGGTCGGTAATTGGCAGGGATCGTAGCCTCGCCCTTTTTCGGAACTGGCTGGACATTGGCAACCTTCCAACAAGATGGAAAAACTCCTGTCGTGTAGGAGATGTTGAAAAGGTTACGCAACGGACAAGCCAGCGTTGACGCGCACTTCTTCAACACATGGGCAGATATGCCATCTGGCCCAGAGGCTTTGTTAATGTTGAGGTTTGCTAAAACCTTTTTAACTGCCCGAGTTCGAAAATGTATCTCCGGCATTGCAGAAGAAACGAAATCGACGACAGGCAATGGTTGATTACTATCTGGGAGCGTTGAATTATTTGCAAATAATTCTGCCAAGAGATTAGCTTTATCAACCGGGTCAGTGAAGGTCTGGCCATTCATAATAAGAGTTGGAGTAGACGATTTCGTCTGATTCTTCATCCTTTGTACAAATGACCAGAAATTTTTACTACCTCTGTGGTAGAGTAGGACTTTTTTGCGCGCGTTTTGTTCGTGAAGAAACTTTACGCGCGAGATCACAGCATTACAGCGATTCTTAGCCTGTATGCGAAGTCTTTCTGTGTCAGCATTCCTGTTAGAGCGCCAATTCTGAAAGGCTTCCTCTTTCGACCTGACTGCAATCCTGCAAGTCTCATTAAACCAAGAGTAGTCCTTGGGTTTAATGCTAAGCTTAATGGACCGCATACCTAATAAAATAATATTTTGTACCATTATAGCCGCGGCATTTATGTCTCTGTCAGCGAAACACAATTTCCAATTAAAGTTGCGAAAAAAATCATTTAACGCAAACCAATTTGCTTTTTCGTAAAGCCATACAGTCCTCTTCGGGGCTTTAATCGAAGAGGCGCGTAAACTAGAATAAGAAAACTCAGCGGAAACAGTACAGCGGAGTTACCAAGAGGTGCAAGGACTTTTACATCGCCGGCAACAACAATTTTACTGCCTGGAAATTTCTCCAATATAGTTGAGATCGAATCACATAAGGCATCCAGCTTATTACAGGTGGAAACCCTATCTAGATTCGGACTCCTATAAAGAAACACAAGTGCATGGTGTGTGTTTGGATTTTGAATTTAACCCAAATTGTATTAAATTCGCTATCCGACACACTATGTTGTTGCTGCAGTTGATACGCAACGTCACACCGAATAAATAGAGCAAGGCCCCTATGGACAGAGAATAATGGCAATAGGTGATAACCAGGCACATGAAAATCCAGTGGATCTGTACCCTCATGAACCTGGGTCTCACCTAGCGAAATTTTTGCGACATTTGGTTTATTGTTGTTGTGTTTGTGGGTTTAATGTTATTTTTAATTTGTTTGGTTTATTGTTAGCGCTGTTTTATTGATATTAATTTTCTTTATTTTTCGACATAAGTTTGTTTTGTAACTATTAAAAAACGACACTGGACTTTGTTCGAATTTTTACACAAATAATTTAATAATTTTTACACAGTCCCCCATGGCTATGTTGACACTACGCATTTGAAGACAGTCGAAAGATTTACTACACGCTAAAAAGGGGCTGTCCCAAATATAATTTTGTAGGCATTACATATATCTTTATAGCTTTATGCATACAAAAGACTTATTGCATTTCCAAACAGTATTATAATAACAGCCAAACATATTTTTGTTTTCGTTCAACTATATTTATCTTTAGAATGAATAATTTTTGACGTTGCTGCAAACATGTAAACATATTGAGGTTTACATTTCATTTTAATGTAAAAAAAGTATATTTACTTCTAACAATTTTTTTCACAATATTAATTTTTTTCCTTTTTTTTTATTATTATTTATATTATAAACTTTAACTTTTATTTTTTTTTATTACACATCTTTTATTTATACTTAATAATTTTATTTCCATTTATTGTTCCTATTTTGAGTTTAGTGAATTACGGATGAATTGGATATTTCAGATATATCTGGTATTAACAGTAGTTGGCGGTACTTGAACAAATTAATCCACCAAAAAAACTTTTTTTGACCTCCAAAGAATATTTTTTTGACGTTGGATGTGTTAAATAACAGAAATTACAAACTTATATTAATATCTGATGAAATATATCTGTTTCTACAGAAACATTAATATAGCAAATTCATATAAATCCACGATTAAATAATAATAATAATAGTTTGGCACTACAGTCCTATAAGAACTTATGCCGAGCTCTCTCACCATTTTGAGCTTTGCGTGTTATATTTGTACTCAAAGTGGTGGGACCTACAGTTTATTGCCGAATGCGAACGGCGGTGAGAGCTTTTCATAGGCAATGTTTTACTCTCGTAGGTTTGCCATTTACTGCCGAGAGGTGGCGCGGTATAGAAAAATGTTTTCTATGAAAATATGTTGTTAGCCCCAGTCCAGGCTTGAACCGGGGACCTTTCGGCTCGCAGTCCCACTGAGCTACCGCGGCTACTACGATTAAAGCAATGTATGTTTAAATATCGTATAATTATATCTGAACAAAATAATTATACAATCGAATTAAAATGTAATTAAATTTTATTCCTAGTATTTATATGGTTATTTTGAACTACGTTTATAATTATATTAAACAAATCTTTTCTATCCCTGTATCATCTTTTGCCGAATTAAATCCGGGTTTCGGATAGCGATAAAACTGAAACCGTTATCAATGAACGTAACCTTTATTAACATTAAAAATATTATTTGGTGATACAACCTCAAAATAGATTCATTTGAGTTTTGTTTGAGTCTTTATTGTTTATTATTCAAACATAAATATGGTATTTTATGCCTTTGTTATTATTTTTTAAATCCCCAATTTTTTATTCCCGAAATTTCGGGATTGAAAAATAGTCCGGGATTGACATCCCTAATACAGACATATGAAAAGACGGGAATGGCAAACGGACTTGTTGAGTGATGCTGATCAAGAATATATATACTTTTATATACCGACCAATACCTGAAAAAGCACTGTGATATATTCATTACTTCTGTTTAAATTGGTTTTCATGAGCATTTAAGGGTTAGGTATATAGTATGATCGTGATCCAAAAATGTTATAAACTGCTAAATTTTATATTTTTTTGAATAATACTGATAAAAAACGTATATTTACATTCAAATATCCTTTGAACAGGTCATGCTATTAACATGAATTATAAGTTAGATAAGAGACCTATCTGTCTTTGTTATGTGATAAAAATTTGGTTGTCTTTCACTTATAAATACACGTATTTGAGTACACCCATTATATCGTTGTACCTTTTTTTCATATTTTGAAGAAATAAGCCTCAATACAGATGGCTATAACTCGGAAGTGGTATGAGATATTTACGTAAAAAAACGGGAATTTTTATCTGCATTCACCTTTTATATAATAAGCAATTCAAATGAAACATTCCCGTAAATTTTTGTTTTTGTATTTGATAATTTTTCCCAACGTGCGCTACTTCAAGAAATTAAAAAGCTTTTCAGCGTTACCTATTCATTTATAAATTTCGTCGTCATTTAGATCAGCGAAAGGCAAATCTGACCAAGTGCATTTGAAACCCACTTCAAGAAAATCACTTTGTTTCAAAACATTTACTGTCGTCAACTCTATGCTTGAAAATCAAATGAATGTATTGCTCACAATAACAAAAAACCAAGTACTGTCAAAACAAAACACAAACAAAACTGAAGTGAAGTGAAGAGGTCTGCTGATGTGCAATAAAAATTCAAATACTGAAATGAAATGAGCTTATGACACCGAGTAGTTGGTACATTTTTCATTTTTTTTTATCATTCTTTCTTAAGGAATTTTCATTAATATTGAAATATAGAAAAAAATAAAAGGTATAAGACAATTATATAATACTTTATATTAAGTTTTTTATTAATCAATTTTTTTTTTCATTATAATTTTTTTTTTATTATTTAATTAGAAAAACATTTTTTTTTTTTGGATATATTGCTTTTTGACCAAAGCAATATATCGTAAATTTTTTTTTTAATAATGTTTGTTGAATTTTTTATTAACACATAAATACCAACAAAAACATTACTTCAGTCGAACGAGCGGCAGATTTGATGTTGTTTTCAATGTTCGTTTTCTCACGTTACTAGTTGCGCTCACTCGCTGCACCCACTGTATTCGTTGCATGTTCAGCGACAGTGTTGTCGTTTAGTTTTGTTTTTCAAAACATTGAATGTTTTGAATGGCTTGATGTTTTGACAGTGCTTGACACCTATGAAACAAAAACTGAAGTAAAGTGAAGTCGCTCAGAGAGACTTCACCATAATACTGTCCATTGTCATTTGCGAAATTAATTCAAAACTGTAGAGTGCAGTAGTGCATATTTGCAGAGGAAACTTCAAAACCATTTGTGCAGATGTCTAATGCACACTATAACAAAATGCTTAAGTGTTTGTGCGTTTGAAATACCTTGCACTTAAAACAATGTTGGTTGAAAGCTCATGTAAAAGCTTTTTGTTTATCTTTTATTTCGTACGATTGAAATATTGATTTTGTGTGCTTTTTGTTGTTTTTTGTTTGTTATACCACTCTCTGCTTTCTACAGGACCACGGCGTGGACGTGCCCTTTTTTAGTTTTTATTTCAATTAAAAACATTTTATTTAAATTTAACTTAAAGTAAAGACAAAAAAGGTGAATTATAAAAAAAACAAAAAATATTAAGCCAATATTAAATTAAATATTTTTATAGTGTGCAATAAAACAAGATGCGATTTTAAAATAATAGAAATAAAGCAGCGATGCGCGGTGTTGCTTGCATGACAGCTCAACAGACCATACGTATACCAACCATAAAAGCTCAAATGCACGCGTGCATGCAAATGCCCTTCACTGATTTACATAAATAAATAAATATTTTTCTCAACAATCAGCATTTCATTTTATCCTATTCGAGGCTTATAGAAAGGCGTTATGACGATGGTGCCAAAGTAAAACAAAAGCGTCTGTTCATGATAAACAACATTGCAAAAGAAATCAAACGTGTTTGTTTTAAATTAAAATATTAAATATATTTAAATACCCTAGTTTTGTTTATCTTTTATTTCGTACGATTGAAATATTGATTTTGTGTGCTTTTTGTTGTTTTTTGTTTGTTATACCACTCTCTGCTTTCTACAGGACCACGGCGTGGACGTGCCCTTTTTTAGTTTTTATTTCAATTAAAAACATTTTATTTAAATTTAACTTAAAGTAAAGACAAAAAAGGTGAATTATAAAAAAAACAAAAAATATTAAGCCAATATTAAATTAAATATTTTTATAGTGTGCAATAAAACAAGATGCGATTTTAAAATAATAGAAATAAAGCAGCGATGCGCGGTGTTGCTTGCATGACAGCTCAACAGACCATACGTATACCAACCATAAAAGCTCAAATGCACGCGTGCATGCAAATGCCCTTCACTGATTTACATAAATAAATAAATATTTTTCTCAACAATCAGCATTTCATTTTATCCTATTCGAGGCTTATAGAAAGGCGTTGGGACGATGGTGCCAAAGTAAAACAAAAGCGTCTGTTCATGATAAACAACATTGCAAAAGAAATCAAACGTGTTTGTTTTAAATTAAAATATTAAATATATTTAAATACCCTAGTTGTTCAAATTTGACCCCAAATTGTGAAGAACCCAGGGAGAATTCTGATAGAGCAAAACGGACTTCAGATAAGAGATCAGCGACCCCATGTTACCCTAAAATCGTTATCAAAGCAGGGAATATGCCTTCTACACCTGGAAACTTAAAAGGTTGGAATTAGAGATGGGCGCGTACCTGTTCGTACGCCGATAGGTGTCACGCACTAGCACGAGTCCGACGACTAAATTTACAGACATGCACGAGAATTACGATAAAGCACGGGAATTAAAAAGACACGAAGAAACACGGATAACACGACAAAACACGAAAAATGCACATACAAACATGAAAAAGCTGTAGTGAAAAATAATACCGGAACCGTTTAGATTTTAGCCACAATTTTAAAAATCTTGGAACCCAACCCGGAACCGATATTCCAAAGGGTTTAAGTGCCTGTAATAAATAATTCAAAAATTAGATTTGATACTGTTTTATTCTCTTAAATCCACAAGTAAAACTAAAAGTAGCAAAATGTGTTTTTTAAATAAGATCGTTTAAAAAAATGCTTTATTTTGAATGGACGTGCTTATAAGGTGAGCCTTTGATATACTAAGCAGAGACTGTAACAGTTACGAGTAATATACAAAAAAATCAAAAATAAAAATTATTTTTGAACAAAACTTTTTTTGTTCAATAATAACGATTATTTTTGATTTTTAAAATTTTGCTCAGAAATTAAACTCAAATTTCAATTTTTATTTTCAAACTCAAAAATAAAAATTAAAAATTAATTTTTATTATGTTTTGCTCAAGAATAACGATTATTTTTGATTTATACTTTTTTTTACTCAAAAATAAAAATTATGATGCGGAGCGTTGTGCATAATTTGATGTAAGGCATAAATAATGTTCTTACGATGGAAAGGATGAACTCTAGTACTAATTTGGGTCATATTAGTGAACACCTTCGTAGAATCACGTATGCTGGTGGTCAGTATTACAATTAATTTGGGGCCATCGATAAATAAAACTTGAAAACTAATTTTGCCTGCATCTTATTTACTGGAACACATGTTACTACAAAAAAACAAACCTTCAAGTGCGTCATTGAAAATTTTATGGGTGAATCTGTTCCAATGGCTTTACTGAAGCACCCAAGTGCATCATTGGATTTTTTTGGTGAATCTGTACCAATTCGATTACAGAAGCATCTAAATGTGTCATAGGAATTATTTTGGGTTAATCAATTCCAATGGGATTACAAAAGCTTCCAAGTACGTCATTGGAATGCTGCATTGAAACTTTTTTGTTTGAAATTTTCCATTGAAGCAATATATATGATCCTTGGAAATGATTAATCCAAACAAGTTTTATTGACGCTTATGGATGTGAAGTTATGACCATTGTAACATATTCACACAAAAGCCGAAAGGTCCACGGTTCGATCGCAGTGACTGTCAATACCAAATATAGATATATTTTTCAATACAACGCTTCCTCTCGGAACACAGTCTGCCCAAACGCTCTTAAATCGGGTGAAATTGAGTATTGTCTGAACCACTCAACCGATTTTAAAAATTTAAAAAGTGTTGTACAGACAGAACTTGAGGGAACTTAAGTTTTGAAAATAGAGTTTGTATATTTAATAGTTATGGAGATAAAAATCAGTAAAGTTGAAAATTTTTTCATGAAAAATCTTTCAAAAATTGTAAAAAATCCCAAAGTTTTTTAAAATTCTTTTGTTTATGGAAAGCTTACATTGAGATTTGCTTAGATGAGAAAATATCTTGTTTAGTTTTAAAGATATAGACTTGAACATGATTTTTTTTTACATTTTTGAAGACTTTATTTTACATATTTTTACATAGATTGTACATTTTATCATGAAATAAAAATATGTGTAAGGAACTTTTATAAACAATTAACACATAAATCATAAACACATAAATCACATAAATGTAAACCGTTTTAAAATATCTCAAGTGGTTTAGTAAATATAAAATTGTAAAGTCAAATTTGTTTTTTATTTCCAATTTTTTCATTTTTTTTGAGTTATTTGACTTTTACGGAAATCTCCGTAAGTATTTTTTTCTTCAGTAACACGTACTTTTGTTATATTTTTTTGATAGATAACATTACTGTGAATCTTTTAAATTATAAAACTTATCCAAAATATATTTAACCAATCTGGCAACACTGGTCAAAGTTCAAGTTTTTAATTTTTTTTTTTTTTTACTTTGACCCCCTGCAGAAAAGTTTTCAAAGTCGAAAGCCAAATTTTAAGTAAGATATGTTCAATCAAATTCAATGTTAGTTTTGCATAATTTCCCATACGAAATACAAAATTGGATTCTGGTGTAGATAATTTTGTATTTCGTATAGGAAATTATGCAAAACTAACATTGAATTTGATTGAACATATCTAAATAATAGTTTACCTTATCATCATGATACTTTTGCCGATTAAATACTAACTTTATATACTTCGAACTTATAAAAAATAATTTGGTAATATATACATTTTACAGGTAGATATAACGGTTTTATGACAAGTACTTTTAAAAAATGTATGTTTCCAGAAAAAATGTTGCCATGCACATATACTTCGACGGGCAAAAAATTTTATTTTTACGTTGAGCTTTGAAAACTTTTCTGCAGGTGTGCAAAATCAAAATAAAATGAAAAAATACGAAATTTTAATGAATCATGATGTTAATTAATATGACATTTTGCAAACACATGTAAGGTAAATATATAAGAATCCTTGAAAAGAAAAGATTTTAAGGAATCTCTGTAGCGAATATAAAGACAATCTGTATATAGTTTCTGAACACTTTTTTTTGAAAAAGAAGAAAAATAAAAATAAAAAAAATTAGAAAAAAACAGTTAAATTTGATTGAATATGTCTAAATAAGTATTAACCTTATCATTATGAAACTTTTACCTAATATACACTAATTTTATGTACTTATGCTTTATTAAAACATTTTTAGGAATATATTTATTATAAAGGGAGATATACCGGTTTTAATCTAAGTCCCTTCAAAAAATGAGTATTTTTGGAAAAAATGCTGCACTGCTCATATTCTTCGCCGGTCAAAAAGTAAGTAAGGCTCAAAAAAAAAATAACTCGTCCTTAAAACTGCTTACTTAAAATTTGACTTTTGACTTTGAATACTTTTCTGCAGGGGTCAATTTAAAAAAAAAAATTAAAACTTGGACTTTGACCAGTGTTTTATCATTTGAAAGATTCTCAGTAATGTTATCTATCAATAAAATATAACAAAAATACATGTTCTTGAAGAACAAAAATACTTACAGAGATTTCCGTAAAAGTCAAATTTTCCAAAAAAAAATTAAAAAATGGGAAATAAAAAAAAATGTTCGACTTTAAAATTTTATATTTACTAAACCACTTGAGATATTTTAAAACGGTTTTCAGTGTATAATTTATGTGTTAATTGTTTATAAAAGCCCGTTACACATATTTTTATTTCATGATAAAATGTACAGTCTATGTAAAAATTCTTCAAAAATGTAAAAAAAAATCATGTTCAAGTCTATATCTTTAAAACTAAACAAGATATATTCTCATGTAAGCACATTTTTTTAGATCTCAATGTAAGCTTTTTATAAACAATAGAATTTTAAAAATCGGATAACTTTTGGATTTTTTACAATTTTAAAAATTTTTAATGAAAAACTTTTCAACTTTTCTGATTTTTATCTCCATAACTGTTAAAGATACAAACTTCAATTTCAAAACTTAAGTTCTCTTAAGTTCCCTCTGTACAACACTATTAATGAATTTTTTAAATCGGTTGAGTGGTTCCGATAATACTGAATTTCACCCGATTTAAGAGCGCTTGGGCACACAGTGCGGCAGTCCATGCAAACCTACGTGAGAAAACATGCCTAAAAAAGTTCTCACCGCGCCGTTCGTAGGTCCACTACTTTGAGTACAAATATAACCCGCATAGCTCAACTGGTGTGGGGTTCTACAGAACATATTTCTTTAGATATTTTTTAGTAAACTTGATAGTTAAATTTTCAAACTTCACTTTTTCGATTTATGTCACTTTTGATTCAGCTACAAACATTTCCAAAATTACCTTGGTCAATGTTTTAATGGTTTTTGTTAAAATTGTAGAGGTATTTTGTGCTTTAATCAAAATAGCTGTTTTGCCGAAATTCGAGTTTTACAATAACATAATAATTATAAGCCGAATTAAGAAAAAATATTTTAAACCCGAATCAAAAACTACATTTAATTCTTAGAATAATAGACACCAAAAATTTCCATTTTGCAACATTATTGACCTAGATAACGGCTATCGAAGTTACCTCTATAAAGAAAAGTTGTGATTTTTTGAAGCATCATAATTTAGTGAAATTTTCGAATTTCGAAAAAAAATCAACTTATATATTTTTTTATCTATTCTAAGGTGTATACTAAATTTCATGAAAAACGATGAAAGAAATTTAAAAACCCTGTCGATTTGATGTGGAATTACCCATATATATATATATTGTTTTCATTTTATGGGAAAAATCAATATGTTCCCTATATAAAAAGTACATTTTTAAAAAATTTGACTTTTTCCAAAAACAATAAAAAATGATTCCTTTTCAGAGTGCACCTTGTTGAAAACTATGCCACCAGACATGGTTCATCTGAAAAAATGTTTCAAGTCGTTGTACAATTTTACCCTCGAAGGCGATGCCGATGTATAAAAATGATTCTAAAATAAATAAAAATTCATCATTCATTCAGTCCAAATATTCCGCAACTACCTTCATATTTGTAAGATCTATAATTAATGTTTGTTATAAATAATCGTAAATTTCAAAGATATTTGCCAGCAATATTTATCGTATTTGTCGGATATTTGAGAGATGGTTGTCTCAAAGACGATCTAATAGCCCTATTCTGGCAATGTGAGTGCTCACAAGTCACATCTCAATGAGAGGCGTTTTTCTTGTTTGAATAATTGTGATTAAAATCTCAAATTCGTATTCTGCCAAAGATCTAACAAACAAACTCTAAAGAAATACCCCACACTGTGGAGAAGAGAGTTTATTGTCACATTTGATGTTTTTATTTTAATTAATTGTAAATAAATGTAAACAAACAATTTTAAAACATTCGAATTGCCCAGTAGTAAATTTCAGGCGCAAGAAGCTATGCTAGCACTGATTCTCAAGCAGACAGAACCCCTTCCCGACTAAATGATTTCCTTTCTTCTTTTTTTTATATGAAATGAACATTTTTGTAGGACTTTCCTATTCGTTTCTCAGAGAACGGGTCTCAGAAGGTCTCACAAAATAGTTTCGCTCATTACTGCTAGCATTCCATTAGAAGGTGAGCTAGCAGTGGTTCGCTTTTGTATTTGAAAAATATTAGAAATAGTCACCAAATAGATTGGCAGTGATTCTCTAGAAGGTGTGCTGGAAGTACACTAGCTTCAGTGATGGCAGAATGATGGCAGAAGGCAGAAAATTGAGCACGCTAGTATTTAATTTTATTACGTACGCAATTAAATTATTTATTTCAAAAAAAATATATTTTAGAAATATTTTTAACATTATTAAAGTTTATTTTTTTGAAAGTAACCACGATAAAATAATCTAATACGTGGTAATGTGTCCAACCTATAGAACCCGCGTGAGTGATAAAAATTTCGAAAAAAGTAAAAAAATAATAATTTTATCTTTTCCTAAACTTCTTTACATGAAATAAATAGTTTTAAAATATTAATTGACATGTTTATGATATTGTGATTAAATTAAAATTTTATTATCTTAATAAAAGTAATAAATAATATTTATATCAAATTTTATTACCTACGTAATAAATTTAAATAAAAAGTATTTACTTCAAATTTTATTACGTACGTAATAAATTTAAATAAAAAGTATTTACTTCAATTTTAAATAAAAAGTATTTAATTTAAATAAAAAAGACAACGGGTGGAAAACGTGTCGACAAGTATTTAAATTTATTACTTTTTTATTTAATTTTATTACTTTTTTCCCTCAGTGTACTCAAATGAAAGGTAAATTTCCTCACGATTCCAAATCTATAATTATTTTTTCAATCCTAGCGGCCCCTACACCAATTTATGTTATTTCAATAATATGTATATGTTTTATGAGCCACTTGTATTAATAATTGAATTATACAAGAGTGTATAACATTAAGATTTTTAGATTTCTATAGTAGAAATATATGTGCTGCTGAAATAGCGCGATTTTTTTTTTTATTTTTTATCCTGCGGCGAAAAAAAAATAAAAAAAAGGATTACAAGAACAAAAAAAAGTAAAAGCTTAAAAATCTTAAGGTTATACATGCATATATACTGCAATTATGACATACAACTGGCTCATTGAAATACCATTAATTGCTGTAGGGGCTAGGAGTAACGTATCTTAAAAATAATTACAGATTTGGAATCGTGGATGAGGAAACTACCTTTCATTTGAGTACCCATATGTACTTTTAAGTGGATGCACCAGTTTTTGATTTTTCAAGGTCACCACGGGTCCGAGCGGCGCTTATTTTTAATTTTGATATTTTTTTTTTTGCAAAAATAGAGGGGGTGGCAAATTTTTTCCCAAAGTTTCTACGCTATTTGTACGTTGTAATCTGCTAGATTGAGCATCACAGATTTCCTAATTCTTGTGACCCTATAAGAGTCTCAATTTTTTGGCAGAATACAAAAACATCTCAATTTGAGATTCACCCCAATTTTTGGGAGGTTTTTGACGTAAAATTCTGTTGTGAGAATTTGTGATGCTCATCAGAATAGGGCTATAAATATGTTGTAAATAACTTAATATTTAGGGCTGTGTTATTTCTGGTTATCATTTTTGATTCCTTAATGTATAGCCTCGCTGCAGCTAATGTGTCAGTGATGTTCTCGCAGAAGTTTCGAAAGCTTTTCCTTGTTTGCACATCTTATTTCTTTATTATATGTAATTATAAGGGCAGAATAGACCTGCCAGTCCCCGGTAATCTTTGCACTATTAAAAAGTCTACAAACTTTGGTTCTAAGCTTTGACCAGTGGTTCCTCCAACATGGAGTTTCTCTTTGTCTTGCTACCATTTAGCTGGATGCGTAGGCATCGTTTATTAGTTTTTTCATTAACCATATTTTCCTATTATAAAGGGTTCCCTGCCTGTGTTCTTGATTGGTATTTAGTCTGTCTTTATAAAGATCCCAGTCTGTTTTCTTGGGATTTCTTATATTACTTACTTTTGGTGTAAGCCCAAAAACAATTATTTGCCAGATAAAAATCGCCGGGGCGAGGCTTAGTTTCCACAAATTTTGATCCATTAAAGTTTAGATGCACATATTTGGAACTTGAACTGTAATTTATGTGTAAATTAAAATTAACCAGTTGGGAGGTTAGATCACATGGGAAATTTTAAAGTAGGTATAATTATGATAGTTAGGATTATCATAATTATAGTCGGTCTAAGCCGACTATAAATACCCTACACATATGTGTGGTTACCATTCAAAGTGATATATAGGTCACCAGGGTATACGAATCCTGAAAATAACTACAAACATTCAATCGCTGAAGAATTTCCATTCATTTGATACCCATATTTACAAATGGGTAGGTGTACCGAATATCGATTTTTTTTTTGTGAACCACAAGTCCTTTTGCCGGAAAACATTATTATAATGTATTTGAGCATGATATCAATATACATTTGACCAAAAAAGTTTACTTAAGCAAGTATACATAAAAATTGATCTTTATATGTACATTTTATATGATGTTTTTGAACATAAGTGGTCGGATCATAGGTCACAATGGACCGATCTTGCCAATTTGCACATACAGCGTAGGTATATTAGTAATCTAAGTTATAAGTTTCATTTATCTAGCTCTTCAATTTTAAAAGTTGTAGGGATTTCAACAGACAGACGGACAGACAGACAGACAGACGGACGGACAGACGGACAGACAGACAGACAGACGGACATCGCTAAATCGACTCAGGAGGTCATGCTGATCAAGAATATATATATGTTTCCATACCGGAGATGCTTCCTTCTGGGTGTTACAAACGGTGTACCAAACTGAATATACCCTTTCACTCTTAGTGTAGGGTATAAATATACACAACATGCGCAGAATGGCTGTTGTGTAGTGTAATTTATCGACTGACGAAGTTGGCAACGTTGTGCAGCATTTTCTACCTATGCCGTCTTTTGCCATCGTTTGAACATATAGATGTTTAAAAACGAACAAAAAAAAATTGGATTTAAATAAATGTATTGTTCCAACATTCTTCTTGTATACGAAGTTGGCACTCGTTGAGCAGAATTTTCTACCTACGTCTCTTTTGTCGTCGTTTGAAGTATGTATAGGGTCATTTTAAACATACTGATATTTAAAAACAAACAAAAAATGAATTCTTGTATATAGTTGACAATCGTTGATCGGCATTTTCGAGAAAACGTGTTCGCGTCGGTAATAATTTTTAAATTTGTAAATTAAATAAATATATAAATTGTGTTATAAAAAATACTAATAGTAACAGAGTATAATATAGCACAGTTTATAATTTCAGAAAATATGTAAAAAAACCACAAATAAAAATCAGTGTTTCGATTTACAAACAGAATTTGGCACGTTTCTTTACAAAAGCCTGCGTGAATTCCTTGCCTACGCTATGTGCTGTACTGAGATCAACTGTAACTGTACCAAATATAAAGCGAGTCTGGATCGTCTAGTTTAGCGTCTGCTGGTGCAATTGTGCATTCATTGATGCAGTCACTTGTACTTCAGTTTTAAACCAATTATTTATTTATGCATTTAAAAATTTGTATATGAATTCTATTATTATAATTTTCCACTGTGCATGTATAAAAAGTTTTTTTTACAGATTTTAATAAAAATTAATAAAAAAACAACGTTTTATTTTTATTTTATTTTCAGGATTTCTTTCCAAAAATATTTAAATATGTTTCTATACAAACATACTACTTTTTGAACTGAAACAACTGATATGTTTCACTGGAAACATATTTATATTCAGGTCATTCAAAATCATGTTTTAATTTGAATATATTTATGTTTCGGTTCAAATATTTATTTTGTTTGGATGTAGTAATTATTATGTTTCCATTAGAACATACACCATTTTAAAGGGCAACATTAAAATGTTTCCGTGATATTATAATGTAAGTCAGTGCTGATTACAACACTGTTCAAGTCTAAATACAACCCTGTTTACAAATGATTTATTAGACAATTATATATTATGTTTACATAAAATTCCAAACATACATGTTAATGCCTGCAAAATTATGTTTGGGAGAGCCCTTTTTTTGCAGCGTGCACATATATGGAACAATAGCAACAAAGTTAACTCCGCCCTTTATTATAAATGTTCCATTATCAGAATGAATAACTTATATATCACAGCATTGCCACCTAATAGCAATAAAATAATCTCCGCCCTTTATTGTAAATGTTCCGTTATCAGAATAAATAACTTATATATCACAGCATTGCGAATAATATTGCGTATGTTCCATACATGTTATTAGTGACCGCTTTGGAATAAAACATTATTAGTTTGCAACACTGATTTCAGAGGTAACTTAAAAGGTACACATATGCCACAATAGTTTGTGGCAATTGTCGAGCCGTGGTTGCTTGGGTAGTTACAAATGTTGGTGTATTTCCCACTAAAGGTGGCAGAGTTGGCATGGGGCGGATTTTCCTATGGGCCTTCGTCTCTGCAATAGCAGCCCATCTGCTTGTTGTGGATTTCTCTTCTGTCACTTTTTCTTCCCTGGGTGCTTCACACTTAACAGTCTTCGCCTGTTCCGTGGTCTGAGCTACCTTAGGTACTTCTTCTTTCTGTTTCGGCTTCTTTTGACCCTGGCGATTATCCTCATGGAGATGAGCCTCCATTCGGTCCGCCAGTTCGGATGCAGTTAAGCCCTGCTGTTTTAGTGTTTTTTTTCAACTTTGGAAGATTTGGTGTGGAATGCTTCTAATATATAAAAACTTTTACTTACTGCATAAAAAAACCAGTTGGGAAGGTTAGATCACATGGGAAATTTTAAAGTAGGGACATTTTATAGTAGGTGTTATTATGAATAAGATTATCAAAATTATAGTCGGTCTAAGCCGACTAAAATACCCTACACATATGTGTGGCTACCATTCAAAGTGGTATATAGGTCACCAGGGTATACGAATCCTGAAAATAACTACAATCTTTCAATTGCTGAAGAATGTCCATTCATTTGATACCCATATTCACAAATGGGTAGGTGTACCGAATTTCGACTTTTTTTGGGAACCACAAGTCGTTTCGCGGGAAAACAATATTTCCAGGTATTTGAGCATTAAGTCAATATATATTTGACCAAAAAAGTTTACCTAAGCACGTATGCAGTAAAATTCACTAGTAGATGTGTTTTGCATGATAAATTTGAACATAAGTGGTCGGTTCACAGGTCATAATGGACTGATCAGTCCATTTTTTTTTTACAAATTAACCAACGCTCAGGGGATGCCCCCTATTCATGCAATTCACAGTGTTGATCGTAAGAAGGGATGATAGGTTAATTGGAGGGGGGAAAGATGGAGTAGTGTCGGTGAATGTTTGTTTCGAACTTGCCAATATCAAAAATGTCGGGAGAAACAGACGCAGGGAGATTGTTTCACAAACGTATCGTGCAACTGAAGAACGAATTCTCTCGGTAATGCGTGGTTCTATTGAGTGCCGAGTGAACTACGAAGGGGTGGGCTTGGTTCGATCCCCGAGTAGAAAGAGAGGACACACGACCTGGTGGAATCAGGCCATGTATTTCCCTCGAACACTTACCATTGTAATACCTATAGAACAGGCTTACACACCCTACGGTCCTTCGGTGCTCAAGAGAACCAATAGAGGATGAAATATTTTCATACCCTATTAAATATATTGCACGTTGTTGGATTCGATCCAGGAACTCCAAAGAAGATTTTGTAGCCCCTGCCAATATGTGCGAATTGTATTCCATCTTAGGCCGAATATAGGTGGTGTAGACAATGCGCAAGTCAGCAGGAGTGAAGTATGTCTTACACCGTTTTAAAAAACCGAGGCACTTGGCCGCCTCTTTCGACACGTCGAATATGTGATCATTCCAACGGAGATCACATTGAATTGAGATCACATTTTGTGAGATAACAGACAACATTGGGTCTTGCGTGCATTAAAATCAACTCTATTTGCAAGACCCCACTCGGAGATTGTTTTAAGGTCATTATTGAGAGTGTCATTCATAGTGTGTCTTTTACTCTCAATCTCCAAAGAGGTTGGGCGCTTTTTGAACGAGTATGAATGACAAATGTTGCTATCAACTGCAAAGGAATGGATTGTGTTCTGGGTCAATGACAGAAGGTCATTGATAAATACCAGAAATAGGGACGGGGATTGGACGGAACCCTGCGGCACTCCAGAATTGATGAAATGTTGTTCCGAAAGAATACCAGCCATCGCAAGTCGTATTGAACGACCCTGGAGAAAACTCGATATCCATCGAATAAAAGATTCACCGACACCATATGCAATTAGTTTTGAAACGAGGGCTTTATGCCACACTCGATCAAAAGCCTTGGAGGTATCAAGAGCAACAGCCTTGCTCTCCCCGAAAAGGTGAACACAATTATTCCACTTTTCGGAGAGGACCGCCATCAAGTCACCTGTGGATCTGGTCCTACGGAAACCGTATTGTCGGTCACTGAGCAATTCGTTGTGCTCAAGATAGTTCACAAAGTGGAAGTTAATTACGCTCTCCATTACCTTGGAGAGTGTAGAGCATATTGCAATGGGTCGGTAATTGGCAGGGATCGTAGCCTCGCCCTTTTTCGGAACTGGCTGGACATTGGCAACCTTCCAACAAGATGGAAAAACTCCTGTCGTGTAGGAGATGTTGAAAAGGTTACGCAACGGACAAGCCAGCGTTGACGCGCACTTCTTCAACACATGGGCAGATATGCCACCTGGCCCAGAGGCTTTGTTAATGTTGAGGTTTGCTAAAACATTTTTAGCTGCCCGAGTTCGAAAATGTATCTCCGGCATTGCAGAAGAAACAAAATCGACGACAGGCAATGGTTGATTACTATCTGGGAGCGTTGAATTATTTGCAAATAATTCTGCCAAGAGATTAGTTTTATCAACTGGGTTAGTGAAGGTCTGGCCATTCATACTGAGAGTTGGAGTAGACGATGTCGTCTGATTCTTCACCCTTTTTACAAATGACCAGACATTTTTACTACCCCTGTGATAGAGTAGGACCTTTTTGCGCGCGTTTTGTTCGTGAAGAAACATTTCGCGCGAGATCACGGCATTACAGCGATTCCTAGCCTGTATACAAAGTCTTTCAGTATCAGCATTCTTGTTAGAACGCCAAGTCTGAAAGGCTTCCTCTTTCGACCTGACTGCAATCCTGCAAGTCTCATTAAACCAAGATTGGTCCTTAGGTTTAATGCTAATTTTTTTAGAAAGTATGAAGGACCGCATACCTAATAAAATAATATTTTGTACCATTAAAGCCGCAGCATTTATGTCTCTGTCAGCGAAACACAATTTCCAATTAAAGTTGCGAAAAAAATCATTTAACGCAACACAATTTGCTTTTTCGTAAAGCCATACAGTCCTCTGCGGGGCTTTAATCGAAGAGGCGCGTAAACTAGAATACGAAAACTCAGCGGAAACAGTACAGTGGTCGGAATTACCAAGAGGTGCAAGGACTTTTACATCTTATTTTTCATGATGTGTAGTCAGAAAAAGTTCTAGGACTTTTGGGCTTTGCCCGCCGACGCGTGGAATATACGTCGGCTCCTTCACCATTTGAGTGAGTTGGTTGCACTCGGCAAAAAGCTCAACATAACAACCCTCCTGTGTTAATAGACCCGAGTGGCTCAACCAAGTGGCGTTGTGCACATTAAAATCGCCGGCAACAACAATTTCACTGCCTGAAATTGGTCCAATATATTTGAGATCGAATCAGATAAGGCATCCAGCTTATTACAGGTGGAAACCCTATCTAAATTCGGACTACTATAAAGAAAGCACAAGTGCATGATGTGTGTTTGAATTTTGAATTTAACCCAAATAGTATTAAATTCGCTATCCGACACACTATGTTGTTGCTGCAGTTGATACGCAACGTCACTTCGAATAAAAAGAGCAAGGCCCCTATGGGCAGAGAATAATGGCAATAGGTGATAACCAGGTATACGAAAATCCAGTGGATCTGCACCCTCATTAACCTGGGTCTCACCTAGTGCCATTATTTGTGGCCTATGGATGGACACATACGCAGTGTTATGCCTTCACCACAGCAGAGATTACGCACTCAGTGCAACCTCAACCGTGCGCGCTAGTAGCGTGGAGTAGGATGGGGGAGGGAGGGAATACGTCAACAAACCTGTGCAATTGCAGCAAAGAGCATAGAAAAGCTCTTTGCGTCGGCAATTGCAAAAACAGCGAGTGCGGCAACTCAGCAGGCAGCGCGAAACCGGTTATATTATGTGGTTGTTGATTTTTTATTGTTTGTTTTATTTATTTGGTGTTTATTTTTCTTTTTAGTTTTTTATGTAAATTATTATTAGTTGGTATTTTAATTTAATTTTGTTTTATTTCGTTGTTATTTTTTCTTATGTTGGGCGGGCACATTAAACACAGTTTTGAAACACATTTATACTAAACGACGGACACATTTATAAAAAAGACAAGAGACGACACGACACGTCCTTCCCCCATAAGTGCGTTGACGCTACTTGAGGAGGTCATGCTGATCAAGAATATATATACTTTTCCATACCGGAGATACTTCCTTCTGAGTGTTACAAACGGCGTACCAAACTGAATATACCCTTTCACTTAGTGTAGGGTATAATAAAATGATTAATATTCCGACTTGGTTAAAAACTTGTCGAATTTTTTTTAATAAAAGTTTTTATTAATAAATTAGTAAATGAGGTTTGTTCATCGCCATGTGTCTTTTTTAAAATCCCAATTACGAAAATAAATTAGGACTCTTATTAAAAACTTATTAAATTGTCATTATTAAATTCAGGAAAACAAAGTACAAAAAAATGTATTTGTTAATAAATTACTGATAAGCAGGGCTCGGATTTTGATGACATTATTTTTTTTAATGCTGTTCGGCTGGCGATCGAAGTTTTGGCTATGGCGGATTCAGAATACACAAATTGAAATATGTATTGCAATTTAATTTGAGTCGGGTGGGTCGCGATGGAATTGACAAAATACAATAAATAAAATGCAATGATTTTACCTTATATTTATAGCTTAAATGTTGGTTGTAATTCCCTTGTTGTGGACTGTAGGGTTCCTCCTGTGGTTGTTGGGTTTGTGTTGGCTTTTTGTTTATTTATTTGTTAATTGTCACATAACGCGTTTACACGATATGTCGCTGGGACGGGTTATTGTGTTTTTATGTCGGTGTGTTAGGTGTAAATTAAACTTTAAATGTCGTGGAGATGTTGTGGTTCATACGTGTGTTTGTTTTTAGGTAAACGTAGCGAGTGATATATTTGCGGCGAACGTTGACAGAGCCGACAGTCGATCGGTTCGACGCAGTAATCGATAACTAATATCGATGTGTGGGTTTGATGGACGGAGATGTTCAAACATATCGAGTTTACGTTTGTACGTAAACAAATGCATTTGTCATTTTTGGGCTTTTTTTAGTCGTTAGATAATTACTGTATTAAATATAAATAAAAATGTCTTTAAATAAATACATTTGTATTCATTTTATGTTCAAATGTTTTTGAAACACAATTTTGTATGGAAAATAACTACATAATTTTAAGGATTACTGCAAAATTTTAATACATTTGTTTTAAAATGTATATATTTTGTATTCACACACATAGAAAATAATTGTTGATTTTTGAAAATAAATATAATATCAATTTATTAGAATCTCCAAACGATAATATTATTTTTAACATTGAAAATAAAATATTTAACTTTTCATTTTGAAGTAATAAAATTTGTTTAACATAGAAAATTATTATATTTAGAAATTGTATATTTATATTTTTAAAATAAACATTTCAAAATTGTTTGTTTTCCTTTTAATAATATTTGAAATTTGAAAAATTAAGGAAGATATCAATCTAAGCATAAATGAAAATTAACAATATACAATTTCAAAAACATTAATTTTATATTTAATAGTTGTTTGATAACTTTATTGTTGGATCCGGCAATAAATTAAAAATAATATTTGTGGATCTATTTTAACATGAAATACTATTAAATTATTGTCGGATTCCAAAATTGTGTGCATTTATACGTCCTCAAATATAAAAATAAATTACTACATCTATTTTAAATTTTACTACGTATTGTATTTTTTTTACATCAAACAGAAGTTAAAATATAACTACATACTCATTTATTTTACTACATTCTGCATTTATTTAAAATTTGAAAATATTAGTCTCTAAAATAGGATTGTTGTTATTTATTTAGCTTCAAGCTAAATATAAAAATATTTCTACATATGCAATAATTTTTACTGCATATTGTACTTCAGAATGTTTTTCGTTACCTATACCAATGCAATTGAATAAAGTTAACAATTTAAACATTGTTTCTATTTTCTCCAATGTACATATGACGCATTGAATGTAGGTAAAATTACTACGCTTCGTTCTTAAGTGTTTTAATTGGATAAATAAGTTATATCTTCTTCCATACGAAGATTGTCTGAAACTACTAAATTTAAAGTCTCTTTGTGCACGTAGACAGATCGCCGATATAACATACATACATCAATTGATAACGGATATAATAGATTTACCACAACTTCCTAATAATATTACTTTTACCACAAACATAGAAGTAGTAGACATGGAAATATCTGCCATATCATAGTAGAGCTAATTATTTTGCTGCATCACCTTTCAAAAGAATGTGTAATTTAGGTAACAACTGATCACAGTATATAAGTTGTATTAACTTATATTTGATTAAATATGCTTTTGTATAAATCATATGCTTTTGTATAAATCATCGATTTTAGGGTTATTTAAATGGTAATTTTTAACGTATTTTTATGTCATAAAAATTCGATCACTGCTAATAAGTTTTTAAAGATTACTTAGTAAGTTAAATTGGATACATGGCGCTGAACAAAAATGCTTTTTTTGATCGAATTTGTCTTTACCAAAAAAAGTCAATGCTGAATACAAATTACTGTACAATCGCTTTTTTTTATTCGAATCTTATAATTATTGTAGTTATATTAACAACATTATTACAAACAATTTAAAGTGAAAACTGTATTTAGGTTGTATTTATTTAGGTAGATATGGGTAGTTTAAATTATGTATATTTATTAACTATTTTTTTATAATTTGTGTATTTTCAATGGAATTGAAATGGCTTGAACCACTCGGATCACAAATACTTATGTACTGATTAGTAGGATCCTGTACCTACATGCCAGTACCAGTTGTTGAACATTTTGAGAAGTTCCGCTTTAAGCTGATTAGAATTTTTCTGTTGCCGTTTCGAATTTTTGAGAAATTTCTGAAATAATTTTCATGAAGCTGTTTGGAATTTTCTTGAAGTTTCTTCTTCATTTTATTGGAATTTTCTAGTGCTTTGTCTCAAGGCGATTGGAATTTTCCTGAAAACTTTGGGACTGTACTTTTTGTTCAGTTTCGAGATTTTTCGAGATTTTGTGAAAATTTATTATATTTCCACAAACTCATGCTCCGTGAGAACAATTACTTGGACCTGAAATTCTTCCATCAGACGCTTTTGTAGCTCTATTTTCGTACTAGCACACATTGGGAAAAAATTCCAAATTTATGGCCAAAAACGAACTATATAACATTGACATAAAATTAACGTCTAATGATAGGTAAGGAATCATAGCAGATATGCATATAATTTTACTATATTAGGTTTGTACTTTTTTATAATTCCTATTTAACCAAAGAAACATGAAAAATTAAATTTTTGTGCCCCACCCCAAATATATCTAATATTTCAAGAACATTTGTAATGACAAAATTGTAACATATTCCATATCATTGATATTGTAAATAAGAACAGATACATTCATTCATAATTGATATTAAATTTGGCTCTGAAGGCAATGCTGAAGTTAGGTTTTCGATTTAGATAAATTATTTTTCACTTTAGTATACGATTAACATGAATTAACACGCGATATTTTTTTTTAAATATATTAATTGTGACTAAACGTAAATTGCCTCATTATGCACATTTTCAGCGTAACTCTCGTAAAATTGGTGTTTTGAAAAAAGACAAATTTTTTAAAATTTACTTTTTATGTGGGGAACATAGGTATTTTCTCCATAAAAAAAATATATTGTAATATATATATAAATATATATATATATATATATATATATATATATATATATATATATATATATATATATATATACATATATATATATATATATATATATATATATATATATATATATATTTATATATATATATATATATATATATATATATATATATATATATATATATATATATATATATCTTCTTTATAAAATCCAAAGAATCAGTCCAACTAGATGTGAAAATTACTCCTACTTATGACTTTTAATCCGATTTTAAATGATATATTGATCGGATAAATTAGATAAATGCCATTATAAGTTATGACGTACTTAATTTTGGATGAAGTAAGTGCTTAACTGAGACTAAAAACATTTTGGTTTCTTCTGTAAAATTCATTTTGTAAGCGGCATTTGAAAAGCGATATTGAAGATAACCGGCATTTGAATATAGCCGGTTTTGCAGTATCACCGACGATTTGCATCTTGAAACCGACTACCCTATAACATTTGCTGTCAGCAATATTGTTCGACTTCATATAAGTTTTTAAGTTCACATTTTTTTTTTTATTTCCCATTTTAATATAAGAAACACATCTTTTAATACATTACTACAAAATATAAAAAAAATAATCTGAAAACTTTTTATAATTTTGGCCATAAAAATTGATTTTTTTTTCCAATGTGCAGCAGTTGGTAGATAACGATTCGCCTGCTCGTATTTAGCTGGTCGACTTTTACTGTTGTATCACAATCACACTTCTGACACCAATGTTACGAAAATTCAGTTTACGGAAAACTGACCTACAAGTTCATATCTCTGGATGCGGCGTCCTTATATACTGCATGCATCATTTGAACACGCTTCGACATGTTCGCGAACCTTCTACGCTTTTCGTGAATGCTGCATGCAATTTACATCTCATTAGTATCTCATTCATGTGTTTAAATACGATGATCTTCCTTCTCTTTCTCGCACATTTCCTCATTGCGCTGAATAATTTTTTATCTCTTTTTAACATATTGCTTAGTACGCTGGGTTGTCATGCGTCTCGCGGACATAGCAATATAGAAGAGAATGACGTAGTGGATTAAATGGCTATAAGCACAGACGACAAAACGACACTACAAATGATTAGGAATATGCACAAAAAGACAAAAAGAGGACAGATTACCTCCTGTCACTATCAAAACCCTCCATCCGACTGCCTTCTGGAGTTCTCACAGGATACTGCACCATAGGCTCAATGCTGAGTAAATGGCAACGAGACTTGCAGAAGGCGATGAAGATAAGTAAAAACAATTAAACATTTCTTATATCATTGCCCCGCTCTAACAGCGCGCACAGTTCAAAGGTAAGAGAACTCGTCTTAAGTTCTTCAAGACTCTAGCGCCAAACAACTATGTAATAATTATAACACCAAATATGCGAATATGTTTTTATCACTCCGGATTTTTTTAAAGTTTTGAAAATGTGCATATGAAATTGTTTCAAATTTGTAACACACTGTAATTCATTAATTAAAGTTACATATATAACAAAATTACGAAAAAAAAAACTTTTAATTCAAGAAAAAATAATTTTTAATTACACTTTTTTATAATTCGTATAATATTTTATTAAAACTTCCATTTCACTATAACACGCCTTTTTACAATCTAAAACAAATCACAATTAAAAAATTAAAAAAATAGAGGGTATATAAGCAAAAATTTGTTAGTGTACTTGACTGCGAGCCGAAAAACGTAGAACAGGTTTAAATCTTGGCTGGACTGTCAACATCTTCAAATAGAAAATTATATGCTATTCTGCGCTACCTCTTGGAAGACAATGGAAAACATCCGAGAGCTCGCCTAGAATCTTCAGAACTGTTGCGCCAAACTATTTTTTGCCTTCCTTTTTACAGTAAATTTTACTTAAAGTTAATTTGATATTGGTGATTCGAGCGTTTTGGTTATATTTTCCCAATGTGCAGCGTTAGAATTATTAAAACAAATTTGTACAGTAGTTGGGTACAAAAAAAATAAATGTTGTTATGAGGTATAAAATTGCCCTTTGTTATGTTACATAATTTATATCTTTAAAAGCAGTTATCTCAATATACAATTTTTTTACTTTTCAGTAGTTGGGTACAAAAAAAAAAGTTGTTATGAGGTATAAAATTGCCCTTTGTTATGTTACATAATTTATATCTTTAAAAGCAGTTATCTCAATATACAATTTTTTGACTTTTCACTAAACGATGATATGTAAAAGTTATCTTTAAAAAATCTACAATAATAATTAATAAGTACGATTATATGAGATGGTTTTAGCTTTTTGTTATCGACATTTTATAGTGACCGAATATTTATTAATATTTATTTCTTTGTATCTTTTCGTTTTTATTATTCTAGTACTATCAAAACAAAGGTGAAGAGATTGAAATTAATGACGCCATATCCCTCCAAAATGATCGACGCACATTTCAAGGTCTGGAACGACAATACATAAATATTAATACAGAGGACAACACGTTTATGTTAAATAATAATGAAATAAGAAGTCAGAATTCCAATCTTATAAATGCTAACGATGATTCTGAAATGGTTTTATATAGTCATGATTATAAATATCATCAAGAGGATGGAGGTACTTTTATAATATTTTACAAAACTTTAAGTTTTTGATCACCGAAAAAAACCAAATTATTACTTTTTGCAAGAGAGTAATTTATCAAAATTATCTAAACCAGGGGTTGCCAACATTTTAAGCAGGCGGGCAAAATTTCAAAAATATTAATTCCTGCCAGTTCATGTCCCTTTTTTGATACTTTTTCAAAAATTGAAACAAATTTGTTTCATATCAAGTTATTTGCTTGCATATCAAGCTATTAATTTGATAACTTCTTAATTTTGCTGGCTCAGCTCTGCTTTTAAAGTCTAGTAAAGACGCTATTAAAGCTTTGCTAAAAAAAAAACCAACTAATGCTAATTAATAATACCAAATATGAGATACCAAATATATATAGAAGAACTCCGACATATATTTTTGGATAGGCATCGAAAAACAATGACTAACATCATTTGCAAACTATTTACAATTTGAATTTTGTATCTTGACTACCTCCCAGTAGGAAATATTACTAGTTTTGAACTAGTACACATCTAATTCTCAAGAGCCAGTACAAAATCAGGAATCAGTCCCAGACACTCTTTTCTATGCGAGGAACTGATTATATTAACATGGGCTTGTCATTGACGGGAGGCAATTCAAAGAAAAATAAATAAATAGTACAATTTATTACAAATATTTAACAAGCTCTAGTTATAGTCGGTCCAAGCCGTCTATAAATACCCTACACATATATGAAAATGTGTGCGGTTACCATTATAAGTGTTCCAGAGGTCACTTTAATTTACAAATCCTGAAAATAACTACAAGCTTGCAATCGTGAAAGAATTTAGATTTTTTTTTTTTTCAGAAACAACAATTCGGTTGCGTGTAATATATATTTGAGCATAGAGCCAATATGTATTAGACCAAAAGTTTTATATGAGGTATTTCAACACAAGTAGTCGGTTCACAAGTCTCAATGAACCGATCATGCCCATTTTCCCTGACAGACAGCGTAGGTATATAAATAATCGAAATTAAGAGCTTCATTGATCTAACTCCTTTTGTTTTTCTGTAATCGTAACTTCAACATACACTCAGACGGACATCGCTAAATTGACTCAGGAGGTCATGCTGATCAAGAATATATATACTTTTCAATACCCGAGTTATGTTAAGAAAATATGAAAACAAAATGTCGATTTATCCTGAGTGACAATAGACACAGGTGTAGCTGGTAGTCATGCTCGTATATTTCAAGTATACAGCCCGTATATAGATACTGCGGTTTACTGAAGCACAAGATTATTTTTCTAACGAAATTGATCGATTCAAATTTTTTGTTCTTGTTAAAGGTTCACTGCTCGGTTTTCACATCTGGTATTCTAATCTTTTCTTAGGTGAAGTCAAAATGTTGCCGTTTATTGGTTTGTGGCCACGGTTTAAGTTTTTTCTTGGTTAAACAAAGTTAATAATTCAGATACCGAGTACTTTCACTGAAATTACAGCAATCAACTTAAATTACGTTTCCCACTTTACCCCAAAAAAGGTTTCCTACATTGCCCCAAATTAATAAGTTAAATAAATATAAATTTAACAAGACATAAATTATTTAATTTGGGTTTAATAGGATTTTTTTTTAAAGTTTTGAATAAGTAGACAATAACTAGTGTTAAGGACCTACATTTGGAACTACTCTAAAATAACTAGTTATACGACTGGGGTAAAATAGTTATTTATGAAACTTGTACAAAAATTCTACCGTGAAAACTAGTTATAAAGAGCTAGTACAGAACTAGAGCAATGTAGTGCAGAAGGGAGTCAATTGACTCCCGGCAATGACATGCCCATGTTAAAATAATCGGTTCCTCGCATAGAAAAGTGTGAGTAAAGTGTTGTACAAAAATTCTAATGTGAGAACTAGTTATAAAGAGCTAGTACAGAATTAGAGCAATGTAGTGCAGAAGGGAGTCAATTGACTCCCGGCAATGACAAGCCCATGTTAAAATAATCGGTTCTTCGCATAGAAAAGTGTGAGTCTGGAACTGGTTCCTGAGATGTATTTATATACTAGTTCATAACTAGCCATACTTCCTACTGGGCTCATACTAGTTCAGAACTAACCATATTTCTTACTGGGTAGTACTCAAAGTAGAGTTTTTGTATTAATTCCTGAACTAAATATATTAAACTAGTCGTATAAATATATATTTCAGAGTAGTTCATGATGTAGTTCATTCATACTAGTTATTGTCTAGTAAATCAAAACTACACTCTCAGAAATAAATTGTTAATTCTAACAATAAATTAACAATCATATTGGTCAAAATGGCATTGACAATTATCTTTTGTTAATTTATTGTTGATATTAACAATTAAAATTGTTAATTTTTCGAAATTGAATTTTGAAGCAAATTTGACGTCTACAATTAAAAATTAAACCTAAATATTAACAATTGTAATTATTATTTTGGATGGTTGAATTGTTATTGGTGATGCAGACTAAATTAACAATCGAATTGTTAAAAATATTAATAATTTTTAACATAGCCTACTTTATAGCATTTTGTTAAATAAAAAATAGAGTTTTTTTATTATTTATATTTATATATTTTTAATCATAGTTTAACCATTATTACAATGTTAACTTAAAGAATTACCAAGAACAATATAATTGCCTTCAGTATGTGCCATGAAACGGAATGAAATACATCCTTGATGGCACCATGTGCGGCCAACATTAAGGCTAACTCATCGACAATCTGATGGCCACCAACCTTCAGACGGAATCACACGCCAGACAACTTATGACCGGACAACATACCACGCAAAGCCATCTCGGGAGAGCCCATCTATACACTGTGAAGTAATTGTTGAAGCACGATGGTAGCCTCATCAACCAATGTGGTGCGTGGTTTTGCGTCGACGGCAAAGGGACTACGATGCCAATAATGCGCACATACTGGCCCGAGACTATTTATTATGCAGATAATCGAACTAGTACGGACACACAAATGATACGTGGAAGGCAAAATAATGATTTCCCAAGAGGAAGGGACAGCCGTTAATAACGTTCCATGCGTTGGGCATAGATCTCTATACGCAATTCACCTGTAAAATTTAAATAACACAGTTATTAAATGTTTTAGTTGTGGGGTTTACCCCTGCTTACGCACCCTTGTCCGAAACTATCGTTTCCTCAACATCGATGTCGTAAAAGAAATGGAAGATCGGATCTTCTTTGATGATCCGATTATTTCTTTAAATTACCATCGACGCAACACCTCTGTGTCGCCAGCATCGATCCGAAGCTCCGTGCGTGCATTGAAGATGTTGTCGCCCTTGCGAAGCACGCTCTGATACCAACGCAAAAAGGTCAATTGCCAAAAGCGCCCAGTTTCTAGTTTGAAGGCCAGATTGACGAAGGCATATTTTCCATAGGTCAGAAGCTTGCGATAGTTTCTTAGTTTTAAATAAACATAAACACGACACTAGTAAAATTTATGATAAATTGTTTTACAAACTGCAATATTTGTCAAGTCCGCATTATATCAACGTAGCAAAAGCAGATGCGAGTATTGAAGTATCTGCAGTTGGAGAGATCCGTGGATTAAGCGATAATGGAACCGAATTGCTATTAAAGAATGTCTTATACAGCCCACAACTTCGTGAAAACCTGCTTTCAGTTAGCAAGATGGTGAAGGCTGGTATCAACGTGCAGTTCAAGAAAAGCAATGTAACGTTGGAGAAAGATGGTCAAGTTATCGCAACTGCAAGGCGCAGTGGAAATTTATTCGAGATTAAAATGCGAGCAATCTATTCTGTAGCCAACTTAACTACATCAAAAGAAGGCGCCTTGTGGAACACGAGAATCGGACACAATGATGATGTGCAGGAAGAGACGAAAATCAAAACCATACACCGAAACGATCAAGAGGGGGATGAAGATAATGACATTTCGAACGATATAGTCGTGGCACCAGATATCGTCGTGGCACCTTCAGAGCAAGATACCGTCGAGTGACGTGGCGGCAAGAAGGGCGCCATCGAGAAATGTATGCAGTGTCGCGGTAATGATGACGAGAGACGCGTTCAGCACATTGGTCCCGGCGTCGTGCAGCAGATCGGACAGGTGTGTCGCAAATGTATGGGCAGTTGTGAGATGATTTCGGAGAAGACTGGTTGCAAGCAATGCAGCGGTCGCAAGACAGTGTGCATACGTAAATTACCCGAGGTGCACAAGCGTGACGGACAGACGATTATATTTACGGGCGAATGTGATCATGAGCCTGAATCACAACCGGGCGATATTATTATATTGTTGGACGAGAAGGAACATGTGTCGCATGTACATGTGGGTCCCGATTTAAAGATGAAGATTCCGGTGCAGTTGATCGAGGCTTTGTGCGATTTTCAGCGAGTGATCCAAACGCTGGATGATCGTGATTTGGTTATTTCATCAGAGCCGGATGAGGTGATAAAGCACGAGCTGACCAAGTGTGTTATGGAAGAGGGCATGCAGTTGTACAAGAAACCAATCGAGAATTTGACGAATAGTGTGGTAACAGGCGAAAGTGGCACAGTTGAGGCTGCTGGAGAAAATGCCAAGAAGATGGCTGCAGGAGTTAGCGACGTAGTCGATGCCATGGGTGCAGATGCAATGCGTGTGGTAGCCGGTGCTGGACATGCAGTGGGTGTAAAATCAAAGGAGACCTCTACAGAAAATGTTGATGCAATGGGCGCCATGGTCAACACGAAAAAAAATGCAGCGATTAATGCAGAACATGCAATGGGAAATGTTTTCACGAAGGCAGCGAACAACATCAGAAACGCCATGGACTCGATGACGTATAAAGTGTCGGACAAAATACAAGAAAACAAGAAACATGTTTCGGCGTTGCTGTACAAGAATAGTGCAACGGTCAGTGAGACACATGTTGATACAGATGAGACAGCATCAACATCAGACACCATCTCAAAGAATGGCCAGAAGACAATTATTGGTGAGGATGATGAACGCACTACAGCGTCAGTCATTTCAAAACATACCTCATGTGGTGGAATAAGAGCAAAAGGAAACAGAGGAAAATCTTCTGAAATCGACCGTGGTAATCCAATCGAAAGTGATGCGGGAAACTTTTAATGCGGGAAATCTATTCGAAAAGGAACAAGACAGTGCAGCGTCAGCCTATAACAGCGGCGAGCATTTGACACTGGCGGAAGAGAAGAACAGTCAAGTGCAACAGGTCCTCAGTGATATGAAGACAAAGAGCAAATACATCTCTTGTCGTAGTGAAAAGACGAAAAGAATTGATGATGGACCACCTCGATGTACGCTGGTGGATCGAGGGTCGCCTCCGTCGCCAAAACTTCAAACACACGGAAGTTCCAACAAAGCAAGGAATATTTACAAAATCATTAGAAATAACAAGTTTAAGAACAATTAGAAATTCTTTGAATTTTATAATTGAGAGGGGGTGTTAAAAATGTACTTTTGGTTTTATAACTTGTTATATATATTTTACTTTTAACATAACAATCAATGAAATTTGTATTTGATTGTTATGTCAATATTTTTCACTTAATCGATTTTCACTTTTTGAAATAAATACATTCGTTCTTTTTACATAAAAGTGAGTTTACATAAAAAGGTCCATTCATATCAGACAGCACGTTGCGTATCATGCACGACAAATATTCTTCAGTACATTTTATATGAGAGTGTTCATATCATGCGTTTTGGGTCCGTTCATGCACGTATCGTATCATGCAAAATATTTTTGCAGGAGCCTGCCGCATGCATTGTTGTAGAAATATGAAATATTTAGTGCTTTTTCTTGTTTTTATTACAACATTTTGATTTTTAAATTATTTTTTTTTAACAAGACTACCCATTTTTTTAAACGTCAAAAATGTTATTCAAGTTTTAATTTAAATTGTAAAAGTAATTAAAATCCAATATACTATATTTACTGGACAAGGATATGGTGAGTATGTCGATTATATACATTATTCGACTACAACATACATATTTTTTTCTTCAGAACAGTATATATCAATGGCTTTTAGCCAGTCGCAAATGCTGCAGTGTGAGGTGTATCTCATTTAGTGAGGTGTTCCAGTGAACTCATTGAGGACCTAATTTCATCGTCTTCTTGCGGCCCAGCAGCTGCTTGCGGAAGAACTGCTCGACCCTAAGTATGGTGTTTACTTTACATTTATATGTAAATTCAAATTCTAAGTAGCCTCAAAATGTGTAGATTTTAGCAACATCATTCATCATAGCGAAGCTCTGCTGACCTTACATATGCGAATCCAAATTGATTCTCGCTGAATATTACGTATTGCACTAACGCTCACTGTACATGGCACCAGTTCGATAAATGTAACCAAGTCGAACAGAATCGTCACTCTTCGAACACATGAGAATGGCTCTGATGTTGCTGTTCGATCGACGTAATGGTTCAGTGACGGCGCTACTGCAACAGTAGATCTATCAAAGACACCCAGCTTACCGCTGGACTTTAAGGAACTAGTGCTGTCCGACGATCAGGATGAGTTCTATGCCGATATGTACGCGAGCTATGGCGAAATTAGCTCAACAATCAATAATCTAATGCAGGAATTTTAGCGCAAAACAACGGATCAAAAGGTTTCTACGAATTTGCTATTTTTAAATATTACCTAACACAAATTCATTGTTTAAGCATGAATAACATCATTAAGACGTATCCGCAAAACATGACTGACACCATGCAAAAACATTTTTGCATCATGGGTAAACGCAATCTCTTCGAATTGGATGTAGCATACAAGGACGTGCACTCGGCAAAGTTGGCGTGCATAAAGAAGATTGTTGCAGACGAATGCGTACCTTGCGGACTTTATCAATTTGGTTGCACTGTATGCGTTGCGCTAGTGAATATTGATATAGTCCTATCTTTATTTTATAACAAATGGAAAAATATGTAATTTTGAATTGTATGTAAAATTGGTAAATACATTTCTTTATTCATATATTAATTTTAGTTCTGAATAAAAAAAATGGTATTAATTTGCAGTAACAGTAATTGTACATAAGAAACGTATATAATGTTTCTTATGTCCAATTCCTGATTAAATTTGTTGTGTATCGAATGACTTGTCTCATTTCCAGAGCTGTTTGTGGCACCCAACTGCCTTCCGGCGAATTTTCCCGAGCTTGCAAAACCTATGCCACCTGCAGAGGCCACGCTGTGGTCTCCGCCTTTTTGTAGTTGGCAGTGAATGCGACGACCAAAACTTCCAAAGTCTTAGCTGCGCGGAAAGACGGCCTGCAACATTTGTATTAAAATTCATAGAAGAACTTCGTGTTCATCTGGAACTGTAGTGCAGTTGACGCCTGCAGAATGACATCCCATTTGGGATTCGTTACAAAGTGTGTAGGGTCCGAAGAAGGTAGTATCCAAGAAAAAGATGCGCCAGGGTAGTGGCTTTCTTGATCTTGTCCTTAGCTTCTTGGAGAAGTTTTTTCCTTGACAATGAAGGGCTGTGTGTGCAGGTATCCGCGTCCCAGCAACGTGAAGTAACCAAATTGCAACAGATCTTAGACGAGCGCCTTGGTGCTATTCTTCTTTTGGAGTTCAGCGAACATGTCGGAACCGACCAAGAACCTCAATTTGTCCAAATTGATAGTGGGACAGAAGTCTTACTGAAGTTGCTTATGACGACCTTGTCGATTTAACCGGCTGGCACTTGTCGAAGTTGATATGATGGTGATGTATATCACCAGCGTTACCGCGACTTCCGGAATTCTTGCTAACATGACAGTGACCGTGGCTCACATGATTACACAGCTTTATTGTCTTCTTCCTCTTGAATTTCGGCATCTTTAATGTTTTAGTAACGTGATGGAAATTTACTGATTGAAATAATGTTTACATTGAATAAAGTTGACAGTAAACGAAAGAGTTGCCGGTTTATGATAAGAGTAGTTTATATTTTACAACCCTAATTGTTTTGCATGATGCTGATGTGAACGCCTAAAGGTCCATTCATATCAGACAGCACGTTGCGTATCATGCACGTAGCGTATCATGCACGTTCATGCAAAGGCGTTCATATCAGCATCATGCGAAACAATTAGGGTTGTAAAATATAGTCCTTTTTATACTTTTATTATAAACCGGCAACTCTTTCATGTATTGTCAAAATAATTAAATATAAACATAATTTAGAATAACAATTGTTAATAAATAAATAATTCATTAATTAATATAATAACGTATTCAAATCGTGTTGACGAATAGTTTCTCGCGGTAATGGGCACCAGGCAGCTTTCCAGAAAGCAGCGTTTTAAGCCAGAAACTCCCCTAGATCTCGATATACGTGACAACGTCTACGCGGAAAAGATCAAGCTGATGGCTGGCTGTCGTCCAGGAGCCATGGAACCTGCAGCGCTACATCAATCTGACCTGAAACGAGAGCTACGTGCGTGGCCAATACTACTTCTCTGCAGTACATTGCACAGAACCGCGTCGGCCAGAACTTGATCTGGGACTTTGTGCGCGACTAGTCGAACGCATCGGTATAAACACACGCTACTTGGTACGATTGATTTCGCCAATCACTGTGCGTTTTGCGTCGCAGACCACACTCGAGGAGATGTAGGCGTTCTTCGCCAAGTAACCAGATGCGGTCACCGGCACCGCTGCACGCAAGCTGGCGTGTTAGAAGATGTCATGTCGAGTGACTGGCGCTCTGCAAGGCGCAGACTCCTTAAATATTCTAAACTTTGTAAAATACTTTAATTTGCCCTTGTATATTAATAATTAGTAGGTATTATTGAACTGTAAAATATTGCAAAACAAATTAATTAAAGCGACTGGAATTTTGGATAATCTATTGTTGACTCATTTCGTTTCATAAGAAAAAGTTGAACTTCGCAAAGATTTCCTGTGAGCCAGCAGAAAGTGTTGGAATGCCCACAAGTGGAGCAGCACCGCACAAAAAGCTCCAAAATCTTAATAAACAACGATTTATTACGCATTAGCGTCTCGTTTCAAATGTCACAAGTCGCAGCAACTCGGAGATTATTGTTTCTAGTAGAAATTAATATGCAACCTATCATGCTACTGGTATTTCTTATGCAGCATCCCTACACAAGCTATTAAAGAATAAGGCCACAATTTTTAAAGCTGAAAATTTAAATTTGATTTAAATTTTTTGCGTTAAAAAAAATGGGTAGTCTTAAAATATATAATTAAAAAATACTACAATATCACTACAATCTCAAAAGTTTGTAATAAAAACAAGAAAAAGCAGTAAAAATTTTATATTTCTACAACAATGCATGCGGCAGGCTCCTGCAAAAATATTTTGCATGATACGCTACGTGCATGAACGGACCCAAAACGCATGATATGAACACTCTCATATAAAATGTACTGAAGAATATTTGTCGTGCATGATACGCTACGTGCATGATACGCAACGTGCTGTGTGATATGAATGGACCTTAAGCATGAACGTGCATGATACGCAACGTGATGGCTGATATGAATGGACCTTTAAAATAAATTCAACAATTCAACAATAAATTTAACAATCTTCCCCAAAGATATTGTTAAAAAAGAAAAATCTACAATTATCACTCAAATTCAAGCAAACAAATTAACAATTATAATTGTTACATGAATAACAATCGTTATTGTTAAATTTTAACAATTATTTTCTGAGAGTGTAGTAAAAGAAAAACAATATAAAACAATAAAAAAAATAATGTAAAAAATCGTTTGTATGAATTCCTACAAACAGTAGGAATTCATATTTCGAACACTTTAGTGTTTGTTTGAGATACTGTTTATCAGAAACGATATAGTTTTTGGGAGTATAAATGCAAGTTTAAACGATAAAAAAAAGAGCTAGAACAAAAATCTCATAGAGTTGTGTAAACTAATTTCTCTAACGTGTATTCGCGCCTTTAATTAATAATATATTTTAAATTACAGAAAATACCACTATGTGGCAGAAAACCCATATGTGTAAGCATTCACATTTCGTTCGAGGAATTATTAATCCAAACTATCCAGGATTTCAACATTTAGCTCATACACTCTCAGAGCATTTCATTAGTCACACATGTTCAGATTCGTGTGACACAGACACGTCAGAATGCGAAATAGAATTAAACGATATTTATGTCGATAGTGATCCAAAAGAGTATCATCAATATAGTAATGAGTTAGATAACAATAATTACATAAATTCACATAATAACGATGAAATGAAAAATGATGAATTAAATATCAAAAAATCAAAGTCGTTTGAGCACAAAATTTTAAAATCAGCTGATAGTGATCTGATAACAATAAATGAAGAAAACTTATCATGTTCAACACCTGATATTTTAATAAAAACTCATGGAATACCAGATACAAATCATAAAACTACAGATCGTCCGGACCTGCTTCAAAATGTCAATCTAACACTAACATCCTTAACCAACTTTAAACCACTGAACGATAAGAAAATATTGTCAAAAAATAAATCAGGCTGTAAAGATAATACGAAAATATCTCCTATTATTTCCAAGAATGTGCACATAACTGATCATATCAATGCTGAGCACAGAACTGTTTGCGGAATCACACCAGTTGATATTATTGGTGATTTTGAGCAAGAGGTTCAACGGGAATTTGGTTTACTTGTAAGTGGATACAGTCGCTTAGCAGATGGTTGCAATGAAGAAAATATGGAATTTATAACAAAAAAAGTAAGTATGAATCTATTGTACAATATAATAATGTAGTATTACAAATTTACCTGTGGCTTTTTGGCTACTATTTTCTATAAAAACTTTTAAAAAATCGTAAGTAAATTTAAGCTCCATGATAATTTTGAATCATAGCGTCACAAATTCTCACAGCAGTATTCAAAAACCTCAAAAAAATTAAGATAAATCTCAAATTGATATTCTGCCAAAAAATAGAAATACTCCAGTAGTTGTGAAATCACTGTACACGCTGCATAAAAAATGACTCTCCCAAACATAATTTTGCAGGCATTAACATGAATGTTTGGAATTTTATGTAAACCTAATATATGAGCTCTGATTTACATTACCATAGCACGGAAACATTTTGATGTTGCCCCTTAAAATGGTATATGTTCTAATAGAAACATAATAATTACTACATCTAACCAAAATAAACATTTGAACCAAAACATAAATATGTTTAAAATATAACATGATTTGGAACGACCTGAATATAAATAAGTTTCCAGAGAAACATATCAGTTGTGTCAGTTCAAAAAGTAGTATGATGGCATAAAAAAATATTTAAATATTTTTGGAAAGGAATCCTGACAATAAAATATTGTTTTTTTTATTAATTTTTATTAAAAATTATTAAACATTCACAGTGGGAATTAATAATATTTGAATTCATATACAAATTTTGAAATGCAAAAATAAATAATAGATTTAAAACTGCAAGTACAAGTCTCAGTGCAGCACTTAGCGTTCGCAAGGAATTCGCGGAGCCTGTTGTAAAAAACCATGCCGAATTCTGTTTGAAAATAGGAGTACTGATTTTTCAGTTGTGGTTTTTTGATGAAATATCCGTGTGCTTTTCACAATATTTTTAGAAAAACATTCAGTCACAATTAAATTATAAATGCTTTTATTATTAAATGATATTATTTGTTACTATTTGTACTTTTTGTTTATTTTTTAAATTTACAAATGATATCGTATTACCGATACGAATACGTTTTCTCAACAAACATCAAAAGACGTATGCAGAAAACCGGAAATATGGTTTCCCTAGGATCAGATCTACCGGTGTACCTCTCCGAAAAGTAGAATAATTTTATTCACCTTATCGAGGAAAGTAAGGTTGTTGCTCTGGATATTTCCAAGGCTTTTGATCGAGTGTGGGACGATGTCTTCTTATCAAAACTAATTGCATATGCTGTCGGTAATATTTTTCCCGATGGCGCAAGAAACCAAAAGCTGCATAAAAAGGTTGTACTATCGTTCTTCAATAGCATTTCTAAGAGCTAGTTTTTAATGGTTTGATATATATATATATTAAGATCGCTTCTACAGTTAGCATTAATATATAACTCAAAGACCTAATAAAGAACCAATAAAAAGCATTCATATTTTCATTATACTATTAGCAGTTGATTCATAAAATTGTTGCCATTACAGCACTTATATGCCTCTAGCTGCAATGTCTATTTAGAGCAACCTTTGAACATCTTTTATGCAGCTAGCTGAAATCACTGCCCTTATACTGCTAGCTGCAAAATCTAAAAAATGTCACCATAGAAGCACCATTACACGGCTAGCAGCCAAATTACTGTTTTGCAGCTACTGAAGCCCTAGTATACAGCATTTCTTTATTTTTTGTTTTGTAATTTGAATTTTGACACGTAAAAATTATGACATTTTAAAATAAATAGCGAGAATTTATCAACAGCTTTCACAATTCAACAACAACTCAATTAAAAATATGAACCGGAACGAATGGTGGAAGAAATTGAAGAGGTTGGTTGCAGATGCTGGTTACAAAAAAGAATAGAATGAAAATATTTTTCTGCAAAAACTGGCCATGAAGAAATAAATTCATGACCTCCAAAATGGGATAAAAATCACATTAATTACCCAACATTTTTACTGCGAAAATCGGTAGCGGACATTATGATACCCTAAAAATACTTCGGAGTGGTTAATGACTCCCAAAAGTGATCATAAACTCAAAATTTTGTATTTCGGAAACCGGTAACGGACTTCATTAGAAGCTTAATGCCCGATTTACATTATATCTTCTGTGAGTCTCACTGTATCTTCTAGGGTTGCATTTTTAGAAATTTTCATATAAAAAACGTATTTTTTTGAAAAATTGCAACCCTAGAAGATACAGTGAGACTCACAGAAGATACAATGTAAATCGGGCATAATGGTCCTCTTTGGAGTGTAAAGTGGTCAAAAAGCACATTTTCGAAAAAATAAAAATATTTTTTTATTATGAACATGCATTTCATTGCCTGAAAGATATTTAAAAAAAATGTAGGGCCAATCCAGTTAAAAAGATCACATATCTTCAGCCGTGTTGCAACGAAATAAAAACTTTTGGTTTAAATTGTTTATCTTGACCTATCCTTGTTATTGGATGGATTATTTATAAGTTTATACATTATAAATCCATGTTGTATAACCTACATCCTTGAGAAATAAATGGTTCTAATTTAATACTTTAATTATAAAATAACGAACTCATCAGTGACATATTGAACATCTGTATTGTTATCATTTAAACAATACAAATTTAACAATTCCTGTGTTCGGTCTGTCTAAGGTGTCGGTAAATGTTTTTAGTGAGCGAGGTCTCGGGTTCAAATCCAGAAAAATGTAAACAATAATTGATAAATGAAAAATATAATACAATTAATAGACCATGACAACTGTTTTGCAAAACAAATTTATATTTTTGCAAGGAAATTAAAAAAATTAAAATAAATAAAAAACGTTTGGTTATGGGTGGGATTCGAACCGAGTCCATTTTGTTTCAGTCCTACACCTTACACATCATGATATTTTAAATAATTTTGCTTCGTTCAAAATGTTTTAATATAAATAGCTGCACAGACGTTCTTAAAGTATTGAATGCGACTGTTATAGCACTATTTGCTGTATAATTACTCCAAATTAGCTGCATAAATTATCTTTAAGGGGGGCTTAGTAGCTTTTACAACATTTCAAGTTCATTAAGCGACTATTAAACCATTATGCAGCTACGTTATACAGCAAATGATTACTTGGGGGATATCGAGTTTTCTCCATGATCGTTCAATATGAGTTGCGATTAATGGGTGATCTCTCGGAACAACATTCCATTAATTCTGATGTTCCGCAGAGTTCCCTCATATCCCCGTCCCCACTTATGGTATTTATCACCTTCTGCCATTGACCCAGAACCCAATCCATTCCTTTGAAGTTGACAGCAACATTTGTCATATATATTCATTCAACAAGTGCCCTATCTATTTGGATATTCAGAGTAAAAGACGCACTATGAATGACACAATCAATAATGAACTTAAAACAATCTCCGAGTGGGGTCTTGCAAATAGAGTTGATTTTAATGCAAGTAAGACACAATGTAGTCTGTTTTCTCACAAAATAATGGATTTACCCCTCTCTCGGCTCCCCCCGAGAGACCCCGAATGTTGCGAAGTCAGCTGCTCTTAGCGTTCTGGGCATATCAATTCAATGTGATCTCCATTGTAATGATGAAATATTTCATGTGTCGAAAGAAGCGGCCAATTGCCTCGGTTTTTTAAAACGGTTTAAGACATACATCACTCCTGCTGACTTTCGCACTGTCTACACTACGTATATTCGGCCTAATATGGAATACAATTAGCACATATGTGCATGGGACTCAAAATCCTCCTTGGAATTCCTGGACCGAATTCAACGACGTACTATATATTAATTGGGGATGAAAAATGTTCATCGTCTATTGGTTCTCTTGAACACCAAAGGCCCGTTGGGTGTGTTGTAGAGCTTCCAATCCCGAGACCATGAAATTTCGGAATCCCGAGATCCCGGAGAATATTAGAACCGAATAATCCGAGATGAAATCGCGAGATTGGATATCAAAATAAATAGCAGATAAAATTAAAACTACTTAATTTTAAATTTACAGTCGTTAACTTATTTTTATTATTTTTAAATGGATCTTGATGATAAATGTTTGATATCATGTTAAGATACTACTGCTAGTATCAGTATAAAGCTAGTATAAAACTATGTATAATAGGGTGGAACGAACCAAACTTTTATTTTTATATAAATTGTAAGAGTAACATAATGCTGTGAGAGAATACAACAAACCATTTTTTGAAAAAAAAAATTGCTGTGCTTTTGTATGAATATAGAAATAACAAAACAAATTCATATTTTTGTTTTTTACCATCTAAATAAAATTGTTCTGGATCGGAATAGGCTCAAAACATAAAGAAAATTACGATTTTTTTTGGAATTTTCAACTTTAAAATTCATAAAATTTTAGGAGGACGTAATTAATTCAAATCTATATATGACCATAAATTTATATGTATTTCCTTAAAATATTTTTTATGCTTCGTTGCGCAATGCGCGAACACAGAAAAATGTTTTTTTTTTTCTAAAAAAGTTTATAATAAATCCTAGGGCCATTATATATCTTTTAGGCTCAATAAAGCCAAAAATACTTAAACAATATTATGTAAACAATAAACTAATTCGTGGCAACACACCAGACTTTAGTATTTTTTTTTCGAAAACTATACGGCACAGAAATTGACCGTTATCATATTTGGATTCAGCACACCTAATAATGTATAAACAAAGGTGTAGGGTATAAAAAGAACCCATACCGATTTGAGACGGGTTTAACTTTAGCCCCAAGGACAATAAGAGAGCAAAAAATTAGTTGAAAAATTGATAATATTTTATGATGACATTAATATATTCAATTTCTCATTTGTTGAGCCTACTACTTATACCGGAGCTTTATTTAGATGTTAAAAAATATTGATTTAAATGTATATTAACTACTTCTGCAATGCGCGAGCACAGGACATTATTTTCCGACTCGAATTTTTTCTGATAAACTCATAATATGTAAAATTTACTTTTTGTTTCCTGTACAACAAATTTCCATAATTCTGGACTAATTCAGGACATATCCGGGGATTTTTTTATAATCCCGAAAGTCCCGGGATTTCTAAAATGCTTCGGGAATGAAACCCATAGGCATAACAAGTGTTTGAGGGAATTACATGGCCTGATTCCACCAGGTCGTGTGTTCTCTCGTTCTATTCGGGCATCCAACCAAGCCGATCCCTTCGTAGTTCATTCGGCTCTCAACAGAACCGCGCATTACAGAGAGAATTCATTCTTCTATCGCACGATACGTTTGTGGAACAATCTACCTGCGTCTGTTTTTTCCGATATTTCACACATTCACCGACACTCCATCTTTCCTTCCTTCGGTTAACCTATAATCCTTTCATACGATCAACACTATGCATTGCATGAATAGGGGGCATCCCCTAAGTGCTGGACAATTTGTATAAATAAAAAAAGGAGTCTGAGATTGAGAAATCACCAGATATATGGAATGATAAAATATAAATGAAAAATGATGGAAAGCATTCAAAGTCAAAATTTTGTTCAACATGTAACGAACAAAAAATATTCGCTACTAATTATATTAAAAATAAAACTAATAAAAAAAATCAAATGAATATAAAAATGGGAACTGCATTAAATCACCACCTGCATTAGTTGCATTGGTGGTATAATGCTGCAACGACATGGCCTAGGACTCCAGAACAGATTTTATGAAATTACTGTTAAATTGAGCTTGCTCGAAAATCGAAAGGGTATGATGCACCCGGACCGCGCTACAGCTTGTAAGTTTTACAAAAGAGATTTTCACTATTTAGCTGGACAGAAGTGTATATTTTGAAAACTAAGAAAGTAGTCTAATAATTTTTTTTCACCACCGTGAAATTATACACTAAGGAGTATTTGGGTAAACTTTTGGGAAATATCCACTGACTGACTGATTTTAAGGTTTTTGAAGTATATTCAGACAGTTTTATTTAACAAATTTAAATGTGGGTCAAAATAAAAAAATAAAAAATGGACATTTGTCTAGCTAAATAGTAAAAATCTCACACTGTGCATTATTGCTTGACGCTGTTACCGTACTACCGGTCAATACGACGCGCATGCCACGTGGTCATACAGTTCAACGTCATTAGACGCTGAGACCCAACCGTTGGGCATTCAGCGTCCGCAGTACGCCCACAGACTGCTTACCGTTTTTATCGACGCATATCACCGGTCAATCCGTTGTATGTATCACGTTTCCGTGCCATGAACCGTCTTTTCGACGCTTGACCTCACCGTTGGCCATTCGGCATACGCGGCTAATGATAGCAATAAATGAGAAAAAAAGGATATAACCACCGAAGAACTATATCCGGAAGCAGCTATTGGGTGGATTTACAACACCAACATTAAAAAATTAGAGGGGATAATGCGAAACCATGGTGAAATATCTACGTCAGAGTATGAGCAACATTTTTAAGGAAAATTTGATGAAAGAACTGGAACACCAGACAAAAAGTTCCAAAGATTGACCCTCTTCCACAAATCCAAGCAATCCTCGACAAACTCAAGGAAGGAATTCATCAGCAACATTGACCTTAAAAACGGTATTGGCATTCCAAGATAGAGGATCACGCCACCTTGCAACGTATCCTACACCAAGTCATAGGGCCAGAATAGTATCCTATTGCAATTGCGTAACTCGAAGTCATAATAGTTTTCACAAAAACCTTCGAACAACATTTAAACAACCTAAGTAAGGTATTTAAGCGATTGCGAGAGACCAACTTAAAAGTAAATCTAGGGCACGTAGTCACATCACAGGGCATACACATCGATCCATATAAGGTGGATGCCAACCTTCAGATCCCAAGTGTGTGTTTATTGATGTTGTTATTTCAGCCTCTGAATAGGCAAGTGCAAAGAGTGATCGTTGTTTGTGTGTTTGACCACTGTCTCGACACAACGAGTGTTGTTGATAACTTTTTGATGATAATTTCATTCAGATTCTCGCGTTTTTTGACGACCGTGCATATTGTTGTTGGGTGTTTTTATTATTTCAGATGTGCTGTGCATTTTGTTGCTAATTTTGGACTTCGGAAAACCCCACCGTCCTCATATCCTCCCCTTACATCAGTTAACGAAAATATCGGCGATTTCGTCTCTTGCCGCTCTTTTGTCACTACCATTCGAATTTCTGCTTCAGTCGCTCATTAATCTGCGCCGTCTGCACCGTCTTCTTGCCATCTTTCCTCATACAGCCTGACTGTACTCTGTCGTTTCTGAAACGCTCGTATTCACTGCTAATGACAATTCTGGCAGTAGCTCTTTCCACAAGCGTTTGTTTTCGCCAGCAAATTGAGCAATTCTCGTCTTCACTGTTCTGTTTGCTCTCTCTTTAGGGTTTTCATGCGGCGTACTTGTATCTCATGCCCATGTTGCTCAAAAACTTTCGCATACCAAATCTGGGTAACATGCGCTCTCTGAATGCCTTAACATGTCACGGATTGCTTTTTCAAGGCCAGTAGTACCTGTTGGAAACTCGTGAAATAGTCTTTCTTACGCCTAGATCGCTAGCTGTCGGAACATCGTGTTTCCCACATTTTCCACGACGTGCATTTTTCATCGGCGTTCTGCATGGGTATGTGTCGGTACAAATGACCGTGTATTGATCGCTCACCACGTATCCAAGATATTTCAGCTCTCTCAAGAACTCGCACTTTTCCGCATTCAACCGCTAGTTTACTCGCCTGAGTCTCCTTTATACTTCTTTGAAATTTTTCAAATGCTCCTCGAACGTCTCACCTATCCTCGCCTCTACCTCCAGCTTTTCGTCGACACGTTGCTCAACGCTATCTGCCATCTTCACTATGGCGTGCTTTCTCCTTGTTGAAAATCGCGTGCATACGAAACTTCGCTGAAGACTACTGTGGCAAAGATGCGACTTTTTTTTCTCAGAAGGGATTTACTGCTGTTGCCCGCGGTTCATCGGTCCGCCCGTCATCCCTTGCATCTGACGAGTACCGTTGGAGGCTCAATGGCGGCGGCAGCAATCAAACGTGCGTGCGTTTTGTCGGCGGCACTCACAGCAAAACACTACTTGTGGGTGCCTGTAACTGTACGCCATGTGATGCATGAAGCATCAAATTTTGGATTACGACTACAAAATAATTGAAGGCTTCTTCGGCCGCTGAATTCGTTTAACTTCCATGTTTTCCAGGTAGCGCGGTGGCAGGGAAGACATCAAGGGATCGCTCTTGAAAGTACGCCACTCTGTGTCCAATTACTTTTATAGTTGCGGTACCACTTTAGCGCCTTATCTCCCAACAATTCAGGCATACATCGCGACTGTAGGTTTGTCGCTACATTTCAGCAGGGTCTTCCAACCGCTCAACGAATCCAATTGGACCTCGTCCACCGTCGTACTTCACTGACCATTTGCGTACCAAATATATAACGGCTACCATATTGTTTGTGGATGCCTGCCATGTAAATGTGGCATCGGCTTGTCCGATAATCGGTTGTTGCCAACATGTTGGGAAAGCCTGTGTGACAAACTGCTGTTGTGTTTTTGGCATTATTTGTTGTCGTAAAATGACTGATCGACAAAGATGCTGCTGGTGGTGCCCTACATCCGATGTCGCCGGTAGCATTCGCGGACTTAGTGATTTGGTTCTTGCGCGGAGCGTTTCGCACTATTACATTAAAATGCAATATGTTGTTGTACCATAAATTTTATAATGTGCTCTTTTAATTACAATAAGCAAGACCTATAAATATTTAATGATACGTATTATTAATTTTATGGTGTAATCAAATTACAGTTTCCTAATAATTTATTGAAACAAAAGTCGATTTTAGTTAATTTATTGCATAATTTATTTTATTTAAAAGTCGAAATTAAAATTCACTTTTAAAAATCACACATATAAATGGACACTTCTTGTTGAAAAAGGTTATAACACATTTCTTATTCTCTTCGGTTTCCAATAATTGATTGTAATACTTGTAATATTTTTGATTCCGTCGCGATATTATAAGTTCGATTTATATTTATTATCTGTAATAAATAATAATAATAATAGTTTGGCACTTCAGTCCTGTAAGAACTTAGGCCAAGCTCTCTCACCATTTTTGAGATGTGCGTGTTATATTTGTACTCAATGTGGTGGGACCTACAGTTTATTGCCGAATCCGAACGGCGGGTGAGAGCTTTTCATAGGTAATGTTTTACTCTCGTAGGTTTGCCATTTACTGCCGAGAGGTAGCGCGGTGTAAAAAAATGTTTCTATGAAAAATATGTTGTTAGCCCCAGTCCAGGCTTGAACCGGGGACCTTTCGGCTCGCAGTCCAACGCACAAACCACTGAGCTACCGCGGCTACTAAATAAATAGAAAAAAAAGATTTAATATTTTAAATTTACATTAAATACATTGAGTCCTTACCATTTTTGCTTTTAATAATGTACATTATTGCAAAACACACATAAAGACGTACAAAACGTTTATTATGCCACGTTTATTATTATTATTAAAGCAATAGTATTTATTCTATTAAAAATAATAATATTAAAATATTTAAATTTGTAGTACTGAATTTTTCGAATTCTATGAAATTAATTAAAAAATCTTTTGATTTAGAAAGAAAAAGCTATTAATACATGAACCATAAGTCGTACCATTAATAACTTAATGGGACGTTTTCTTCTGAGTGTAGTGCAGAGCGAATCGATAGGATTTTAAATGATGTTAAATAACCATTTAAACCACTAAACCAAATTTAATACTAATTTTCACCCTACCTGAATCTTTCTGTAAATATACCTATCATAAAATAGGGATTTGCATATAATTAAGAGTTTTATTTTTCAATGTGTAAATATTTTTAGTTACAGATAACTGACGCCACACTTTCAAATGGAACAGAAAATATTATAACTAATAAATGTTTACGGACAAACGATAAAAAGAAAGTTAAAAAGGAAAATGTAGAAAAATCCAGTGATAATAATGAAGATCGACTGCTTTCGTCTAATATATCATCATACGACCCGATGATACCCATATATATAGAAAAGATACCAACATACAGGAAACACTCGTTTGACGAACGTCAATTGCCTCCAGTCGGTATTGACTATAAATGTAGTCAATTGGCTAAAGCACGATCATCGCGTATGTCACTGAACTCAGAAAAGCATTTAAAAAAAATAAATTCTAAAGTTTGTCGAAATAACTCAAAATCACCATCCACTAACAACCAGTTTAAGATCAAGACAACCAATAGCACTGATTTGAAAAATGTAGACTACTGGAATAGGGAATTAAACGAGGTACTACAGTATCAACAACTATTGAGTGAGGACAAAGAAAAAATATTGAGTAAGAGTAGATATTCCAAAATAGCATTTTGGGCCAAGCACCTTCGAAATTCGGTAAATGAAACCGACAGCAATGGACTATGTGATTCACTATCTAAATATAACCACTGTAAGTTTTAAATGAAATAAATCCAATTATTTTGTGTCAATAATATTTTTCTTACAGGTGTTGCTAATAATAACAATGAATCGTCTACTAACAGATTTGATCATGCAATGCGAAGTTCTACTGAAGTCAAAATTAACTATGAGCGAAAAGTAAGCTTTCAAAATGCATTTTATTTACTCCTTAGAATTATTTTAACGATATCTGTATGTTAACATTTCCATAAATTAACATTCCAAATATTGCAATAGCTACACATTAAAAAATATCTTGTTAGGTGCAAAAAATATTTTTGTGGGATAAAAATAGAGCCACATCACTCAGGCAGGATTATATCCACTGTGCTCTCACCCAGTTCCCTAGTTTTATTTTTTTTATAATAATAAAAATAGAGTTTTGTTACTACACCGAGAGCAAAACGTAGTTATTCATAACTACGTTTTCAACTACGACGTGAATGAAAATCCTCTGACAATGAAACGTAGTCAATTTTAATTACGTTTGTAAATTTATTTCGTCGTAGTTATGTTCCACTTTGAAATAGTTATTAAAATATATTTTTGAGCAACTACGCCATGAACTATGCAATAGTCAGTTTCCATTAGCTCCTAATTTGAAAAATAAAATGTCACATTTATATTGTTTTTTTTTATTAAAAAAAAAATCAACTTTTTCATAAAATAACAATGTATTGTATTTGCCAAAAAATGTGCTCACAGCACTGGTTGGCTTTAAGACGCTTGCGCTCTCTACATGTTGCAGTTCAAAGTTGCCATGGGCGATGGAACACAGTCTTGACAAAATATGTCAGCAACAGTTTAGGCCATCGTCGACAGCAATGTTGCCTTGGTCGGCTTGTCAGTAGATGGCACGTGCCAACTGAAAATAAAGACAAATGTTAAAAATGTATAACCAATTTTATTAAATAGCCACCTTCAAGAGCGTCACCGTACTTTTTTGTTGCCAGAGGTACGCTAGAAGAGCACTGCAGCTCATTCTGCTTCTCTGAGAAGTTGTACTGGAGCCCTCCAGTTGCAGATTGACAAAGGAGACGGCAAAATAGGAGGAATTGGTATGCCAAGTAATTTTCACTAAGAATATATAATTTAAAGTAAAGTAATATAATTTTGATTGTTGCACCTGTGGGAGGGACAAAGACTTCGTCCGACAACGTGTGACGGGGAGTTGTTCTTTGGTTCTATCATTGGAATCTTGCTTGATTTTCCAGGAATCGCTTGGAAAAAAGTCCTGAAAATATATTAGCATTATATGTCAATTTCATCCATTCATTTATTTATGTTACTCACTTGAGACCAACATTTCTTTGATGCAACAAAATGCGACTGTCTAAATAGCAAACAATTGTGACAAAATTGTATCCTATTAATATAATAAATCTGTTTGTTCGTTTGTTTGTACGTTTGTTCCGCTTCTCCGTCTAAACGGCTGTACCGATTTTCTTGAATTTTTTACCACAGATGCGGTATGGTCTGGAAGGAATGATAGGCTATATATGGGCGGGATTGGACAAAGAGGCGTGGAACCGCCCATACAACCTAAACTTGAAAAACGATATAACTCGGCACTTTCACCAGTTACGAACATGAAACAAAAAACTCAAATACAAAAAAAAAAATTTAAAAGCAAAAACACAAACGCAAAAGCACAAATCAAAAGCAAACATACAAAAACAGAAGCAATGACATAAAACAAAAATCCAAACTAAGGAAAAACAAAAAAATGAACGAAAAAGAAAAAAATATCAAAAAGAAAAACAAAAACAATTTTTTTTCGACATTGTTTTTGGCGATTTTTTTTTTTTTTAAATGGTGATTTTTACCATTTCATTGTTTTTGTCATCTAAAATTTATTTTTCAACAATTTTTGTTTTCGCAATTTTTTGAACATTGTTGTTTTTGTCGATTATATATTTTTTTTTTCAATTGGTAATTTCGACCATTACATTCTTTTTGTCCCCAAAAAATTATTTTAACAATATTTTTTTTCGAAAATTTTGTTTTTGTCGAATATTTTTTTTGGTAAAATGGTGATTTCGACCATTGCGTTCTTGTTGTCGTCCAAAATTTTTTTTAACAAAATTTTGTTTTTCGAATTTTGTCGAACATTGTTGTTTTTGTCGATTATATATATTTTTAAATTCCGAATAGACGTCAAAACGACTGAACCGAATTGAATAAAATTTTGGCACAATATGTATGTTGGGCCTGGGCAGAGTATATGCTATATCTCGGTAAGATTGGTGGACTGGGCGTGACAACTCCCATATAACCCAAAAATTAAAAACACATTATATCAGCAATTGGGATAGCAAATTTAATTAAATTTTGGTCAGCGTTATTTTTAACTCACCATACAAAAACTCACCACAATAAAATTCACCACACAAAAATTCTCCACACTAAAACTCACAACAATAAAACACTCTACAATAAAATTCACCACACTAAAACTCACTACACAAAAAATCACCACACTAAAATTCACCAAACCCACGCTCATCACACCGAAACTCACCACACTAAAACTCACCACACTAAAATATCTACTGTGAAAAACTCTACGGGGAAAAATTCTACGGGAAATAATTCTACAGGGAACAATTCTACCGGGATGAATTCAACGAGAAGAATTCTACGAGTAGAATTCTACCGAGAAAGTAGAAAGAAATACTACGAGAAAGAATTCTATGGGGAATAATTTTAGGGTTAATATTTCTACCGGGAAGAATTCTACGGCGAAATGTTCTACGGAGAAGAATTCTAAGGGAAAGCGCAGTATGAGAAAGAACTGTCTTTGAGAAAAGTGTTATGGCGGAGAATTATTATTTGGTTACTACATTTATAAAAGCAATAAAAAACTTCAACAACTAAGCAACAACTAATATCTTAGCACGTTCCATATCTTTGAATTCACAAAATTTTGGCACGAGTCGTGCACGGGTCCAGCTAGTTTTAAATATTTTTAAATTGTCATGCTTGTTGTGAACTACATGGTAGTTATTAAATTGAAACGTAGTCGCTTTTAAAGAATTTTCAATTACGAAAACTAGAAGATAATTAACTACGTTTTCCTCTCGGTGTACAGATAGCTATTCCGCACTTTCTCAAACATAAGGTTTAACACTCAGCCAGGAACGTACTCGGTACAGATGTTTTTATTAAATGTATAGTTATAAAATATTTTCTTGTTTCACAGCTAACACTAAGAGAGTTTTTATGCTAGTGAAAACATTATCTAATATTTACCAATTATTACTTACTTACTTATTTGGACATTACAACCCATGATAGGTTTCGGCCGCAGCAATTACCCCTCGCCAGTCGTTTCTGCATTGCGCGCGCTGGCGTCAGTTTTGCACTCCAAGGGTTGTCAGGTTGTCTCGCACTTGGTCGCTCCACCGGAGAGCGCCCTCTCCTACGTTGACCTCCACTGGGTACAGAATTGAACACTATTTTTTCTGGAGCGCTTTCATCCATACGCTCGACATGTCCAAGCCCGAGTTGGCGCTGGATCTTAATGCGGCTTACTATGTTAATGTCGGCGTAGAGCTCATACATCTCGTCGTTTCATCTGATTCTGTACTCGTTTTCAACGCATATCGGGCCATAGATTTTCCGAAGAATCTTTCTCTCGAACGCTCCTAAAGCTCGCTCATGTTGGCAAGCGTCCATGCCTCAGCGCCATAGAGGAAGACTGTCATAATGCGCGACTTATAGAGCGTAGTTTTTGTCCGTCGAGAGATGGCTCTGCTCTTCAATTGCCTACTGAGCCCAAAGTAACTCCTGTTGGCATGAGTTATTCTTTTATCCTGGTTTTTTCCAGGATTTGGCGCAATGTGAAAATCGGTTCTATGGTGGACTTGCCAGGTCTGAAACCGCACTGATAAGATCCAAGCAGTCTGTTGACGATGGGCTTCAGTCCTTCACATAATACTCTCGTTAGAACCTTATACGCGATATTGAGGAGACTCATCCCACGGTAGTTGGCGCGTATCGTGGGATCCCCCTTCTTTAGGATTGGGCAGAGAATTCTGAGATTCCATTCGCTAGGCATGCTTCCTTCTGACCATATTCTGCTGATGAGCAGGTGCATGCTAGTTTTGAGCTCATCGCCTCCGGTCTTAAACAACTCAGCAGACATACCATCCGATCCTGCGGCTTTGTTTTTTTTCAGCCTGTTGATGGCTGTGCAGACCTCATCACGGTGCGGCGGCGGTATGTCAACGCCGTCGTCAGCAACAGGGGCTGTCTAGCTGTCTTCTCTATTGCCTGCTAGAAGATGGGAGAAGCATCCTCTTTATAATCTCAGTGTACCCTGGACATCTGTTACTAGATTCCAGTAATCGTCCTGACACGAAGAGGGTCCGGTCTTTAAACCCCCGGTCAGGCGTCTTCTCTTCTGAAAGAATTTTCCTGTACCCATGTATCTCAATATCTTCACGCTCGCGTCTTTCTAATTCTCTTTTCTTGCGCCTGAAAAGATGTTTCTCATCCTTCCTCTTCTATCTGTATCGCTCCTTCGCGGCTCGCGTAACTACCGTTACGCACCGTCTTTCTCTGCAGTGGCTGCGCCACACTCTTCGTCATCCAAGCACCTCTTCAGCAGCCGTACGCATTGAGGGGGAGACGTGTGCTCACTGCGCGCATATATCATCGAGAAGGGGAGTGCCTTGGGCAAGCAGGTGTGAGAGTCGAGCGGCACAGGCTTCTTCGGTCTGTTGTGTGTGCAGCTTATTGACGTCTAGCTTTCTTTGAGTGGGTTCTCGTGCATTTTTCGCGAAGCATAAGCGTGAGCGAATCTTGACTGCTACAAGGAAGTGATTCGAGTCGATGTTGGCATTTCGGATCGAGCGTACGTCCATCACACTAGAAGCGTGCCTTCCCTCAATCACAACATGATCAATTTGGTTGCACGTGTGATCGAGTTACCGCCACGTGGCCCTGTGAATATTGAGATGCTTGAATCTAGTACCACTAATTACCATGTTTCGTGCTGCGGCGAAATCGATCAGCCTCATTCCATTGTCGAAGGTTTTGTCGTGGAGGTTGAATTGTCTAACCGTTTAACCAAAGATACCCTCTTGGCCCACCTTGGCATTAAAGTCGCCAATCACAATTTTTATGTCGTGTCCCGACACGCCTCGACGAGCGCTCACAGCGCTCCACCAGGGTTGAAACCCGATCTTCAGCTGGTTGCTCGGGTTACCGGGGTTCACCAACGCGAAGGTGATACTAGGAATTGTGTAGGTGAGGCTATGGTAACTAACAGAAGTCAGTTACTGGCTTGCGCATGCACTACATTCTGAACCCCCTACACCAATTACTACATTAAATTTTTGGCTCGGACAATTCACAACATGTATTGTTTATACATAACAAATCAACAGATTTTTATTATACAATATGGAATATTAGTATATGCGTCGCAGATTACTTTTAAGAGTTAATTTGGACGTAGAGAGATTAAAAAAATAAAAGTTGCTTGCAGATTAAAATGAGCTTTTATTCTATTTAAAGGTACATTAAAAGGTACATACAAAATATTAGTATTAGTGCGAATACTTCTACGATTGTCATTGATTTTAAAATAGTTCAGCTCAGGAGAATCAGTTATTCCTGCACCGAGAGCAAAACGTAGTTAACTATCGTCTATTTTTAGTAGTTAATTGAACAAACTTACAAAGTAACTAGGTTTCAATTTTATAACTAGGGCATAGTAAGTAAAAAACATGGCAGTTAAAAATATATTAAATTAAAAAAAGACACTTTTTAATTTTATTGCATTAAAATGAGAGGATTATTCTTCGATAAATCTGTTTGGCTAAACAGAGAGGCAGTTGGCATTGACTACTACCTCCCTTGGTATAATATGATGATATGACTCAGTCACTACCAAAAAAATACGCAAGAGCGATACGATGCGCAGCGCTGGATCTGTCAGAAAACGTTGACCAGATCCTTAGAGTAAAGCAAATGCTAATAGAACGTAGCCGCCCAAAGACAACGAACATGGTGATTACCCTCAAAGCCAAGCAGCTGCCGTTTAAAGAACAAACGAGGAGATTAAATTACGGTTGATCATCGCTGCCAATACGCGCAGTACATATATTCTCGGTCTGCGTGTTTATTATTTATTATTAAATCTAAGAATAAAAGGTGATAAAGCTTAAGCTCATTCTTTTCCTAAACCTGTCTCTGATACTCTCCTTGATCTTCTCTCTTCCTTCTCAATAAAAGTAGAAATGGCGAGCGTGCCAAGAGGTAATGGACAGTTTTCCCGTCGATGCAGCTAATCCATTCACAGTAGAGTGGTACAAAAAAACGGCTTTTTCGAAATTCACACGGGACCCCCCAAAAGTTTAAGCACGTTAAAAAAGTAATACACAAGAAATTTTGGCCAAATCGAAAAACGTTTAAAGGTCTCGCAACGCGATTTTCTGTTAGATATATAAAATCGTTAGTATGTAGGTCTGTTAAAGTTGCATAATATTTTTTTTTGGGATTTTGGTGAAATATTTAGAATCTTGAACATAATTTACTACAGATTACAATGGAATTAACAAAATGTTGATCCGACGATAAATAATGTATTCAGCAATTTTTAAAATACTTTTTTTAGATAGTTCAAACTCATTTTCGCCATCTTGCTACAAAATTCCTATGTATCGATAACTTCTCTTAAATAGCCAATAAACATAATTAACATAAAAACAAATTGAACATACTTTATTGTAATTAAATTTTTAAGCCGTGAAATGTACGTTTTGGTATTTATTTGCGTACTATAAAAATATATTTAGTATTATATGATGCATTAAGGCGAATACATGTAAAAATAATTAAAATTTAATTATAATTTTTTTAATTAACGTTTTTTCTGCTAAATATGTGGATATGCTTGGGAAGATTATATATCTCTACAATATATTTGTGAATGTTTGTATGTATGTACGTATGTATGTTCCGAATAGGCGTCAAAACGACTAAACCGAATCGAATAAAATTTTGATACAATATGTTTGTTAGATCTGGGTAGAGAATAGGCCATTTCCCATATAACCCAAAAATTAAAAAAAACGTTATATCAGCAATTGTGATAGCAAATTTAAAGAAATTTTGATCGCGTGATATTTATCCATTCTACAGTCGCACAGAATGTGGGCAGGATTATACCAGTGGGCGTGGCACCTCTCATAGAAGATACATTTTCGATATGGTGTATGTCGGCGCGCCAACTTGGGAAACGGGTTTTGACATCCCTAGTCAGCCTACGAAATTAAAAAAATATTTTTATTTACAAATTTTATATGCACAAAAAAATTCATACTATTTATGAATTTGTTCATCAATTTTATGATTTTTTCATTACGCCTCAACCAACGACCAATAGGGTGGTTCAAAGTCCTTTTTTTAACTACAAGTCAACGTATCTCAAATTATGTGAGGGAGTCCCCTTCTTAACATCTTCAACACACTACGATTACTGGAAGACGGTGCTACACGGTTATATGTGTTGGCGATCTCCGAACAAATCTTCAATATGTGTATTGTCCTATCGCGATGATAACGATGATAGTGTGGGGTTATACTTGTATCCCAACCAACTGATATATATTAAAAATTTCAAATCAATAATTTAAATTTTAATGTTTCAATATACGACAAATAAATGTTGATTCGATTTTGATTTTTCACATTAAAACGTTAAAATAGTTTTATTTAAAAAAAATAATAACAATTGGTGACCCCGAGACACAATGCATACACATACCCGCTCAACAGGAGCCAGCGGAATAGAATCGCAGACATCGGATCAACCACCAGAAAACATTCTACATCAAGTTCATCAACCTCTTCAACAATTTGTGAACGATGGCAATGCATCAACCAGCCGAAACATTGGATTAGAAATTTGAGCAGCAACCATCCAAATGCTTCCCCCTTTTTGGACTCATAATGCGAAGCTGTGGTTTCTTCAAATAGAGTCGTTGTTTGCTTTGTCCGGTATTGTCAGGGATGAGACAAAATTTCGCTATATCGTCGCAAATATGGACACAAATATATGTGAGTACGTTAGTGATATAATGTTCAATCTGCTGAATGGCACAACATAATACTGCGCAATAAAAGAACGGCTTCTCAGCGCATTTGATGAATCTGGTGAATCCAGGATTCGTAAAATATTAAACGAATTGAGTCTAGGCGACCAAAATCATTCCTAATTCCTACAGAAACTCAAAAATTTAGCTTCAAATCAAATAGGCGAAAATGTCTTAAAATCTATTTTTCTCGACCAAATGCCTGAACAAGCTCGCGTCATCCTCGCAGTCGCCGATGCAAGTCTAACCAATCTTGCAGAACAAGCCGATAAATTTATCGAAGTCCTAAAACCTGCAACTATTTGTGCAATAGGTACGAAAACTCAGCATAACACTTCGTTTAATTTGTCACCAGATCCTGAAATTGATCCTGTTCAGCAGCTTATGACGGAAATTAAGGCACTCTCGTCACGAGTCGAGCAACTAAGTGTTCGAGGTAGATCTCAAGATCGTTCAAAATCTCGAACCAGATTCCGATCAAAATCTAAGAACCGCGTATGGTGTTGGTACCACAACCACTTCGGTTTAAAAGCAACAAAATGTACAAACCCATGCTCATTTACAAAAAACTAGGTGGAGTTTCAGAGGCGACCACTGAAATTCCTGTAATAGATGGTCGCTTATTTGTAAAAGATAAAAACTCTCGCATGACATTTTTAGTTGATACTGGAGCAGCTATATCCGTTATTCCTCTAATAAAACAACACAATTCTAAAAACTATGAACATTCGTTTATTTTATATGCAGCTAATAAAAGTATAATTAATACTTTTGGTACTCAACATCTACAACTTGATTTAGGTCTCAGACGTTGTTTCAACTGGAACTTTATAATCGCGGATGTTAGTAAACCTATATTGGGCTCAGATTTCCTAAAACACTATAATCTTTTGCCTGATCTCAGAAATTTTTCTCTCATTGATGGAAAAACTTTGTTAAAAGTAGCAGCAAAGTATTCAGCAGAGCCTTCAACTGAACTGCATGTTATTCAAAATAATAACGAATATAATAACCTTCTCGAAAAATGTCCACTTCTTTACTCTGTTAACCGAATCAGCGAAATTCCGCCACATTCGAAAGTTTTTCATCACATAGAAACTACAGGACCCCCTGTAAAGGCTAAAGTCCGTCGTTTTGATCCAAAGCGACTAGAAATCGCCAAAAGAGAGTTCAAATACCTACTAGAGAACAACATTATTAGACCACCCAAGAGTTGTTGGTCAAATGCTTTATATATGGTTCCAAAATCCAACAACGAATGGCGCCCTTGCGGCGATTATTTAATTACTGTTCCAGATCGTTATCCAATTCCCTTTGTTACGGACTTCTCTGCAGTACTAGCACATTGCAACATTTTTAGCAATCTCGATCTGATGAAAGCTAATCACCAAATCCCAGTACATCCTGATGATGTTCATAAAACCGCCATCATTACACCATTTGGACTTTTTGAATACTTGAAGATGCCATTTGGTCTTCGTAATTCGGCACAAAGTTTCCAACGACTTTGTTTATGTTTACATCGATGACATTCTAGTCGCCTCAAAGACTAAACAAGAACATCTACATCATATAGAAATACTCTTTCAAAGGTTAAATGACAACGGAGTAATAATTAATCCGACGAAATGTATTTTCGGCATGGAATCCTTAGACTTTCTTGGTTTTCATACAAATTTAGAAGGCATTAAACCTATGGCATCAAAAGTATAAGCAATTTTAGACTACGATAAACCAAATAATTGAGAACAATTGCGAAGATTTCTCGCCACGACTAACTTCTACCGTCGCTTTATACAACACGCTGCACACCATCAAATAGTTCTCAACGAATATTTAAAAGGTAGTAAAAAGAGAGATAAACGAATAATACCTTTGAACAATAACACAGAAGAAGCTTTTCAACAAATAAAGGACGACTGCGTCAATGCAACACTTCTAACATTTCCAATGATAGATAGTCAATTGATTCTTAAAGTAGATGCATCGCACATTTGTATAGGTGGTGTCCTTGAACAAAGTTGCACAGATGGTTGGCAACCACTTTCGATTTTCTCCCGAAAATTATCTCAAGGCGAGCAAAACTACAGCACATACGATCGTGAGCTCTTAGCCGCATATGCAACTGTAAAGCATTTCAAATTTATGCTAGAAGGTAGAATATTTACGATATTCACAGATCACAAACCGCTCGTGTTCGCTTTTCAACAAAATCCTGAGCGAGCTAGTCCTCGTCAAATCAGACACCTAGATTATATATCGCAATTCACTGCAGATATACAACATATATCAGGTGTTAAAAACGTAGTAGCAGATTGTCTATATCGAGTACATTCTTTAGAATCACTTTAGAATCATTCTTTAGAAAATTAGAGAAACTGCAAGAAGACGACGAAGAATTCCAAAGCTTTTTATGTCAGAATCCAACATCAAAAATGAATATTCAACTTGTTCATGTTCCAGACACTAAGTTAAAAGTTTATTGCTACGTCTCTAAAACGAGACCACGACAATTTGTGTGTAAAGATTTTAGACAACAGGTATTTTAAAATATACATAATTTGAGCCATTCTGGAGTACGTAGCACACGTCGTATGATAGCGGAAAGATTTATGTGGCCATCCATGAATCGCGACATTGGAATTTGGGTGAGAAATTGTCGGTCTTGCCAACAATCAAAGATTACTAAACACGTGAAATCACAGTTTGGAACATTTAATCTAACATCGGCTCGATACACTGAAATACACATCGATATTGCAGAACCACTACCTCCAAGCAAAGGACATTGCTACATACTTTCTTGTATTGATAGATTCAGTCGATGGCCGGAAGCATTTCCAATGCCAAATGCACAAGCTGAAACTATTTGTGATACTTTCTACAATGGCTCGATTGCACGGTACCAAATAAAATTTTAACAGATCGAGGACGACAATTTATGTCAACAGTTTTCAATGAATTTGCAACATTTGTAGGTGCAAAACACAATACTTCAACAGCTTACCATCCCCAATGTAATGGTTTAGTCGAACGTATGCACAGAACATTAAAAGCCGCTTTAACGTGCCACAATAATTACTCTTGGACAAAGGCATTACCTTCAGTACTTCTTGGGATGAGAACATCATTCAAAGAAGATTTAAATAGATCTGCTGCTGAATATCTATATGGCGAGAACATACAACTCCCAGGAGATTTCTTATGTTATGAATTAGCGTATACATTTTTCTTTTCATCATGGTTCTACACTATTCATTCAGTTTTGGATGTTGCTGTACATATGTTGAGAGCATCATGTTTTTATATCATGTTGTACTCATGTTGTACAGCAACATGTTCATAGCAACGCTATGTTGCATTGTAAGTGTTGCATAAGTTGCATGCATACGGGTTTGACTTCGACATGCCTACGAATTCGACATGCCTACGAATTTAAAGCGTAAATGTTCACCTTTATATAACGCAGAAGACTACAATAAGGTACTAAAGTACCAAATACAGCGATCACACGAGATTGTCTGGCAAAATCAATGTAGGGCCAAGGAATTGTCGAAAAAACAATACGACAAGAACCTCAACCTTATACAATTCAAACCACACGACATGGTTTTAATGAAAAAACAAACTAGGAAGAATAAGTTCTCTCCAATTTGGAAGGGACCCTACGTGGTCGTAGAGGGAAGTGGGCCAGTGACCACGACGATATTGATCAAAAACAAAGATAAGAAAATTCACAATAATTTTTTAAAGGCATATCACAAATAGTGTATGCCGTTAAAACTTAAAATATTATAATTTTATCCTAAAATAGAACCCATGAAAGTAAAAATATAAAACCAATTAGCTATGCGTTGACAATTAAACTCGTAGATTGCAACATTATGTTAGACAAAATAAATCTAACCATAAGATAAAGAGTAATCATTAAATAAAACATTACATACTTCCTCATTTGGAGGAAAAAAAAAATAGTTTAGGAAAACAGTAAGTAAAAAACAAAGGAAAAATTATAGTAATAAAAATAAAGAGATAGGACATATTAAAAATAATAATTTAGTAATAAGAAATACAAATATATATATATATATATATATATATATATATATATATATATATATATATATATATATATAAATATATATATATATATATAAGCACCAAGATGTTTTCAAAATGTTTGACAAGATCGCAGAAAAGAACACTCATCTCGAACGAATCGTCAACCAAGTCAACGGGACCAAAACTCTCTTGACCGACTAAGAGCCCAGCGTATCTACTCGAAATAACACCATTAGAAAATTCCTCAAGAACCATCGAAGCCCAAAAGATCCAACACACTACATACAACGAAACATTGAAGATGAACAAGGCAAATCCGACCCAACACACAGAAGAGCAAGAGGAAAAATCTGGTCCAACAGTAGGGCATACAAAAGTCACTCATGTTATTATTTACACCTCTGTAACCCAAATATAAAATCAATATATTCATTTTAAAATACCAGCAAACACACAAACTCAATACACATGCAAAACAAGTATAAGTAAAATAATTTGAACAAGTTTATCTATATACATATATATATGTATAATATCATCCAATTACAAATATTAAATCGGTTATATTATCATTATAAGTATGAACAAATATTACACAAGTATAAAACAAAAGAGATTAAACAAAAAAAAATAATAATAACCATATTTAAAAAAAAGAGAAGAAAAAATATATATAAAAAAGAAGTAATCTATCAAAAAAAAAAAAAAATTAAAAAAACAAAAATATATATATATATATATTATTATCATTATTATTATTATTGAAACCCATTTAATTATTTAAAAATATTTTTATAGATAACTTAAAAAAAAAAAAAAACATTATATTTATTATCACCATGTTAAAATATGCATATTATTTTATTATATTATTAATCTTTATATTAACTCTAAAAAAACATCATTTCTATATTTTCAACAATATATTTAAGACATTTTGTAAAAAATTATCATTAATCCTAATATTAATAATAATTTTTTTTCCATAAGGGGGGAGGAATGTTGTAAATTAGCGCATTAATTTTTCTTTTCTTTATGCTTCTTCAAAACTGCAAGTCGGACTTTCTTCAAAAGTCACGTACACCAAAATTGAGTGAAAGTGAAAACTCAATAGAACATAGTGAGAATATAATTTAAGAAAAGCTTGCAACGAAGGTATTGTTAATACTTTTCTTTGCAATTTAAAAGATTGTAGTTTAACCAACCTCAAGTGGAGGTACTAAAATAGTAAAAGTTTCTTTTCAACTCTAAAATTAATAAAAGTGTCTTTTCAACTCTAAAAATAAAAAAGTGTCTTTTGATTAATTAAATTGTAAAATAAATAAAATGTAAAATAAATCAACTCTAAATTTACAACGCTAACTTTACAACATTTGGCGCAGCCTGTACGTCTGTACCAACCTCTCAAGGACCGAGAGTGGGAAGGAGGACGTAGAACGAAGGAAGGAGGACGAAAGGACGTAAAAAACCCAAATAGAAAATGGTGAGTTTTTAAAGTTTTGAATAAAAAATATTTAAACATTCTAACTATTTAAAAAAAAAAATCAATGAAAAATAAAATATATAAAATTAAATACACACTGAGATTCTAAACCGCGGACCCTCCAGTGTATAATAGAAATATTAATTTAAAATAATATGGAAAGTAAAAAAAAGTACTACGAAATATTACTTAAAATAAAATAATTTATAATAAAAATATGACAATAAATAAAAGAAAATACACACTGCGAATCCGAACTCCGGACCCTCCAGTGTATAATAAAATAATTCGTACTATTAGTATGTAAATTATAATTTTCATTAAATATAAAACGATAACACTACAAAATCAAACAAATATTTATATTCAAAACGTATCAGTTTTTCGCAGCACTGAATGCTGGTGATAAAAATAATAAATTTGTATATCAAATTAAATGGAAATTAAAATGCGATCAAAAAATCAGTATATAATAATTTATGAAATTATAATTTACAAAATAATTTATAAATTATTAAATAAAAATACAATTTAAAATATTTAAATCAAAATATGAAACATTAATTATTTTTCAAAATGTAAAAATTTATATATAAAAAAAAATGTTATAAGTAAAGGTAAACAAAGGACAAATATACCACGAAACAAATTTAAAAAAAGTAAATTACACTGTCGACAATCAAAATGGGTACAAAAAATATTTTGAATTTCGTACGTTATTTGGTTCCATGCTTTTCTGGAACGGATTCACCATTACTAAAAACAGAAATTTACAGATTTATTGAAGGTAGTAAAGCTGCGAAGCTTGGAATTATAGATTCAGAGAATAATGTATTTATTAAATGCGTTAGGTTACGATTGAATGGGGATGCTTATGACTTAGTAAGGTCAAAAAATTTCGAAAAAATAGAAGATTTATACGATTTGCTAAAAAATACATACTTAGAAGTAGTTTCCATAGATTCAGTACTACAAAAGATTAGACAAACATATCAAAATAGTGGAGAAAAGTTGAGGGCATTTGCCAGACGGTTCTATGGATTACAATTCATAGCATTGGAGATCGCCAGTAAAAAGTACAGAAAAAACATAGGTATTGATGACGTGTTCAGATTAGAGTTGTTGGATTCAGTTCTGACTTCTTTCAAAATTGGAGTACTGAATCCAACAATAAAAATTATAATGTTTGGTAGCAAGTCAAACACATTAGATGCATTGTTAGATGAAGCTCTAAATGTGGAAGCTCTTATGCAGCGAGTACCATGGTCGAAATAGGACAATTATAATTTTAAGGACAATTATAATTTTCTAAAAGCAATGAGCAAAGCAAAACGTTAGAAGGATGAATTTGGACAAGTAATTAATAATGATGATATAAATTCCAAAATAGGGAGAACATTTCCAATATGTTCCTTTTGTTAAAAATCGGGACATAGGGAAGATTGCTGGAATGGGGAAAATATGCCTTTCTGCAAAGAGTGTCAAACTTATGAACACGAATCTAATTGGAAATGCGGAAATAATAAAATGGAAAATATGAATACACCTGCAAATTATACACAACAAGGTGATAATAATAATCAAATGAAAAATAATACAAGTAATATGAAATGCTCATGGTATTATAGAAAAGGGCATACAATAACTAATTGTTACGCGAAAGAAAATATAGAATCAACTACAGGTAATATAGTTAGGCCGAAAGTTGTAGAAGTTTGTAGTATAACACTACAAAAAAGCGAAATAGAGAGTATAAGTAATCAAGAAAATAAAGAACAAAAAGTGAAGATACATATTAATGAAGATAGAAATCTTCCAACAAAAACATATAATGAACTAAATAATAAAACACAACTTGACGCGAAAAATGAACAAAATATAGGAATTAAGGAAAGAAAGTAAAACCAATAAAATCCGAAGTTAAAAATATTAAAATCAAGAATAATAAAATCAAAAGTAAATCAAATAAAAAGAAAATTGTAATTAACTGCCCTGAAAATTTGGGAATTGTAGATCACACGTCTGGCAAGACTGTGGATACATTCCGTACAGGGTCGAGTATAATTTGCAATGAAGTAATTTCAATATTTCTTTTTATTATTAGCGCGATGTGCGTTTTATCGTCAGAAATGTATAATAATAAATTGACTTCAATTGCTAATAATTTTAAGAGTAAATTTATGTCGAGGAAAATGAAATTAGCTTCACAATTAGGCATGCATCGTAAAATATTTAACCGGCATGGAGAGCGTTTCAAGATATCCGATACGAGTGATGTGTTCATTGAAGTACCTTGCAAGGCTGCAAAAAATGGAAAACTTACTTTGTTAGTGGATTCTGGAGCTGAGGCCAGCCTGATTGAGGAAAATAGGATGGCACATTTGCCGAATTTTAATAAAAATATTCAGAAAGATCTGAGTGGTGCTTTTGGTGGATGCGTTAGAACCTTAGGCTCCGCTAAGATTCAGCACACAAACATAGAAAACCTGAGTTTAACGCTACACGTTGTGTCACTTGACTACCACTTGGGTACCAGCAGATGGAATAGTCGGGCGTGACAATCTCTGAAACAGATCTATAATAAATGCGTTAAAAAAAATTACATTTTTTGATGAAGACAAAAATCACATTGTTAAATTTCCATTAAAATCATTGCAAGACATAAAAAATATTAATTTTAATCAACAAATGAGGGTACAGCCCAGAACAGCCATGGTTGTATCTCTGCCGTTAAGAACAAGAATTCCTATAGTTTTGTTGCACAAACAGGAAATTCTGCCAGGAGTATATTTGGGAGAGAGTTTAACAAACGTTAGAAGAAATAGAGTATATGCATCAATTTTAAATGCCACCGATAAGGAGGTGACCATTGATAGCAATTTCAAGCCACAATTTTCAAATTTTAACAAATATAAAGAAGCAACAAAGACGAGTTCTACAATAAATACAATAAACTCGGTTAATATAAAAAATAGAATTGATAGATTATTGAATGTAAAGATCGATGAATCATTGAATAAAGAAGAAGTTGCATCTTTGCAAAATATTTGCTTGTCATATCATGACGTTTTTCATTTGGAAGGGGATGAATTAACATTCACTCCCATATTAAAACATGAAATACCCACACAATGGAAACAGCCACCAATTAATCAGAAACAGTATAAACTTCCTCATATGCATAGAAATGCGATTAATAGACAAGTATCAAAGATGTTAGACGATGGAATTATTTCACCAAGCATGTCGCCTTGGAATTCCCCATTATTATTGGTACCTAAAAAGGGCGATAAAGATGGCAATAAGAAATGGAAACTGGTTATGGATTTCCGAAAATTAAATGACGTCACCATCAAACAGGTATTTCCTATACCACGAATAGATGAGATTTTAGACCAGTTAGGTCATAGTCGGTATTTTTCAACACTAGATTTAGCCAGTGGTTACCATCAGATTCTAGTTGAAGATTGTGACAACAAAAAAACTGCTTTCAGTACAGGTCTTGGTCATTTCGAATTTAACAGAATGACATTCGGTTTAACGGGGGCACCTGCCACTTTTCAAAGGGTAATGAACCACATACTAACAGGTTTACAGGGTATTGACTGTTTTGTTTATTTAGATGACATAGTGGTTTATGGAAATAATTTAGCAGGACACGAGCATAGGCAAAAGATGAGAGAACATAATTTGAAATTAAATACAGAGAAATGTCAGTTTTTGCGATGCGAGGTTATATATTTAGGACATAAGTGTTCTGAGTTAGGTGCCCTACCAGACCCAGCCAAAGTAGAGTGTGTAAAAAATATTCCAGTTCCGAAAAATGGGAAGGCAGTTCAAGCATTTTTAGGCTTAATTAATTATTACAGAAAATTTGTAGGAGGTATGGCGAAACTGTCATTACCAATAAACTGTTTGCTTAAAAAGGACGCTAAGATATGGAACGACAATTGTCAGAATTCGTTTTTAAAACTTAAAGTGGCAATTATGTCACCACACATACTAGCGTATCCGGATTTTAACGAACCCTTTTTGCTCACGACAGACGCCAGTAACGAAGCAATTGGCGCGGTTCTTTCACAAGGTGAAGTTGGAAGCGACCGTCCGATCGCGTTTGCCAGTAGGTCTCACAACGATGCGGAAACACGCTACTCTACTATAGAGAAAGAATTTTTGGCAATTGTATGGGCTACAAAAAATTTTAGGGCATATCTTTTGGGAAGACCATTTAAAATGTATACAGATCATCAGCCCCTAAAGGGTATAGCAAACTTAAAAGATCAGACATCACGTCTTGCGCGTTTCCGACACAAATTATCGGAATGTGATTTCGAAATTCATTACAAACCGGGAAAAAGTAATTTAAGCTGGTCACCAAGGTGGCGTAAAAACATTTTTAAGAATTCGGCAACAGTACCGATGGAAGGGTATGCAGAAGCAAATAAAGAATTATGTGAAAAATTGTTCAAAATGCCAGGTAAACAAGAGTTCGAGGCTGACGAAGATGCCAATGGTTCTAACTGATACGCCAGTCAGACCCTTGACAAAGTGTACATGGACCTGGTGGGTATTCTGCCTGAAACCATTTCAGAGAATAAATACATCTTAACGTTTCAGGACGATTTTTCTAAATGTATGTGCTGTGTGGCTATACCCGATGCGGAAGCCAACACCGTAGCAAAAGCATTCTTCAAAGAAATAGTTACACGCCACAATATACCCAAAGTATTGGTAACAGACAATGGATCGAACTTCGTTTCCAAACTATTTTCGGATACATGTAAATTGTTAGGAATTAAAAAATTACATATAACACCCTACCATCCACAGGCTAATGGGTCATTGAACCGAAGTCATCGTCCACTAGCTGAATATTTAAGTAGTTTTGCTAAAGAGGATGGGTCAAACTGGGACCAATGGTTAAATTCTGCAATGCATGTTCATAATAACTCGGTGCATACGTCGACGGGTCAAACACAATTCCGTACTTTGTATGGGTTTGACTTCGACATGCCTACGAATTTAAAGCGTAAATGTTCACCTTTATATAACGCAGAAGAATACAATAAGGTACTAAAGTACCAAATACAGCGATCACACGAGATTGTCTGGCAAAATCAATGTAGGGCCAAGGAATTGTCGAAAAAACAATACGACAAGAACCTCAACCTTATACAATTCAAACCACACGACATGGTTTTAATGAAAAAACAAACTAGGAAGAATAAGTTCTCTCCAATTTGGAAGGGACCCTACGTGGTCGTAGAGGGAAGTGGGCCAGTGACCACGACGATATTGATCAAAAACAAAGATAAGAAAATTCACAATATTTTTTTAAAGGCATATCACAAATAGTGTATGCCGTTAAAACTTAAAATATTATAATTTTATCCTAAAATAGAACCCATGAAAGTAAAAATATAAAACCAATTAGCTATGCGTTGACAATTAAACTCGTAGATTGCAACATTATGTTAGACAAAATAAATCTAACCATAAGATAAAGAGTAATCATTAAATAAAACATTACATACTTCGTCATTTGGAGGAAAAAAAAATAGTTTAGGAAAACAGCAAGTAAAAAACAAAGGAAAAATTATAGTAATAAAAATAAAGAGATAGGACATATTAAAAATAATAATTTAGTAATAAGAAATACAAATATATATATATATATATATATATATATATATATATATATATATATATATATATATATATATATATATATAACTATTTTAGGAAAAGAACTTATAATTTTAAAGTTAGTTAATCATCAATTGAGAAAAGAAATAAATTAAGCACATGCAACCAATTTCATTCATTTAAATTTAAATCAATGTTAGTCAGAAAATTGTCGAATTCAATACAGATAATGCAAAATCAACAATTGCATTACTGACCTATATTAATAGCTATGAAACCTTGAAAGCGGTCATTCCCCCACGTGTTTGACGCTGAAGCACATATGCAATTTGTACGAACTACAATAAGCAAGCGTTAATAGCTGACATATAAATGCAGATCTTGCAGTTTTTTTTTTTGATACCATAAACAATGCAAATAAATATAATTCAATTTTACCGTCATGCCAGTAGGAAGTTTCATATAATGTGACTTATATAAGTACACACAAATAATATAATAAAATATTAAACATGTTTAGAAAATAAATCGCAACTCTAATTATATTTATTTACATGCAGAGAAATTATAGGTACTTTTGTATATAAATATAATTCAATTTGAATAAGTTTGAATATAACAAAAAAATTTTTAAATGAATTTAAAGAACTTACTTATGATAATTTAAATTTCTTAAAGAAGAAGAAAAATATCAGTTAGTATTAAAATTAAAAAAAGAAGAGAGATATATAAATATTTAGTACAGTTAAAATTAAAAAAAGGAACAAAAAAAATATTAGTAGAATAAATTAAATGTAAAAAAAACAGGTAATAAATAAAAGCAAAGAATTTAAAATTAAAAAAAGCGATTTATACATTAAATTATTTAGTGTAGTTGAAATAAAAAAAAAAAATAAGGGGTTTTAGAATTAAAAAAAATATATTTTAATTTTTATCTAACATTATATTTTTAAAGAAAGAGATATACAAATTTGCATTCGAAATTAAATAAATTTTTAAAAAACTAAATTTAATCAGATTAAAAAAAAAATATATATACATATATAATTAATTCAACAATTTTTGAGAAGATTTAAAATAATAAATATATGTATATACAATATATTTAATGTACAATATATTCTATATACATATATATTTATATCAAAAAAAAAAATTATGAAATAAAAAAAAATATATATATGAAATCATTTTTTTAAATTTTGCGCATAGAAGGGGGATTGAGTACGCCGCATTGATTCCCTCCGCATATAAGACGACGATCTTAGCCATTGTTCTAAGGACATAATACACTAAAATTACACTAAAGCTAGTGCGACACTAAATAACTGTGTTTCAAATAAGTTAAACACTTACAAACAACATTTAATTTCAATGTTATTGCATACATAAACAACTATACATTACATGACACTAAGTTTAGATAAACTAATACCACACTAAATAGTAATAGTTCAAATAATGTACCATACTTTAATTCAAGTAATTTAAATATTTTAAGATCAATCCTTTTCTTGTGACGAATGTACATAAACCATTATATAATTTACGAAAATTATATTAAGTTTATATAAGTTAGTACCACACCACACATTTGGAAGAGTTTAAAGACAAAATTAAATTACTTGTTTGTGAAATCTTCATGTAAATTTAAAATATCCGAGTGCACAAAAAATTGTTATTTAGAATGACCAACAGCGCTGGATACTCAGAAGACGCATAGATAATCGTTGGGGTTTTGGGACTTTAGTGGAAGGAGCTCTGGGTGTTATCAACAAGAAGAAGAAGTGAAGCAGATGTCCAGCAGATTCAAATAAAGTGAAGAAAAACGAAGAAATGAAGCAGTGTGGCAGCATATTTGAAGACGTAGAAGGATACACTAGGAGCAAACTTGTTGTTATACCAAGCACAAGTAGATTGCAGTGATTGAATTTTAATCATTAAACTACAACTGCCAGAAACAAGATGCAGAAAACAATATTCAACATTGATCTTGAAAATATATATAAAAAGTCAAATTATTATATCTTCTATCGCACATAGAAAAAAAGCGATGCAGTAACGATTTTCTGATATCAACAATTCAGAAATCTATAAGCTACATAAAGTGACATAAGCACCAAGATGTTTTCAAAATGTTTGACAAGATCGCAGAAAAGAACACTCATCTCGAACGAATCGTCAACGGGACCAAAACTCTCTTGACCGACTAAGAGCCCAGCGTATCTACTCGAGATAACACCATTAGAAAATTCCTCAAGAACCATCGAAGCTCAACAGATCCAACACACTACATACAACGAAACATTGAAGATGAACAAGGCAAATCCGACCCAACACACAGAAGAGCAAGAGGAAAAATCTGGTCCAACAGTAGGGCATACAAAAGTTACTCATGTAATTATTTACACCTCTCTAACCCAAATATAAAATCCATATATTCATTTTAAAATACCAGCAAACACACAAACTCAATACACATGCAAAACAAGTATAAGTAAAATAATTTGAACAAGTTTATCTATATACATATATATATGTATAATATCATCCAATTACAAATATTAAACCGGTTATATTATCATTATAAGTATGAACAAATATTACACAAGTATAAAACAAAAGAGATTAAACAAAAAAAATAATAATAACCATATATAAAAAAAAGAGAAGAAAAAATATATGTAAAAACGAGTTGGGAAAGTTAGGTCACATGGGTAAGTTCGGTCACATGGGGCGGATTTTTATAGTCGGTCGGGCCCGACTATGGAATACCCTACACCTTTGGTGGAGATATTAATGAGGAATATTTAATTGTATACCTTAATTTTAAATTTTTAATTATGCTGAACCTCCCCACCCTCAGAATATTATTCATATATCAGAAATTTACGTCTAATATCCCCATATATTAAAAAATTTATAAAAAGTATAAAAAACTTAAAAAATATATTTGGGCGGACCACGCCTATATTTAAAATTTTGAAAGGCTAATATTTCATAGATTTGATTTTAATAATTTACGGATCAAATATCCACTATGAAAACCCGGGAAACAATGAAAATAAAAAAGTGGGCGGATCACGCCCATTTTTGGACCACATATTTTTAGGTGAATTATAACAATACCTTTTAAATTTTAAAACTATACCTTGAATACTTTTCGAGTTATTAGTTCCGAAAGAGTTATATAAAAGTGACTTGTATGGGAGGTGGGCGTGTTCGTTGACCGATTTGGCTCATTTTCAAACTCAGTTCCTACTTTTGGCTAAAATATATTGAGACGAAATTTCATCGCATTCTGATCAGTATTTCTCAAGTTATTCTGTATTCGGACAGCAAGACAGCAAGACGGACAGACAGACAGACAGACAGACAGACAGACAGACAGACAGACGGACATGGCTAAACGGACTCGGGTAGTGATGCTGATCATGAATATATATACTTTTCCATACCGGACACGCCTCCTAAGGGGCGTTACAATATATGCACAAAGTTAATATACCCTGTACCTCATAGGTGTGTACCTATAGGTATAAAAAAAAGAAATCTATCAAAAAAAAAAAAAATTAAAAAAACAAAAATATATATATATATAAAGTATAAGTGTATATAAAGTATAAGTATAAAGTGTCTTTTGATTAATTAAATTGTAAAATAAATAAAATGTAAAATAAATCAACTCTAAATTTACAACGCTAACTTTACAATACTTAACTGAACATGAAAATTATATTCCACAAACAAATTTTCTTCAAATTATAAAGGAATCTATCCGGAATATTCGTCCAGTCTCAGCAAAAAAAATCATTCTACAGCAAAACCGTTTGTTTTCAAAGATCTTGCAAAGTGTTCACATCTTTGGATACGAAATGATCATATCCAAAAACCTTTATCAAACAAGTATTCTGGACCGTTCGAAGTCATAGAAAGGAAAGACAAATATATGGTTCTAAAGATGGGTAATATATTGGACACTGTTTCTATAGATCGAGTTAAATTTGCCAATGTTGATGCATTGCCAATCGTTGATTATAACCTTCAACAAAATACAACATTAACTTCAAAAAAACTGTTACGTTTTTGTTAGAAAGGGAGTAATGTGGGGTTATACTTGTATCCCAACCAACTGATGTATATTAAAATTATCAAATCAATAATTTAAATTTTAATGTTTCAATATACGACAAATAAATTTTCATTCGATTTTGATTTTTCACATTAAAAAGTTAAAATAGTTTTATTTAAAAAAATAATAACAATAGTATAAATAAATTCAGTAAGTTACATATGCTGATTATGTCCTGAGCTTGTATATGAAGGACATTAAGGACTATTTGTATTTACTTTCTAATGAACTATAATAATAATAATAATAATAATAGTTTGGCGCTACAGTCCTGTATAGAACTTCGGCCGAGCTCTCTCACCATTTTGAGCTGTGCGTGTTATATTTGTACACAAAGTGGTGGGACCTACAGTTTATTGCCGAATCCGAACGGCGGGTGAGAGCTTTTTCATAGGCAATGGAACTATAATACAATGAAATTGGTATTAATAAAGATATAGCGCTTTCAGAACTAAAATGTCTCGATTTTTATTTTATGTCTAATTTACTAAAAATATTATATTCATAATGTATAGTTCTTATATAATAAACAAAAAATCTAATGATTTACCTTTAATCTGATATACCACTTTCTCACACCAGTTGCAATATTTAATTAAATTTTTTAAATTAACTCAAATGCGCCACTCCATACATCTCAACAAAAAAAAAAAAAACAATTTTTCCAGGACTTTCTCAGAATTGGATGAAATTTGTAAGTATGTTGAAACAGCTCAAAATTAAGATATTGGCCAATATTCAGCTTTCCAGATGGTGTGGTTTCATATATTTGATGCTTTAATATGAGATGACTCATTTGAGTTATTATAAATAACTAGCTGGACCCGTGCCAAGATTTTGTAAATGCAAGGATATGGAGTGATTTTATTAATATTGTTACGAAATGATGTAATTTGCCTCATAGTGCAAGCAATCAACAATAATTAATGAGACGCAAGACAATTCAGCGCACTAAGCATGTGTTAGAAAGAGACGGAAGATCATTCAGCGCACTGTGCGAGAAAGAGGTGGAAGATCAGCGCATTAAAACACATGAGTGCGAATGAGATGCCAATAGCATGCGTCATTCACGAAACGAGTAGAAGGTTCGCGAAACAAGTCGAAGCTTGTCGAAACGTGTCGAACTGATGCATGCAGTATATAAGGGAGCCGCATCAGAGGTACAGCACTTCAGTTGTGATTTAATAGTGAACTAGTACGTCTCGTGAGTGAACATTGTAAAGATAAATTGTAGTAATTCAGCAGTTGATAAAAGTGATTATTCTTTAAGTTGTTATTTAAATTAATAAAGTTAATTAATACTAGTTGAAATAATACTAGTTAAAACCAAATATAAGTGCGTTTTTATTTTGTACACAATCCAGCGATACGAACTCGTAGAACAGTTTTCCCTAGACTGAATTTTCGTATCATTGGTGTCAGAAGTGAGATTGTGATACAAAATGGTTAAATTCGAACAACTTAAAGTTGACCAGCTAAAGAAGGAGCTGGCGATTCATAATCTTCCAACTGTAGGTACGATAGCAGAGCTACAAAAGCGTCTAATGGAAGAATTAGAGAACCAAGGCATTGACCTCGCAGAGCACGAGTTTGAAGTGGAAGCTGCAATAGCGTCATCGAAACGAGTGGACACGGAGCAAACAGTACAGTCCCAATGTTTTGATATGAGTCAGTTGCTCGAAGCAATACAACAACAGCTTCAAGAAAATTCCAACAAAATGGAACAGAAGCTTCAAGAAAATTCCAAAAAATTAGATCAAAAATTTCAAGAAAATTCAAATCAGGGTCATCGAGTTACCACAGAAGGTGTTCATACCAACGAGGATAAAATAGTTGCTGTAAAAGAGTGGCCCAGACCACAGAACCTACATGACCTTCGAAGCTTCTTGGGGCTATGTACATACTACAGGCGATTTGTTCCAGGTTTTGTCAATGTTGCTAGCAGTCTTCACGAATTGACAAGAAAGAACCGCGCATTTCAATGGGGTGATGATCAAGAAAGGGCGTTTTCAAAATTAAAAGATCTACTGTGCTCGGCACCAATTCTTGCGTATCCAATTCCAGGTGAGAAATTTATACTTGATACGGATGCAAGCGGATACGGAATAGGCGGAGTTCTCTCTCAAGTAATCAATGGGCAGGAAAAAGTGATCGCATACAACAGTAAAACATTGTCCAAGCCCGAGCGAAATTACTGTGTCACCAGGAGGGAGCTTCTTGCTGTAATTGAAAGTGTGAAAAATTTCCATAAGTATCTGTACGGACAACAGTTTCACTTGAGAACCGATCACGCAGCACTACGATGGTTACTTCAGTTCAAAGATCCGGAAGGCCAAATTGCGCGTTGGATAGAACGATTACAGAGCTACGATTTCTCAATCGAACATCGTAAAGGAGGAAATCATGGAAATGCAGATGCTCTGTCACGACGCCCATGCAAACTAGAATGCAGACATTGTTCAAGAGCTGAAGGAAAAGAAAACATAATTGACATTCGTTTGCTAAATGTTTTGCCTGATGAAAAATGGACTCCGGAACAAATTGAAATTGAAAATCATGATGTTCGAGGAACAGCAAAGAAAACCATAATGGGAAGATATAGCTGCGGACAGTCCAATAACTAAAGCTTACTGGGCACAGTGGCAGAGCTTAAGATGGTTGCTTATATCGTGTATGGGAAAATTAAGATGGCACATCCGCTCGAAGTTTGATTGTTGTTCCCAAGTCAAAAATACAAGAGATATTAGCGGAATACCATGGTGGATCTAGTGGTGGTCATTTGGGCATTAATAAAACGGTCGAGAAGGTAAAGAAACGTTTTTATTGGATTGGATGCCAAGAGTCAGTCGCCGATTGGATTCGCAGTTGCCCGCAATGTGTACCAGCAAAAGGACCAACAGTCAGAAGTCGTGGTAGGATGCATCAGTACAACGTGGGAGCACCATTTGAGCGTATTATCATGGATATCGCCGGGCCGTTTCCAATCAGTAATGCGGGTAATAAGACATACTTATTGTCGTCATTGACTATTTCAGCAAGTGGCCTGAAGTGTATCCCATGCCGAATCAAGAAGCCACAACAGTTGCGGATGCATTAGTTAACAACTGGGTAAGCCGTTTTGGAGTACCGTTGGAATTGCATTCAGATCAAGGAAGAAATTATGAGTCTGCAATTTTTAAGGAAGTTTGCAAAATCTTCAACATACACAAAACACGAACAACGCCTTTGCACCCGCAATCTGATGGCATGGTACAGAGATTCAATCGGACTTTGGAAGAGTATCTCAGAAAAGTGGTTGATAAAAATCAAAAAGATTGGAATACACACATACCACTATTTCTCATGGCTTATCGAACGGCGGTTCATGATACCACAGTAGCTTCACCATCTAAAATTGTTTTTGGAACAGACTTAGGATTACCTGCGGATTTAAAGTTTGGAGCGAGTCCTTCAGCTGAAATTCCTATACACAATTATGTTTCCAGAAAAAGTGAAGAAATGAACGAAGTGCATCAATTTGTAAGACAGCGTACACAATTTGCGAGTGATAAGATGAAGGCCAGATACGACTTGCGCACAAATTCAGAAGAATTTACGGAAGGAGAGCTTGTTTTTCTCTATAACTCACAAAGGAAGAAAGGCTTATCCCCTAAGCTACAAACACACTGGGAAGGACTATGTAAGATAATTAAAAGAATTAAAGATGTCGTGTATCGGATTCAAAATACTGCAGGCGTTAGACGAAAAATTAAAGTACAACATTTAGAAAGGTTGGCGCCATTCAGAGAGAGAGAGGATTAACATCTGTTCGGGACGAACAGATTTAGGTGGAGGGCAGTGTTATGAAATGATGTAATTTGCCCCATAGTGCAAGCAATCAACAATAATTAATGAGACGCAAGACAATTCAGCGCTCTAAGCATGTGTTAGAAAGAGACGGAAGATCATTCAACGCACTGAGGCAGTGTGCGAGAAAGAGATGGAAGATCAGCACATTAAAACACATGAGTGCGAATGAGATGCCAATAGCATGCGTCATTCACGAAACGAGTAGTTGGTTCTCGAAACAAGTCGAAGCTTGTCGAAACGTGTCGAACTGATGCATGAAGGATATAAGGGAGCCGCTTCAGAGGTGCGTCTCGTGAGTGAACATTGTAAAGATAAATTGTAGTAATTCAGCAGTTGATATAAGTGATTATTCTTTAAGTTGTTATTTAAATTAATAAAGTTAATTAATACTAGTTGAAATAATACTAGTTAAAACCAAATATAAGTGCGTTTTTATTTTGTACACAATCCAGCGATACGAACTCGTAGAACAGTTTTCCGTAGACTGAATTTTCGTAACAATATAAATAATATTTATATTATTAATTTCTTCCCCGTAAAATTATTCCCCGTAGAACGCTTTTCCGTAGAATTCTTCCCGGTAGAATTCTTTCCCGTAGAATTATTAACCGCACAGTTTTTACCAGTAGAATTTTTAGTGTGGTGAATTTTGGTGTGGTGAATTTTAGTGTGGTGAATATTAGTGTGGTGAATTTCAGTGTGGTGAGTTTTGGTGTGGTGAGTTTTAGTGTCGTTCTGGTGAATTTTGGTGTGGTAAGTTTACAAAATTTGGGGTGGTTGATACCCTGGTGTGAAATATCTTAATATCACTATAATATCTGTTGACATACACCATCTGGAAAATGTACCTTCTATGGGGGGTGCCACGCCCAGTTGTCCACTCCCGCCCACATTACGCGAGACAGTTTAGAATGGTTAAATATAACGCTGACCAAAATTTCCACGACTTTGCTATCCTAATTGCTGGTATAATGTATTTTTAATTTTTGGGTTATATGGGAGGTGCCACGCCGAGTCCACCAATCTCATCGAGATATAGCCTATACTAGAGATGGGCACGTGAGTGAGTTTTGACTCACACTCACGAAAGAATATTTCTAATCACGCACACTCACTCACAATCACGTGAATAAAATTAAGATTCAATTGGTGAGATTGGTCGACCGATCGTGGCACCTCCAATACAACCTACATCTTTAAAACGCAATAATAATGTTATGACGTTAGGGAGATGGAAATGTGAAAGACCTTTGATGTGCTGTTCATATAAAAATGTAAAAATTGCCTCAAAGAATAATTCTCCGTTAAAAAATTCGTGTAAAATCTTTGAGAATAGTCTCTGGAAAAGAATCTACTACATATTTGTGAATGTAAGTATGTATGTCTGTATGTTTCGAAAAGGCGTCAAAACGGCTGAACCGAATTTAATAAAATTTTGACACAATATGTATGTTGGCTCTGAGCAGAGTATAGGCTAGAGATGGGCATGTGAGCGTGATTCAGCGTGATTCACGTGAATCACGCGTGATTGTGATTGAATCCTAATTTTGCTCTCGTGATTGTGAGTGAGTGTGAGTAGACCAAAAAATACCGTGAGTGAGTGTGCGTGAGTACAATTTTTTCATGAGTGAGTGTGCGTGAGTCAAATATTTCATAAAATAAAAAAATCACAGTTTTAATTTATTGCGATTTTATATATTTTTGTTGAACTACAAAACAAGGCTCAGAACTCAGAAGGCTTCGGGAAGGCGACTGCCCACATTTCAGATCTGTAATAAATCAAGCCCTTTCTAACGACCATCATATACCCACCCCTTTAATTAAATATTGCAACTGGTGTTAGAAAGTGGTATTGTTAATGTTCCTTTTTCATCACCTAAAATAAGACATCTAATAAATAACAACACTTACTTCATTTCCAGTTTATCCCTTTTATAACTTTTATTTCTTTTTACTGTTCAACTTATGAACTAACTTCTTAATCTAATAACAACTCTCTTAAGGACTAAATAACTAAAGATTATATACTAATACTTTTACGTAGTTTCAATGCTACTTTCCCAAACATCTTTTGCTGCTTTTCTTTAATTTCACATTTCGCCAGAGTTCATAACCCTGACCGTGAGAAATAACGCAACTCATACAAAAATTCATTAACTCATGATAACCTTGAATTAAAGTCGTCATGAGTTTCTTTGCCTACCAGGTAGTTTTACTGCGTGCATATTTGTTTACAATTCAACCGCTTAACGCTGCCGCGAATTGGGTTCGGAGTCACTAGTGCTGACATTGTATATTTTCGCCGTATGTTTTAACAACAACCACAAGTGCGTTGTTAACCCACATTGAAAATAGCATGCTTTTGTTTTCAATAGCAATTGCACAATATATTATTAAAATATGTTAGCAACCTGAATTAATAAACAGCAAGAGATGCTCAATACGAAAAATGTATTCAAATGGCTGACTGTCATCTGACTTAGGAAAAATGTATTCAAATGGCTGACTGTCATCTGACTTAGGAAAAATGTATTCAAATGACTGACTGTCATTATATTGACACACAACATTCCTCCCCCCTTACAATTTTTTTTTTTTTTTTTCACTTCAAACCTCCATATACTAACTTACTCTATTCTTACTACATACACATATATACGTTCGCCTTCCCGCTTATTAATCATCGTTTTTGTGTACTATTGCCGTTGTTGACCTCATGGTTGTCTTCTATTTCTTTTTGTAATTGCTCCAGTGTCCTCTGTAAGTTGCGTGTGGCCTGTTGAGTTACTGCTTGTTGCCACAGGCTCACCGATGCCTCTGTTTTAAAATATTCTTCTTCCTTGTATGCCTTTATAGTTCCCTGGGTGGGCTCAAATAGCACTTTCCCCAATGGTGCCTTGGATTTGTACCAATTCTCTCCGTCGTTGGACTCAGCAGACCAGGGAGTTGGCTATTGTAGAAGATATGACGCATTGGGTACTACATCCAGATATACTGGATAAGGCGATGCTGAGTGAACTGACATCAGAACTGAAGTTGGCATCAGATTCCCGGTGGTTTCTAAATGATGTACTCAATTTACACAACGCGGCCCAAGTGAAGACATTTGCAAGCAGCGGGTCACTAGTAGTAGTAGTAAAAATTCCTCTATCAGTGAATACCCCGTTCAATTTGTTGAAAGTGTATGCCGTACCATTTCCAGGCCAAAAGAGATGGGACTTGGTGGTGCAGAACGCAGGAGAGTACACAGAGGCCAGCAGGAAGAAGGATAGGTACCTCAAGTTGTCAGGAGACGTGTCCCGGTGTGTGAATCTTGCAGGGCAGTCCGCGATGAACAAAGGTGTGTCGAAATCCAGGAGTGGAGCTGACCAGCGGGAGTCAAAGCTGGGAGGTTGGAATGCTGAGACCAGGTGAAAGTCTGAGGGTAAGCTGTAAATTTGCGGCAGTGGCTGCAAACGTGTTTTATCTGGTAAAAACCGAGACACCCAACCGATGGTTATACAGAGAACATGATGAGGGATTTGTCCTACAGTGCGGCGGAGAAGAAGCCGAAGTGAGGCTAACTGGTTTTGGAAATTTCGTCCTAAGTCAGGGTTGTTCCTTGAGAAACCACGAGTTGCGGATCGCGTTCAAAAATACACCTGTGATGTGGCATGAGTTCGAAATACAGCAATTCGACCACAGGGAGCTACAGGAGGCGCTGAGACTGGATGAAATAACAGCTAACCCGAAAGAAGGAGTGAAAGAAGAAGGAGCGCATATTGTTGCCATGGACCACACCAACCTGAGAAAAGAGGTGGCCGCGGGTTATCAAAACCTTGATAACCTGCGATTGGAGTTAGCACGTGCAGCACAGTTTTTGATAAGGGTTTTACTGAACAGATGTCCGTTGTAGCCCTGAGTACCCGTGGCATGGTTTGCATCCTTCTAATACTAGGATTATGGTGTCGAAAGCAAGCTGGACAAAGCCGTCGACGTCAAGAGGACTTCAAGGAGGCTCGACTAAACGTTGCTGGATCTTCGAGAAGCAAGACCGTTTCATTCGAAACTAATGATAAGCAATCAGAAGTAAGTAAGCCGGAGAACAACCAGGAGGATCTGAAGGCAACTCTGGGACTAGAAGTACCGCTATCACTGATGGGACTCGCTGCACCCAAGCCAATGGTAAGAAGGGTTTTGCTGTCTGCAGAGCCAACCATAATACCTATGTCCAACGATGCCAACTTCAGTTCTGATGTCAGTTCACTCAGCATCGCCTTATCGAGTATATCTGGATGTAGTACCCCATGCGTCATATCTTCTACAATAGCCAACTCCCTGGTCTGCTGACCCTGGAGCTCTATTAGGTTTGTGTTCACGATTGTCTTAATCTGCGGCATTTTAATAGAGAATTCCAACGAAGCCATCCTTTCTTGTGACTGTGTTTTAATTTTGGCGTTCAATCCAATCTGCAACCCTTCTATATCCTTTATCGTTGCTTCCAGGGGTCTGGCCAACTTATCATAATTACTGGCCATCACCGTAACTAGTTTTTCCATCATATCATAGGTTTTACGCTCCCTATTCTCCAACTGCATCAGGTGGTTGCCTATTATACGCTCGTCACGGTGGTACATTACTCCAAATGCCCAGTGCAGAGCTTCCCCTACTATATCTATAGCTCGCTTTGTCTTTCGTCCTTGGTAATGGTTGCCACTGTTATCATGCTTCTCCATCATCCCCTTAATTCGATTGCTGGTTTTTTGTACATTCATCAAGACAGCTTCTGTTTCTTTCCATGGTATGCCACACGCCTCTACGTATTCCATTGTGGCTACAAGCCGTTCCATTGGCTTACATGAATCTTGCGCCTTCGTGATAAAGTCGGCCGTTAGCTTCAATAATTCTTTTAGATGAGTCGGCGCAAACTTTGTTATCACGGTCCATTCGTCGTTGTAAATCCACGCATCTGATTTTCTCTCGAACATTAGTAGGTGTTGATCCAACGCTGTCGGTCTCTAAATGAGTTCTCCATTGACCACCATTATGAACAGGAAAGTCAAATTTATCGCCAACATTATACACTTATTTAATTTATATTAAATTTCCTGTCACAGAGGTGAAGAGGTGAAGATGTAATGAAATTGATTCGCTCCAATGTTTACTTCTATCTAATTTTGTTATATACTATTTTGTGTTAATTATCGCAGTAATCTACCCGTATACAAATAATCTTATTATATACATTTGCACCAGTACATTTTATTCATTGAGCATTCAGCGTATATACATATATTGTACCAACCAAAACTCTTAAAATTGACCTTAGATTATACTGCTGTATATATACTTATTTGTGTTGCATTAAAATTCTGAAAATTGACCTTAGATGTTAGTCTGACTAATAACAATTACTGCAATGTATGCAACTCTATTATATTATAATTGTGTATATACAATATATTCTTACAAAACAAAATATGCAACTATATGTGCATTAAAATTATCTTCTTCTTAATTTGAAATACATTCACAAAATAAAATATGCAACTGTATATACGTTGTAATCTTCTAAATACAAAATATTTTTGAAACAAAATATGCAACTCTATTTGCATTATAATTGTCATCTTCTTTTTGCAAAATAAAATATGCAACTGTTTGTACCAAAATATCTGGCTTATATATCTGGTGCAAGACTTATTCCAGATATACTTTATCATTAATTTCCTAACATTGTACTACTTTTCCTTTCATAAAAATAAATTTTCTTAACGATGTTTCCCCCCTAATTTTTTTTTTATTTATATAATGGCTGATGATTTCAAACAAGAATTCATTGACAAAAACAATCTCCACATATCTTCACCTCGCCCTAAATTTGCGGCCTACTATCTCTCATAAGCGGTTCAGCCAGAAAATTTTCAATTTTGAATACTCAACATTCTGCCCCCCGTATATTTCCTTTTTATACCCTACACCTATGAGGTACAGGGTATATTAACTTTGTGCATATATTCTAACACCCCTTAGGAGGCGTGTCCGGTATGGAAAAGTATATATATATTCTTGATCAGCATCACTACCCGAGTCCGTTTAGCCATGTCCGTCTGTCTGTCTGTCCGTCTTGCTGTCTTGCTGCCCGAATACAGAATAACTTGAGAAATACTGATCAGAATGCGATGAAATTTCGTCTCAATATATTTTAGCCAAAAGTAGGAACTGAGTTTGAAAATGAGCCAAATCGGTCAACGGACACGCCCACCTTCCATACAAGTCACTTTTATATAACTCTTTCGGAACTAATAACTCGAAAAGTATTCAAGGTATAGTTATAAAATTTAAAACGTATTGTTATAATTCACCTATAAATATGTGGTCCAAAAATGGTGATCCGCTCACTTTTTTTTTCATTATTTCCCGGGTGTTCATGGTGAAATTTGATACGTAAATTATTAAAATCAAATCTATGAAATATTTGCCTTTCAATTATATTTTACATTTTTTTTTTAGTTTTTTATACTTTTATATAATTTTTTATTTATTGGGATATAAGACGTAAATTTCTGATTTATGAATAATATTCTGAGGGTGGGGAGGTTCAGCATAATTAAAAACTTTAAAGTTAAGGTATGCAATTAAATATCCCACATTAATATCCCTACCAAAGGTGTAGGGTATTCCATAGTCGGGCCCGCCCGACTATAAAAATCCGCCCCATGTGACCGAACTTACCCATGTGATCTAACTTTCCCAACTCGTTTTTTTTTTTGTTTTGGTATCGTGTAATTTATTGTATCTGAGCTTCTTTATCATAATTCGTTCAGTGTTGTATCACATCTCAATTGTATTATTTCAATTCTGTAATACTTCAATTTCTGTAATTCCTCAACTATGACGACTTCGAGCATATTCGACTTCTGCGAGGGATATGCCCGGCAGTGGTCTTTAAAGCACTGCTGGGACGAGCCCGGATTGGTCGAGTTCGTCAAAGCAACCATCGAGGAAGGCAGGCGTCGAAACACCTTAGAGGAAGCTATCCTATGCGTTCAAAGCATAGAACTGATGTTATTCTACTCAAAGACGAGGGGATACACTGTAGAGCCCATACCCGACATCCTGACTTCGTTGCACCTGCTGAATCGTAACTCGAAGTAAAAATTAATAAAATTTGTTTCCGAACATATAAAAATAAATAAAAATAAAAATTTTAAAACAAACTATTCTTTTTATTCCAACAAAATTTCTCTGTTTTAATATTTCAGCTAATTTTGGGGTTTTAGCCATCTTTACGTATTTTCAGCTATTTATGATTTTAAATCTCTTCAATTATTTTCAGTTTTTTTTTGATTTTAAACCTCTTCAATTATTTTCAGCTCTTTTAATTTTATACATCTTCAAATATTTTCAGCTATTTTTGATTTTAGAAATCTTCAATTATTCTCACGTTTTTAGCAGTTAGTATTAGGTAAACAAATTTAAAATAACTGTTCTTTTTATTCCAAGAAAAATTGTCTGTTGCTATTATATATTTGTTGCTATTTTGGGGTTTTGACCAGCTATTTTGATTTTAAACATCTTCAATTATTTTCAGCTATTTTTGATTTTCAACATCTTCATTTATTTTCAGCTATTTTTGATTTTCAACATCCTCAATTATTTCGATTTTCAACATCTTTAATTATTTTCAGCTATTTTGATATTCAACATCTTCAATTATTTTGATTTTCAACATCTTCAATTATTTTCAGCTATTTTTGATTTTCTTGCTTTCCGTAAATCTAATTTTAACGGAACCTAATTGATCATTTTAAGTCTCCGTTATAGTTTACCTAATACTATTACTAATACGAGTATGCAATTGATCAAGTTGCAGACCAGTATTCGTAGGCTAGTATTAGTGATTTGCTTCAAGGCAATGATTGATATCTTATATTTATACTATCTATTTTATTGCGTTAATTACTTTAATAGAGGTAATTAATTTTCTCAAAATTGTTTAAAATTTTAACAACTTGGTTAAATTGGATTATTTTATATTTTCTTAATTAATACATTCCATTGCATAGGTTGCGATTTCGTTGCCAAGAAATTGCATTGCGCTGTAAACATTATTACCTCGCTCATCGCATAATCTTGCTTCGTTCAACGCAATTTCTTGGCCGCTGTTGGATTAATATTTAAAATGCAGGTAGTGCGTGTATTGTTGTGTTCTTACTTCACAATTTAAAAAATTCGTTGTTTTATTTACAAATTAATTAATTAATAGCTTAAGATTGACATAAGGTCTTACAAATGTGGACTCTCTTTCAAAGAGTACACGAATCCTCATGCAAAAATATCTTTTAAATATATATTTTTTTCTTCCATTTAACATAAACTCATAATTTATTGCACAGGCTAGTAAATTACCCGAAGTAATACTTAGCGGCTTTAATAAAATAAATATCAACATAACAATTGGATCATTGCTAATTCTAAAATGTTTTGTATGCATTTTGCAACTGTTGTATGCATTTTCGCATAATTTTTATTATATTTCTCTAATCAATTAAGTTAATCATAATAATCTCTTTTGGAGCACATTCTAGCTCTAAAAACCTATTTTTCATTCGTAGTGAACGTATTTATATATTTTTTATAATATTATTTCTAGTCTTTTATTCAATCATATTTTTCCTATATGTCATTTGGAGCATTTTCTAGCTCTTAAAAAAAACCTACTTGTCATTTATTTGCTCGTCAGCAATTAACATAAATTACTAATTCTTCATTTATTCAAAATTCAATTCATTAAATCTACTTTTCATTATATTTTAATTTAAAATTAATAATTCAACCATAATTTCATAATTCATTTTACAATTCAAAATTTCTATGCTAGTTATCTACGCTCAGCAGTACTTAGCTATTTGTTCAATATCTCAATTTCGTAAAAATTTATTTTATCGCATTTATTTCGTATAAAAAACTCGTGTTATCATTTATAATTCTTTCTTATTTATATTTTTCCTAATATTTCTTATTTTCATAACCTTTAAATTTAATCCGCCACATGCTAGTAAATTAACCCTAAGTAATACATAGCGATCTGTGGGTACCGTTTTCTTCTGTTTTCCTATTTCCTATTCATTATCACATCATACTAAACATTTCGCAATTTATTTATAAATATATTTCCGCATTTTAACAATTAATACATCAATTTCTAATTATGGTATTTTTTCAACAAATTGTTCTGTATTTTCTTTCCCTTTCCTTTTATTAATATTGTCGTTGTCACGGGGGTAGTGACGGACAAAACCTTATAGGGCCCTATCCAAATTGGTGAAAATTTATTTTTCCTATTTTGATTCTTCATTACAACCATTTCCACAATTTGAAACTCAATGGGATTTAATGATTTATCGTAGCTTGTTTTAGATTTTTCTTTTACCTTTTCTTGATTTTGTCTCACTATTTCATGCGTCCGCTGTATTTGATATTTTAATATTTTGTTATAATCATCGGCATTATATAGTGGTGAAACTTTACGTTTCAAATTAGTTGGCATATCAGAATCATAACCATATAGTGTTCGGAAAGGTGTTTGCCCAGTTGACAAATGCATCGTATTATTATGGACATGCATTGCCGAATTTAACCATTGATCCCAGTTAGAACCATCCTCCTTAGCAAAACATCTCAAATATTCTGCTAATGGTCTGTGACTACGTTCTAATGATCCATTGGCCTGTGGGTGATAAGGTGTAATGTGCATTTTTTTAATACCCAATAATTTGCTTGTTTCAGAAAATAACTTTGACACGAAATTAGAGCCATTGTCAGTTACTAGAATTTTCGGAATATTGTGGCGTGTTATAATTTCATCATAAAATGCTTTAGCCACTGTGCTTGCTTCGGCGTCTGGTATTGCTACACAGCACATATATTTTGAAAAATCGTCTTGAAATGTTAAAATGTATTTATAGCCAGATACTGTCTCGGGTAAAATTCCTACTAAGTCCATATAAACTTTATAAAATGGGCGCGTTGGTGTATCTGTTAGCTTAGAACTTTTTTTGTTAGCTTAGAACTTTTGTTAACTTGACATTTAGGGCAATTTTTTTACATACTCTTTAATTTGTTTTTGCATACCCTTCCACCTATATTGCTTGCTTATTCGAAAATATGTTTTCAGTGTGCCCTGATGACCCCTTAATGGCGAATCGTGAAAGTCTCTAATAACTGTTTTAATTTCTTCAGGATCAGTTAATACTTGACTCAAGATTATTTCGATCTCATATTCTGATAATTTGTGTCTGAACCTGGCTAGCCTTGATGTTTGATCCTTTAAATTCGCTACGCAGTGGTTGATGATCCGTATAAACCGTGAATGGACGCCCCAACAAATACGCTCTATAATTTTTTGTGGCCCATACTATTGCCAAAAATTTTCGTTCAATTGTTGAGTACCTTGTTTCTGCGTCATTCAGAGCTCTACTTGCAAATGCGATTGGTTGATCAGAACCTGGCTCGCACTGTGACAGCACTGCTCCTATAGCTTCTCCACTTGCATCTGTTGTCAATACAAATGGTTTTGAAAAATCTGGGTATGCAAGAACATTAGGTGAAATAATTGCTTCCTTAACTTTTATAAATCAATCCTGACACTTGTCTGCCCATACAAAACTGGCATCATTCCGCAACAGTTTATTAATCGGTAGTGTTAACCTTGCCATATTCTTAACGAATTCTCTGTAACAATTTACTACAATTTACAATTTACCGGAATATTTTTGACACATTCTATTTTATCGGGATCTGGCATTGCGCCTGACTCCGTGCATTTGTGCCCTAAATATACTAATTCACGCCTTAAAAAATTGCATTTTCCGTATTTAATTTCAAATTATTTTCCCTCAATTTTTCAAACAATTTTTCTAGTATAATTTCGTGCTCCATTATGTTTTTTCCATACACCACTATATCGTCCAGATATACAAAACAATCAAGTCCCTGCAATCCTGTTAAAATGTGGTTCATTATTCTTTGAAACGTAGCGGGGCCCCCGTCAATCCAAATGGCATCCTATTAAATACAAAATGTCCCAAGCCCGTGCTGAACGCTGTTTTTTCTCTGTGGCGTTCATCCACTAGCACTTGGTGATAACCACTTGCGAGATCTAATGTTGGAAAATACCTACTGTGACCTAATTGATCCAAAATTTCATCAATACGAGGTATTGGAAATACTTGTTTAATCGTTGCGTCGTTCAATTTTCTGAAATCTATTACCAGTCTCCATTTTTTCTGTCCGTCCTTGCCACTCTTTTTGGGTACCAACAATAGTGGCAAATTCCAAGGCGACGTGATATGGTGCTTGGTGATATAATATCGTCGTCTAATAACTTCTGCACCTGTTTGTTGATTTCTTCTCTTTGAATATGTGGTAATTTATATTGTTTCGGTTGATCGGAGGTTGGCCGTCTATTTGGGATTTCATGTTTTAAAATAGGTGTATACGATAGCTCATCCCCCTCTAACAGAAATACATCATGGTATGACGCACATATTTTTTCCATGGATGCCTTCTCTTCAACATTTGCATTTGGATCCAATTTTAATGAGTCAAATAGTTTGCATATTCTGTGTCGTATGTTTATGCTTTGTACGCTATTCATTGTGCCACTCACTGGTTCCATAAATTTATTATAATTTGAAAATTTGAGCTGTATGTTCTTATTCAATATTATATCTTTTTCTGTTGAGTTTAACACTGAAACGTAAACACTATTTTTTCTCACATTTGATATGGTTTCTCCGATATAGACTCCTGGTGAAATTTCCTGTTTTTGAATTATTACTACGGGGATCTTGGTTCGTAGTGGTAATCTGGCGATACCTTTAGATCTTGCTGTTATTTTTATTTCTTCACTGTATAATATTTTGTTTATTTCATCTAGTGAACTGAGTGGTAGTGTTACAATTTTATTTTTGTTTCTGTCTATAAAGGTTAATCCCTTTTCCACTGCATTGGTGATTGCGTGGTTCCATAGATTATCTCGTCCAAGTATACCGTCTGCCGGAACTCCCTGACCCTGCATTATTGTATGCAACGTCAGACTGAGCCTTCTATGTTCCATATGTTGAATTTCAATTGATCCTGCGGTGGTCACATGTCCTCCAAATGCTCCGCTCAGATCTTTTGTGTCTTTTAAATTTCTCTCTAGCTTATTATCTAATGCACTCCACTTTACCAAGCTAGAGTCTGCACCAGAATCTACTAGTAATATTAGTTTCCCATTTTTTGCTTCCTTACAAGGAATTTCTATAAAGACATCATTTAATTTTGATATCAGTCTGAACTCCCCATGTCTACTATAAATAATGCGATTTTTCTTTGATTTTGTATATAAACTTAATTTTAATTCCTTAATATTTTCAATATATTTACTCATATTTTTATTTATGATATCAATTCCTGAAGTAATCAGATCATTTATTTTCTTCTTATTTTCTTCCATACATATCCTATTTATTATGCAATCAAAAAAAATATTTTTTGCTGTTAATGCTATTATTCCAAAGACGTTCAACGTCAATACAATTAGTGAACAAAAATTATCTACCATTTTCCTACCATTGATAGCGAACGTATCCACTGCCGCACACGGCGTCTGATTCACAATTCCTATCTTCGTTGGCCTGATGTCGCAACTTGTCTTGGGTTCCCAGATAATTGGCCTATTCTGGGCCCCTAACAGTTTCCCTGGTTGCGGGTAGACTCAAAATTTTTCTTCGCGTAACAGTTTTCCAACGTATGCCCGATTCTTGCACACCATTTACATTTATTTAAATCTTTCTTATTATTATTATTGATGTTTTTGTTATTATTATTATTATTTCCATTCTCCTATCGTCATTATTATTTTTATTTTGACGACTATTACTATTTGTATTACCATTATTATTGTTATAGTTATTTCCATTGTTGTAATTATTATTTCTATTATTATTGTTAGTTTTCCTATTATTGTTGTTATATCTTCTATTATTATTGTTATTATTATAATTCCTATTATTTTCATTATTATTATAATTCCCATTGTTGTGGTTATTATTACCACGAGCATTATAATTGCTATTATTGGCTCGCGTATTGTTCGTGAAGCCATCATTATAGTTGTTATTTTGCGTTTGTTGTTTACTTGTAAATTGCTGCTCTGGTTCATTTATTTTCTGTGCACATCTTAAGTTCGTTTCGTGACCATAGGTCTCACATCCTTGACAGTATGGAGTATTTTTTCGACTGACGCACTCGTCCCGCGTGTGTCCTACATTACCGCAAAATGAACATGGGGTTTCCACTTTATTCCTTTCGTTTTAATTTTTTATACCGATTTCTCCAAATGTGGGGTGTGAGGCTCTGCTAAAAAGCACCTCTGCGGCACTATGCGATGTTTCTCTCACACGCCCACTTTGTATCGTCTCCAACGTTTCTACCGCTTCCTCTATCAGTGAATCTAGTGAGTCTGCCTTATTATTTAGCATGTGTATTTTCAGTGTGCTGTCCTTAAGGCCTACCTTAAAAGTCTTTTGTATGGATTTGTCTAATTCTATTAGCATAGCTTCGTCCCCTCTGCCATATTTTTCTTTTATTAATTCCACCGCCTTTGTTTTTAGTACATTTAGGTGTCTTGCAAAAGGTCGATTTTCTTCGGTAGATCTTTGATATGGCTCCTTTATTTCATTTATCACTGAGTCTAATGTTACGGTTCTAGATATGTCCTCTTTATTAAAGTATATAATTCATCTAATCCGCTAAATTGAATACCTTTTACTAGGTCGAATGCATCTCCATACATTCTTAGCTTAACACACTATAAAAATTCTTGAAACTCTGTTTCTTTTGCTGACTTTACCGCTAAATCACATCATTGTATGAATTTACATACTTCTGAGGGTAAATCATTGGAGTCCGAGCCTGAGAACATCGGAACCAAATGGTTCACCATTTTTGCAATATTTTAAATTCCGGGAAATTTATTTTTTCTGTGTGACTTATTTCACTGTTATTTACAGCTTCCTTATCTATCAATGAGTCGTTGGTTACTACCTCTAATTCTTGCTGTAGTAGTCTATTTCTATCTTCTAATTGTACAATTCTTTTTTGTGCATCTGTGATACTACCATACTCAGCCCTTAATCGGGCACTTCTAGAGGTTTCCGGTGTGTCTATGTAATTCCGGTTTTCAATAATTTCCACTAGTTTTCCTCTATTTTCGTCTAAGTGTTCTGCGTGATCCAAAATTGTTTTAATTTGATCTCTAAAGCAATTATTCAATTTTTTTAATTCCGTTAACTCTGTCTCTAATTTTTCTTTCTCTGTTATGCTAAAATCTGTCTTAGCTTCTATTATTTCTAAAAATGATAAGAATATTATGTTTGCTTCTTCTATTCTCGAGACAGCAGTGGTTCTAATCTTTTCTCTAACTAGTTGAATGTAGTCTTTTGAACCGTTTATTCTTTTAATCTCTGTCCACAAACGTTCAATGAAAAGTCCAATTTCTCCATTTTGTTTTGTTGTTTCATGTTGTGCCTTTTTTAATTCTGATTAAAGAGTTTCCATTAAACGTATCAGTTTAAGATATGTTTTCCAAGGAAACTATTCTAGTTTTCCAAAATTGTTTATATTTTTATAATTTTTCCTTTATCTAGAGTGTTTGGTTCTAAAACCGGCTGCGCCAATGTTAATGTCCCTTTTTCATCACCTAAAATAAGACATCTAATAAATAACAACATTTACTTCATTTCCAGTTTATCCCTTTTATAACTTTTATTTCTTTTTACTGTTCAACTTATGAACTAACTTCTTAATCTAATAACAACTCTCTTAAGAACTAAATAACTAAAGATTATATACTAATACTTAAACTAAGTTTCAATGCTACCTTCCCAAACATCTTTTGCTGCTTTTCTATAATTTCACATTTCGCCAGAGTTCTTAACCCTGACCGTGAGAAATAACGCAACACATACAAAAATTCCTTAACTCATGAAAACCTTAAATTAAAGTCGTCATGAGTTTCTTTGCCTACCAGGTAGTTTTATTGCGTGCATATTTGTTTACAATTCAACCGCTTAGCGCTGCCGCGAATTGGGTTCGCAGTCACATTGTATATTTTCGCCGTATGTTTTAACAACAACAACAAGTGCGTTGTTAACCCACATTGAAAATGGCATGCTTTTGTTTTCAATAACAATTGCACAATATATTATTAAAATATGTTAGCGACCCAAATTAATAAACAGCAAGAGATGCTCAATAGGAAAAATATATTCAAATGACTGACTGTCATTATATTGACACTCAACAGTATATAAAATTAAATGTAAATGATCAGAGCTTTGATTTATCACATAAAAACTATACATTATGAACATCATATTTTTATTAAAGTAGACATAAAATAAAATTCTATACCTATATTATTCTTAAACCGCTATATCTTTTATATTGTCAGGCCAATTTTGTTGCATTGTAGTCCATTAAAAAGGAAATTAAAATAGATTTAATTTGATATATATATTGATGAAATTGTCGAGGTGTATCAAAACATATACATTTATTTGTTACTTGCGAATTTCATATTTTCATGTCCTTAATGTCCTTCATATACAAACTCAGGCCATAATGGCCATATGTAACTTACTGAATTTATTATTACATTACATATAGTTATCATCGCGAAAGGACAATACAAATTTTGAAGATTTGTTTGGTGATCGCCAAAACATATGGCCGTGTAGCACCGTTACCCAATATTCGTAGGGTGTTGAAATTTGGGCAAGATGTTACGAACGGTACGCCCTCACATAATTTGAGGTACGTTGACTCGTAAGGTGACTTTCGTTTTTTTCCATATGTTTCTGAACCACCCTAATGACCAAATTCATCCAATTTATGAATCGTTCATACAACCTTAATGAAAAAGTTCATAATAATGATGAACGCTTTCATAATATTTATGAAAAATTCTTGATATTTATGAACTTTTAAACTATTTAAAAATAAAAAAACTATTTTTTTATATTCTTGTATTACTTTTTTTATATTATTATATTATATTACTTTTTTTATTTTATTATTTTAATTCATTTATTTTTTAACTACTTACATTTTATTTTATATATACTCATGCTGTTGCTGCATATTGCTGCTGTTTGTTGTTGAGCGATGTGAAGTACGGCTTACGTTTCTTTGGAGTTGTAAACAACAAAGGAAACGATTTGTTCTTTAAGTACGAAATGACATACGAATAAAAAAAACTAAAAATTGTATCTGCCATCATCGACAATCGACGCGTCGCGACGAGTAGTGGAAATAATCACTGCCCATCATGCGGCATGACGCGTCAGCAAAATAAAAATATCTATTTATAGAATTGTCAAAATGGCTGCATTACACATACACAAATACTCAAATACCTACCTTCTTTGTGTTGTATTTTCTATTCTCCTTTTGATGGACTGGTTTTTTTATTAATCGGTATCGCCTTTATGCTCGGCTGAATTGCACGTGACGTGGAGGCTGCGCTGCTTTGCCTCAAAAAATTAATATGAATTCCTCAATGAACGCAATTCATAACAATTATAAACGCGTTTATTATATAAATTTCGCTCAAATTGTGCGATTCGTATAAACGAAGAATAGTTCATAAATATAATGATTTTTTCCATTTATATTATGAACGTTGTCCGAATTAACGGCGTTAATTCCATTTATGAACAACATTTTTTCTGTGTGTAAAAAATATTATTATGTATATTTATTTACTGGGTGTCTCTGGTGTTATTATATCGTTTGAAGACCCCTCTTAACATTTTAGGTTAACACTCCCTTTTTAACCGTTTACACTGTGCGTAAAAATCGTAGTGAATAAGATTAGCATCCACTTAATGGAGGACAATATTCAGGAAAAACTATTTTCATTACAATTTATGTTGGGAACCACTGCAAATATTTTATTTAATACATATTATTAATATATTGTTACGAAAATAAGTAATTTTCTGCACTGTGCAAAAGTAAAAGAGACGTAAGACAATTTAGCGCATTAAGCAATGTGTTAGAAAGAGACGGAAGATCATTCAGCACACTGAGACAATGTGCGAGAAAGAGATAGTAGATCAGCGCATTAAATACACATAAGTGCGAATGAGATATCAATAGCGTGCGTCATTCACGTAACGAGTAGAATGTTCTCGAAACATGCCGAAGTATGTCGAAACGTGTCGAACTGATGCATGCAGTACATAAGGGCGCCGCATCTGAGGCACAGCACTTTAGTAGTGATTGGAAAGTGGTCGAGTGCATCTCGTGTAAGAACAATGTCAAGTTAAATAGTGAACATTCAGCATTAGAATTTGTTATATTTGTTATAAAGTAAATTATAATATAACCAAACATAAGAGTGTTTTTATTTTGTACACAATCCAGAGATACGTAGCGAAGAAAAAGTAAAGTTTCAAAGTAGCTCGAAGCAATACAACAACAGCTTCTAGAAAATTCAAAACAACTTCAAGAAAATTCCAAACAATTTCAGGAAAATTCCAAATAAATTAAAAAAAAAAATTAAAAAATTCCAACAATATAGAACAGCTAGTTCAAGAAAATTCCAATCAGCTCAAATAAGACATGAACATTGAACGGAAATTCAGGAAAATTCTGAACAGCTTCATGAACATTCTAAGCCGCTTCTGGAAGTTTCTAATACATTCCATGCAAAAGTGAACGAACTTGAGGCACATGTAAATGATATGGAAGTCAGTATTGATGATAAATGTTTAAGGTTAGAAAATAACGCTGATGAGAAATATCAAAAATTAGAAATTTTTTTTACGAATTAACGAACGCTCAGGGGATGCCCCCTATTCATGCAAAGTACAGTGTTGATCGTAAAAAAGGATTATAGGTTTAAGTGTGGAGGAGAGATGAAGTAGTGTCGGTGAATGTTTGCTTTAAATTTAACAATTTAAAAATATCGGGGAAAACAGACGCAGGAAGATTATTCCATAGACGTATCGTGTGACCGAAGATCGAATTCTCTCTGTAATGCATGGGGTGGGCTAGGTTTGATGCCATAGTAGTACGAGCGAAAACCCGATCTGGTGGAATCAGGCCATGTATTTCCCTCGATCACTTACCATCGTAATACCTATAAAACAGGCTTACACACCCTACGGTCTTTCGGTGCTCAAGAGAGGATGAAATATTTTCGTCCTCTATTAAATATATTGCACGCTGTTGGATTCGATCCAGGAACTCCAAAGAAGATTTCGAAGCCCCTGCCCACATTTGCGAATTGTATTACATCTTAGGCCGAATATAGGTAGTGTAGACAGTGCGCCAGTCAGCAGGAGTGAAGTATGTCTTACACCGTTTTAAAAAACCGAGGCACTTGGCCGCTTCTTTCCACACATCAAATATTGAATTGATATGCCCAGAACATCAAGAGCAGATGACTGCGCTATATCCACATAGCTCATATTGAGGGGAGAGGTTAATCCATTCTTTTGTGAGACAACAGACAACATTGGGTCTTGCTTGCATTAAAATCAACTCTATTTGCAAGACACCACTCGGAGATTGTTTTAAGGTCATTATTGAGTGTATCATTTATTGTGCGTCTTTTACTCTCAATATCCAAATAGTTTGGGGGCTTGTTGAACGAATATGAATGACAAATATTACTGTCATCTGCAAAGGAATGGATTGGGTTCCGGGTCGATGACATAAGGTCATTGATAAAAACCAGAAATATGGACGGGGATAGGACGGAACCCTGCGGGACTCCAGAATTGATGGAATGATGTTCTGAAATAACACTATCCAACGCAACTCGTATTGAACGACCCTGGAGAAAACTCGATATCCATCGAGTAAACGAATTACCGACACCATATGCAATTAGTTTTGAAACGAGGGATTCATGCCACACTCGATCAAAGCCCTTTGAAATATCCAAAGCTACAACCTAACTCTCCCCGAAAAGGTGAACACAATTATTCCACTTTTCGGAGAGGATCGCCATCAAGTCAACTTTGGATCAGGTCCTACGGTAACCATATTGTCGGTCACTGAGCAATTCGTTGTGCTAAAGATAGTTCACAAGGTGGAAGTTAATTACGCTCTCCATTACCTTGGAGAGTGCAGAGCATATTGCAATGGGTCAGTAATTGGCAGGGTTCGTGGCCTTGCCTTTTTTCGGAACTGGCTGGACATTGGCAACCTTCCAACAAGATGGAAAAACTCCTGTCGTGTAAGAGATGTTGAAAAGAAACAAAATCGATGACAGGCAGTGGTTGATTACTATCTGGGAGCGTTGAAATATTTGCACAAAATTCTGCCAGATGAACAGATTTTAAATTGAACCAAAATAGTGTTAAATTCACTATATGACACACTAAGTTGTTGCTGCAACTGGTAAGCAATGTCACTACGAATTTATAGGGCAATAGATGATAACCAGGTATGTAAAAATCCAGAGGATCTGTACCCCCCACTAACATTGGTCTCACCCAGTGCCATTATTTGTGGCCTATTGATGGACAAATACGCATATACAGAAAAGAAATTCGTCCTCAGCCCACGAATGTTGCAAAAATCTATGCGACAGTTTTGCGACATATTTCCTACTGGACGAGTTCAAAACAAACAAACATATTAATAGCGGGTGGCAGTTGAGAAAAATAGCGAGAGCGTAAGCAAAACAGTGGTGAGTGTTAGGCCTTCACCACTGTCTTCGTTACGCACTCATGCAGTCTCAGCTACGCACGCAGTTAACGTGGAGTAGGATGGGGAAGGGACAAAATACGAAAAAACAAATGTGCAATTGCAGCAGAAGGCATATAAAAGCCCGTTGTGCAGGCAAGCGACGACGGCAGCAGGCAGTGTTGGTAGCTGGCAATGAAGCGAAACCGGTTTTGTGTTGTTGTTTGGGATAATTTATTGAGAGTGTGTTTTGATTTTATTTATTTTAATGTTTTTATTGTTAAATGTGTAAATTGCGGTGGGCGACACTTATAACAAAATTTTGCGCGGCACTCGACAATTATTAGAACAATCTCGACGGACAAAAATTTAACGAATTAAATAGATATACAATAGAGGACGACACGTCCGTATACCATCGTTGCGCTGACGCTACTACAGTAAGTGGGCCATCACTGAATGTTGCCAGTGGTACTAGGTTGAAATCCCCGATATATTATGGAACCACATTCGTGCAATTCACAGCGTTGCTCGTAAGAAGGGATGATAGGTTAAATGGAGGGGGGAAGATGGAGTAGTGTCGGTGAATGTTTGTTTTGAACTTGCCAATATCAAAAATGTCGGGAAAAACGGACGCAGGGAGATTGTTCCACAAACGTAAAAGGATGTCACAATTAAAGTATAGTATTTTCAATTTTATTTCAACAATAATAAGGTCTATAATCATATTATAGTATATATATTATAATATGATTGTCTGTTTGAAAAACCAAACTATGGTTGATAAGAACCATGTTATGTTTACGATAAAGACTGCCACGAACAAAATATGGTCAATACCAATCATACCATGGTATTGACTGATCATAATATAGTAATTTCACCTTCGGTGTGAAAGCTGACGGAGTAACCTAAATTACAAAAAAAAATATAGTAATTTATTATTTATAACTGTAGCAGCGGTAGCTCAGTGGTTAGTCCGTTGGCCGAAAGGTCCCCGGTTCAAGCCTGGACTGGGGCTAACAACATCTTTTCATAGAAACATTTTTCTATACCGTGCTACCTCTCGGCAGTCAGTAAATGGCAAACCTACGAGAGTAAAACATTGCCTATGAAAAGCTCTCACCCGCCGTTCGGATTCGACAATAAACTGTAGGTCCCACCACTTTGAGTAAAAATATAACACGCACAGCTCAAAATGGTGAGAGAGCTCGTTCTTATAGGACTGTATTGCCAAACTATTATTATTATTTATAACGATATAATTCGCGTTTTCAGTTTCATAAAAAGATCTAGTAAGAAAATTCTGCTGCGCGTGGCTGTACTGTGCGCGAAAGTTCTTGTGTGTTATAAAACTATTACATGAATTCGTATTACGAATGCGTTTTTGTGCTGTCCACTGTTAAATGGTGCATAGGCGTTCCCCAGGGATCGGCCCTTGGCTCGTTGCTGTGGAATGTGATGTACGATGGCGTTCTGAGGCTGAAGCTACCCAAAGCAGTTTCAATTGTTGGTTTGGAAAGTTGTTGGAAAGAGCTACAAAAAGCGGAAACTGTCTCCAATGCTAGCATACAAATAGTGCGTTCATTGCTCTCTTCTGTGAGATTAAACTTGGCCGACCATATAACCGACGCGGTTCTAATCAGTAGTCGCAAAACGTAGGAATCGTTAAAGCTCATCATTGGACCATGTTGCATGGATACAAAGTCTCATATAAGATATCTTGTTGTTATGATTGACTGTCGTCTGTCATTCAACGACCACCTGCGGTATGTAGGCTCAAAGGCTACAGGAACATGTCTGGAATTATGCAGGATAATGCCGAACACAAAGGTCTGAAATACATACAAAGGAAACTTTTATCTGAGGTGGTGGTATATGCATTACCATATGGTCAGATTCATTGAAATTTGCATTTTATGCAAAACTTATCACTTCTGTGTATAGGCTTACTGCCTTGCGCTTGTTGTGCTTTCCGCACTGTTTTGGACGAAGCAGTTTCTGTTATTGCTGGTTTAATACCACTTGACCTTCAGGCTCGAAAATCTTTTAATATAACTCCAAGAATGAATACTCGAAGAACGTAAGTGTAGCCAAATGGCAGATGCGTTGGGAAATAATTATCATCAGATAATCCCCGACATAAAGCACTAGCTTGACAGAAAACATGGTGACCTGAATTTCTACCTCACACAGATGCTAAGTGACCACGGTTGTTTTAAATCGTATATGTACCGTTTTAAGAAGGACAGAGATCCTTTTTGCCCGTACTGTGCTAGCAATATGCAAGAGGATGCTGGACATGTATTCTGAAGGTTCCAAAATGAGAGGGAAAACCTAGAGGATATAGTAGGATGTAGTTTGTTGTTTGATCAGGTTATCTAGTTGTGCATTGTAATGTGACATTACAATTCGACTGCGATATTTATTTAACCAATCTTTTAAATTTAGACCATAGTGACTCGAAGCGCCAACGAGTTGGTGGGTAGGTTTTTTTGATCGGGACATCTTCTAAAAGCTCCAGCAATGTATTTCGTAAAAAATTCAAATAAATTTTGATTTGTATACAGGCTAACGGAGAATACTTTTTAACAACTATTCTGAATGAAAATTTTGTAAAACAAATACATAAAATAGTATTCTTAAAAAAATAGATATCGTTTTTATAATAACACTGTATTTGGTGGAATTTGAGAGCACCACAAGAAGTAATCCGCAAGGAAAACGGTAAGTGCGAGATAAAAATTGTGTATGAAAAAAAATTTCATTACATGCAAATAATAAAAAGAGATCAATAATAGATAAACATTTCGAGAAAAAAAGTTGAAATAAATTTTTTATTTTTTTACTTTGATGAGAAAAATCTCCTAGCGCACCTCATAAAATGCCAATATTAAAATTTTACTAGAAACTATGATCGATTATCTTTAAAATGAATGTAATATTTATAATAATCGAGTTTTAGCTAATACAGCTAGCTTGCACTTTCACAGCACGGGTGCTGAAAAATATTTACCCACTAAAAATAGTTGGGCTCGTGAACCAAAGCATGCAATTGTTAGATTATAGTTTTAATCTACATTTAAGTTGATTTTTTGACAGATTTATATTGTTCTGTGGGCAATTGTTTACTAAATTACACATTCGATTGAAGGGTGACGCAGCAACATAATTAGTTCTACTGTATGATTGATAAAACAAAGTATCACGATTTCTACTACTTCTACGATTGTGGTTAAATTTAACATAATTAAGAAGTTCAGGGGAATCCAGTCCACCTGTAATAAGTTGGTGTATGAACGTTATATCGTCATTCTTTCCACGTTCACTAAGAGTCTTTAAATTTAGTAGTTTTAGTCGATCTTCGTATGAAGGAAGATGTTGGTTATCTAACCAATTCAAAACTTTGAGAGCAAAACGTACAAAGTTTTTCTGTATTCTTTCAATACGGTCAATATGTATTTTATAGAAAGGAGACCAAACTTGACTAGCATACTCCAATAGTGAATGAACTAGAGTGCAATATAGAGTGAAAGTTGTTAGGGGACTATTAAATTCTTTAGCCCATCTCTTGATAAAACCAAGTAATGATGACGCTTTTTTACATATATTTTCAATATTAAAATTAAACGATAAGTTAGAGTCAACAAACACACCAAAATCTTTCATAACGTGAACGCGACAAACATTTTTCTCTTTTAGAATATAATTGTATTCTATATTTTTTCTTTTACGAGAAATTGACATGGTCTGACACTTATCTCGAATAAGAATCATATGGTTCTTAAAACACCACGTTTCAAACGATTTTAAGTCGGACAGAAGTAGTAGGACGTCATCTTCGTTAGTTATTGATTTATATATTTTCATATCATCGGAAAAATTAATAAATTTGAGTAATGTATTTTGTATATAACATCATTAATAGCCAGTATAAATAACAGTGGGCCGAGATGACTACCTTGGGGTACTCCAGATGTTGCAATGAATGGTGAAGATAAACTATTTCTGAAACGTATTTGATATGATCGGTCTGATAAATAAGATCCAATCCAATTAACAAAGAATTTAGGAAATCCACGAGCATTTAGTTTGAATAAAATTAAATTGTGAGGAAGTTTGTCGAAAGCTTTACTGAAATCTGTATAAATACAATCCACCTGTTTTCCAAATTCTATTGAGCTTATTGAAAATGATGTAAAGTCCAATAGGTTGGACACTGTAGATCTTCCAGTTACAAATCCGTGCTGACGTGTGTCAATTACATGTCTACAATGATCTTTAATCTGATCATACACAATACGCTCAAACAGTTTCGGTATTGATGGTTTACATAGCGATGAACCACATTTCTTTATAACTGTTGCTGGGATACCGTCTGGTCCAGAACTAAGATCATCATCTATAATCGAAATATATTGTAATATTTCCTCTGGGGTAAATGAGATAGAAACTAATGAAGTTTTAGGTGCAGATTGCATGTAGTCAAAATAGTTGACATCAGTGGCAAACGAATTCATAGAGAATGATTGTTTAAATAGACTTGCAAATGCCACATATAATATTTGGGTCACTAGTGAATCCGTCATTATTTTTAAAATATGCTGGAAATCCGTCACTTTTTTTTTTAGTATTTATAAAGCCCCAAATCTTTTTAGGATCTGATAATATTTTTAGCTTAATTTTTTCAATATAATCAGTATAGAGAAGAGACGGTTTAGACTTGAATTCCAGAAACATTCTGTTATATGTTTCTAGGTCATTTAGGTCCTGACGATTGATATATTTATTCCATGCTCTATTCCTAGAATTACGTAACACTTTCAAATACTTAGTGTACCATGGATACGTTGAGATCTTTTTGAACTTAAGGCTGTATGGTACTGATAGTGCTATGCAGCAAAATAGTTCATAGTAAAAATAGTTAATGGAAGCATCAAGATCGTTATTATCAATATAGTCTAAAATTAAATCAGTCATTTAAAATAGAAAAGTTGGCTTTTGCTAAATTAAATTCATAAGCCTTGTCTGCGGATTGACTATTAATAATATAGCACAATGAGGAACTTAAAAAAGACACAAAATAAATGCAAAAATTCACATGCAACACAAAATTATCAAATAAATTAATACATGAAATTTGTAAAATTAAATGTACGACTCAACATTTACTGATTGTTCAGACACTAATAAAACTATAATGAAAAGACAATTACAATTGACTAAAAGTATGTTAGAAAATATTCACGTGAATTTCTTTATAATTCCAATTAACTATCATGCACTAAGAAACAACTTGCTCGTAAGAAGGGATGATAGGCTAAATGGAGATGGGAAGATGGAGTAGTGTCGGTGAATGTTTGTTTTGAACTTGCCAATATCAAAAATGTCGGGAAAAACGGACGCAGGGAGATTGTACCACAAACGTAAAAGGATGTCACAATCAAAGTATAGTATTTTCAATTTTATTTCAACAATAATAAGGTCTCTATAATCATATTATAGTATATATATTATTATAATATGATTGTCTGTTTGAAAAACCAAACTATTGTTGATAAGAACCATGTTATGTTTACGATAAAGACTGCCACGAACAAAATATGGTCAATACCAATCATACCATGGTATTGACTGATCATAATATAGTAATTTATTATTTATAATTGTAGCAGCGGTAGCTCAGTGGTTAGTGCGTTGGCCGAAAGGTCGCCGGTTCAAGCCAGGAATGGGGCTAACAACATCTTTTCATAGAAACATTTTTCTATACCGCGCTACCTCTTGGCAGTCAGTAAATGGCAAACCTACGAGAGTAAAACATTGCTTATGAAAAGCTCTCACCCGCCGTTCGGATTCGACAATAAACTGTAGGTCCCACCACTTTATGTAAAAATATAACACGCACAGCTCAAAATGGTGAGAGTGCTCGTTCTTATAGGACTGTATTGCCAAACTATTATTATTATTTATAACCATATAATTCGCGTTTTCAGTTTCATGAAAAGATCTAGTAAGAAAATTCTGCTGCGCGTGGCCGTACTGTGCGCGAAAGTTCTTGTGTGTTATGAAACTATTACATGAATTCGTATTACGAATGCGTTATTGTGCTGTCCACCCATTACAAACACATCTTACAAACAGTACAGCTTCACTGTTAAATGGTGCATAGGCGTTCCCCAGGGATCGGCACTTGGCTCGTTGCTGTGGAATGTGATGTACGATGGCGTTCTGAGGCTGAAGCAACCCGAATCAGTTTCAATTGTTGGTTTGGAAAGTAGGAACGTAGGGATCGTTAAGCTCATCATTGGACCATGCTGCGTGGATATATAGTATCATATAAGATATCTTGTTGTTATGATTGACTGTCGTCTGTCATTCAAGGACCACCTGCGGTATGTAGGCTCAAAAGCTACAGGAACATGTCTGGAATTATGCAGGATAATGCCGAACACAAAGGTCTGAAATACATACAAAGGAAACTATTATCTGAGGTGGTGAAAAGTACCATCATATATGCATTACCATATGGTCAGATTCATTGAAATTTGCATTTTATGCAAAACTTATCACTTCTTTGTATAGGCTTACTGCCTTGCGCTTGTTGTGCAGTTTCTGTTATTGCTGGTTTAATACCATTTGACCTTCAGTCTCGGAAATCTTTTAATATAACTCCTACAATGAATACTCACGAGGCGAGGAACGTAAGTGTAGCCAAATGGCAGATGCGTTGGGAAATAATTATCATCAGATAATCCCCGACATAAAGCACTAGCTTGACAAAAAACATGGTGACCTGAATTTCTACCTCACACAGATGCTAAGTGACCACGGTTGTTTTAAATCGTATATGTATCGTTTTAAGAAGGACAGAGATCCTTTTTGCCCTTACCTACTTTGCCCGTAGCAATGTGCAAGAGGATGCTGGACATGTATTCTGAAGGTTTCAAAATGAGAGGGAAAACCTAGAGGATATAGTAGGATGTAGTGTCTTTGAATAATTGGGAAGATGTGTGTCACAAAAAAAATCAGTTGAATAAATCAATTTTTTCGTGGAAACCATGAAGAAAAAATCTAGCATTGTTTGATCAGGTTATCTAGTTGTGCATTGAAATGTGACATTACAATTCGACTGCGATATTTATTTAACCAATCTTTTAAATTTAGACCATAGGGACTGGAAGCGCCAACGAGTTGGTGGGTAGGTTTTCTTGATCGGGACATCTTCTAAAAGCTCCAGCAATGTATTTCGTAAAAAATTCAAATAAATTTTGATTTGTATACAGGCTAACGGAGAATACTTTTTAACAACTATTCTGAATGAAAATTTTGTAAAACAAATACATTAAATAGTATTCTTAAAAAACTAGATATCGTTTTTATAATAACACTGTATTTGGTGGAATTTGAGAGCACCACAAGAAGTAATCCGTAAGGAAAACGGTAAGTGCGAGATAAAAATTGTGTATGAAAATTTTTTTAATTACATGCAAATAATAAAAAAAGATCAATAATAGATAAACATTTCGAGAAAAAAAATTGAAATAACATTTTTATTTTTGTACTTTGATGAGAAAAATCTCCTAGCGCACCTCATAAAATGCCAATATTAAAATTTTACTAGAAACTATGATCGATTATCTTTAAAATGAATGTAATATTTTTGCTCTGGGCTATTAATTGTAGAAGTAATAAATTTAGAAAACACCCTGTATATCAGGCATGTCAAACTCATTTGGCATCACGGGCCGTATTGGTAATCATACAAAATTGTTGCAACTTTTTATGACGGCAAAATCTTACGATGTCGAATTAGATCTCGTACCAAATCGTACTAAAACTTCAAAAATATTTCAAAGCAATATATTAGTTTTTTTCGAAACGATAAAAAAACGATTCTGGGTTAATATTGCATCAAATAATTCAAATATATCGATATTTATTGGAAAAACATTGCCATATCGATGTGGAAAAATGTTAAAATATCCTAAAATAAAATTTTACTCCACGAAAATTACGAAATTTTAAAAATTAGCAACAAGATTGGTTTTTTGTTATCCAAGTTAGTTCGAGAAAACTTAGCGACATAAATCACATGGCAGACTAGTTACCAAATTTTTTAGATTTTCGGTACAACTAATACTTAAACATATTTAAATAGTTTGTTTTTTAAAATACCGTATATAAATTTGAAAATTGAATAAATTTGAAAAGGTTTCTATGAACAATTAATTTAAATTGCAAGGACAATGACCATTGATTAGATGTTCGGATTTAGGAGTTATGACGAAGATTGTTTTATTTTCCTTAAAACGCAGCATTGTACGGACAAGAGTTCTACAACCACAAAAAGTGATTACTGAATAATTTTTTGAAACTTTGGACCACTGTATCTCTGGAGAAGGTGAGTCTTGAACTCTGGTATATTTGGTGTGAGTTTCCCTAATACAAAAAATTTTACTTACTAAAAAAATGTTAAAATGATTCCAATTCCAGTTTGTGCAAAGCAAGTAAAGAACGTGTCGATATTTTTTTTTGATAAAATCCAAATTTTTGTTTCTTGTTTTATTCTGATTGCGCCTTTATTTGATACTGGATACCAAAAATGTCAGTTTTTGAGATTTTTAAATTTTAAATATTTTTCTTCCTTTTATCTTTAATAATCAAAACAAAAACAATAATGTAATTTTCTTTTCGGTGTTAGACAAAGAAAATTATGCATTACCATATATTTTTTTATATATGATGAAAAAAGGTAAAAATGATTGTTATGGCATTTGTACAACGTCATGTATAATATTAAAATGACAATTAGGAAAATAAATTAAGACTCTATATTAAAAACTTATCAAATTCTCATTATTAATTTTGGAAAATAATGTACCTACAAAAATATTGATTTTTTAATAAATTAATAAGTTTTTAACCAGGATTAGTAATTTAATTTCTTATAAGGCATGTTAATTTAAATACATGTGCTGAACAAAAATGAATAACAAGAAATAACAATCATTTTAACTCCTGAAAATAAAATAAATTTATAATTTTTCAATTTTTGAAAATACTTTTTAAAAAGTCTTCGCGGGCCGCAGATGAATGGTTGGTGGGCCGCGTGTTTGACATGTCTGCTATATATCATTGGGTGTTCCAAATAGACCCTAACTCTAGAACAATTTTTTTCATGGTTTGAACCAAGAAATCAGTCCCTAAAATATTTGCACCCCAAAGTATGATTGTGTCTGCACACATTATTGGGGGGCCTGCCCGTGCGCACGGGGGCAGGCCCGGCGTTACGATTGCGTTTTTACGCATTTTTCATATTCGTGGTATAAATAAACAATTTTCGCGCACTAAAAATTAATTTTTTGTTTAAATAAAATTATTGTTTTTGTTTTTCAAATAATTTTTTTACGGAAACTAAATTCTATGAAAAGCGATTTTTAGGCAAATGTCAAACGGACGACCTAGTAGAGAGTACACTGAGGGAAAAAATCATGTAAATTTAAAGAGAAATTAAACAGATTTCATGTTGTTTTTTCAAACAGATTCATAGTGTTAATTTTTAACAATATACAGGAATTTAACATGATTTCATAATGTTGATTATTAACAGTACAAACTGTTAACTGAACATGATTATCGGTTTGATTCACCATGCTATCTTTTTAATGTAACAGTTTTATAATGTTAGATTTACATTTGATAACTTGTTAGAATAACTCGATATCTTGTTAAATTAAAATTGAAAAATGTTAATTTGACATGATTCATCGCGTTGTTTTACCTTTTTGTAGTGTTAATTTAATAGTATCATGATGTTAAAATTACATGATAAACCGTGTTAAATTAACATTAATACTCTCGTTATATTAACATGTTCCCATTGTTTACCCCAATATAGAAATATTAAATGAAATGAAATTTGGTAATTAATTAATTATTTATTATTATAATCGATACAACAATTAATAAAATTTACTTGGGTTGATAATACTTGATTTAAATGGTCAGTGGATCTAAAATGATCGCCTGGTTTACACGCTATGAGATCCGAAAAGATTCAAAGGATATCCAATTTATTTCCTCATTTTATAGCGGGGTGGTTCGTTGTGCATTTCTGACGTCTAAGAGGTGATTGTATTAAATCTAGGTAAGGAGTTATAACAAGTAGAAGAAGTCAAAAATCTATCATAATGTCTTTGGAGAAAATATTCGTCTCTAAAAACAATAAAATTCCCGAACACGTACCGTTTCTGAAGTGTAGGCCTAATAATAACCAATATTAATCCTTACACAAATTTTCAATTGAGTCTTCTTGGAAATATATTTACAATAATTTTGGTGAATATTATAGCAAATCTTGATTGAGAATTATAGAGCTGATTCGGTATTTTGATATTGGACCTAGTTTATGCGTGATTGGGCATTGTGACCTATGACCCCTCTACTTATGTTAATACCTCATATAACACAAACATCTGTGTGTGAATTTTACTTTATATTGGCCGAAGTGAGCTGTATTTGAATTAATATTAAATTTGATTTTATGCGAAGTATGGGTTTTTTTTTGGCGAGATATAGGTAAAATAAAATCAAAACTTTACAATAAATAACCCATTTTGTTAATACAAAATATTTTACTTTGTAAAAATAATTTTTATGCATTTTTGTGCAGCACCATGTATTTTATTTAAAATGTTATATGAAAAAAATAAACATTTTGACTTGTTTAAATTTTCAAAAATATTGTTGTTTTTAGTAAAGATTAATATCTTTTTAACCATTTCATTAAAAGAAGATACATGGCCAAGATACAGGGACTAATGCATAACATTTTACCATTTTGAATCAACCATTTATTGTCCAATTTAATTTTTTGTAAAGTTTAAATTTTTTTTAGCTTTTTTTCCAAACAAAATTTTGTATTACAGCGAAAGGCTCTTCATATCTAATGCAGAACAAATATTGTTTGCTTTTCATTGGTTGTAATATTAAAAATAGTACAGAAGTATAAAATGGTACTTGTTGGGGAATTTAATTCTTTGGTGACAAATATTTTTTTTATTACCGGTATTATTTATGAGAAATCCATACAGGATGGTGGTAAAACGTTAGATTACAAACTTACAGTGTTCAGTGGAAATCGTCCTCAGAAAATTTGCTCCTTACACGTCAGAGGCGCACAGTGAACCATGTCGCTGCAAAATGACGATGTATAAGATGTAAATAATGGAGATAATACACATTTTATCTGCATTTTTATCCACTTTTGAAGTTTATTGCCTTTGGAAGAGTTTAAATTTTGAAATTGTTGATTTTGATGTGAACTATGTCCATGCGGGGTCATTTCCCATCTTCGAATTTCGATGAAAAATCTCCACATCAATTAGAAATCATCAATATCCATCGTCAGTCTCTAGTATACGTATATAAATGTAAAATTAAATAAAATTAATTAAATTAAATTAATGATGCTTACCAAAGAATTGTTGAATAATGGTCAACCAATAAAATATTTATTTGAAATTTTCAAATGTCATTGATATACGTATAACAATATATCGTATTAATTTTAGACTTGTACGCGTAAATTTAACACTGTGATCATGTTATCATGCGGAATTCACCCAGTGTTACTTTAACAATATGAACCATGTAAAAAATATCTTGTTAATTTTCAAAATTGTTTTTGTTTTCTGTAGAAAAATTTATCATGTGTATTTAACACGAGCCGTGTTAAAAATTTATCTGTCAAAATTTTCTGAGTGTAGCTCTACTTTTGTGTTTCTGATGTGTCTACGATATTTGTGAGAATTTACGACAAAACGCATTGGTTTCTATTGATTCTACTTTTTCTGTCAACGCAAGCACGACATAACGCAACGTTGCGATTTGGCATTTATTCTAATAATATTTTATTGATTTTAAAACGTATTGAGGAAATTAAAAAATGATATACTAATAAAAGGTTATATTTATATTCAAAAATATATACTTCAAAAAATGTATACTTTCTTTACAAAAATTTTCATTGCATACATTTTTTTCTTGTGTCAGATAGTATATATTTGATATATATATATACATGTGGTTTCGCTGCCAATTTTGTCAAATAAATTCAAACATTGGTTATGTGGAAATTGAAACGAAAATGTTGTCAACAGACATATTTTCAAATCAATATTCTGATGTTTTCTGCCACATTTTTGGACAGAAAAATAATTAAAATTTATAAGGCGTTGGATTGCAATATATCTTGGTAAGTTTGGTTGCAAATTTTCCGCGCACAGATCCAGTTTTGTGCACTGTTTTCCTCTGTTAACTTCAATCTGTAAAATTCCAATTTCACATAACCAATGTTTTCAGCAGCGACGCTAGCAAACTCGGAAGGAAACTCTATATCAAATGGATACTCTCTGCTTATGTTGAAAAACTTTTGTTTGAAAAATATTTACGATATATTTGACGAACAAAAATTTTTCCGAACTAAAAATTTAAATAAAATCTCTCTTATAAAGTAAAACGAAACAAAAATAAATTCCTCAAAAAAGCGTCAGAAATTCCAAGGAATTCCTTTTCGTTTATTTTTACGTTTTTTTAATATAATTTTTTATTAAATCAATTTAAAATGAAACGAGGGAAAGTTAGGTCACATGGGTAAGTTCGGTCACATGGGGCGGATTTTTATAGTCGGTCGGGCCCGACTATGGAATACCCTACACCTTTGGTGGGGATATTAATGTGGGATATTTAATTGCATTCCTTAACTTTAAAGTTTTTAATTATGCTGAACCTCCCCACCCTCAGAATATTATTCATAAATCAGAAATTTACGTCTTATATCCCCATAAATAAAAAATTATATAAAAGTATAAACAACTAAAAAAAAATTGTAAAATATAAATGGACGGACCATGCCTATATTTAAAATTTTGAAAGGCTGATATTTCATAGACTTCATTTTAATAATTTACGGATCAAATTTCCACCATGAAAACCCGGGAAATAATGGAAAAAAAGTGGGCGGATCACGCCCATTTTTGGACCACATATTTATAGGTGAATTATAACAATACCTTTTAAATTTTATAACTATACCTTGAATACTTTTCGAGTTATTAGTTCCGAAAGAGTTATATAAAAGTGACTTGTATGGGAGGTGGGCATGGCCGTTGACAGATTTGGCTCATTTTCAAACTCAGTTCCTACTTTTGGCTAAAATATATTGAGTCGAAATTTCATCGCATTCTGATCAGTATTTCTCAAGTTATTCTGTATTCGGGCAGCAAGACAGCAAGACGGACAGACAGACAGACGGACATGGCTAAACGGACTCGGGTAGTGATGCTGATCAAGAATATATATACTTTTCCATACCGGACACGCCTCCTAAGGGGCGTTACAATATATGCACAAAGTTAATATACCCTGTACCTCATAGGTGTAGGTGGGCGTGATCCGCCCACTTTTTTCCATTATTTCCCGGGTTTTCATGGTGGAAATTTGATCCGTAAATTATTAAAATCAAATCTATGAAATATTAGCCTTTCAAAATTTTAAATATAGGCGTGGTCCGCCCAATTATATATTACAATTTTTTTTTAGTTGTTTATACTTTTATTTATGGGGATATAAGACGTAAATTTCTGATTTATGAATAATATTCTGAGGGTGGGGAGGTTCAGCATAATTAAAAACTTTAAAGTTAAGGTATGCAATTAAATATCCCACATTAATATCCCCACCAAAGGTGTAGGGTATTCCATAGTCGGGCCCGACCGACTATAAAAATCCGCCCCATGTGACCGAACTTACCCATGTGATCTAACTTTCCCAACTCGTTCAGTTTTTTTTTGTTGACGACATGATCGATTACTTATAACTGAAAACTTATTAGTTTTTTTTGTTTGTCATAAATCAGAGAATTTTTGCAGTTACGGGATTTTTTCATTATTTGCTTTCACTACAATATCCGCATTTGAATTTGTAAAAATAATTTCCGCAAACATTTTTTATACTCTACATCTATGAGGTACAGGGTATATTAAGTTTGTGCAGATATTGTAACACCCCTTAGGAGTCGTGGCCGGTATGGAAAAGTATCAGCATCACCACCCGAGTCCGTTTAGCTATGTCCGTTTGTCTTGCTGCCTGGCCGTCTTGCCGTCTTGCTGTCATGTTGTCCGTATACACGATAACTTTAGAACTACTGCTTAGAATACGAAGAAATTTCGTTTGAATACTTTTTAGCCAAAAGTTAGTTTTGTCAATGGAAATGAGTCGAATTGGTCGACGGACACGCCCACCTCCCACACAAGTTACTTATATATAACACTTTAGGAGCCAACAACTCGAAAAGTATTCAAAATATACTTATAAAATTAAAAATATATTGTTAGAATTCACCTAGAAATATGTGTTCCAAAAATGGGCGTGATACGCCTACATTTGACTTTTTTATTAATTTCCTCTTTTTCATAGTGCACATTTTATTCGCGAATTATTAAAAACAAATTTATGAAATTTTAGCCTTAAATCTCGACATATATTTTAAAAGTAGGCGTGACCGCCCACATTTATTTTTCAACGTTTTTGTTTATTTTTTTTATACTTTTATATCAATTTTTTAAATTATTGGGATATAGTCGTAAATTTCTGATATGTAAATAATATTCTGAGTGTAAGAATATTCAGCATAACTAAGAACTTTAAAACTAAGAACTAAGAACATAACTAAAAAAAAAAAAATTTTCCATATTAATATCCCCACCAAAGTGTAGGGTATTCCAAATCGGGCCCGACCGACTATAAAAGTCTGTCCCACGTGACCTAACTTTCCCAACTCGTTTTATTATTAAAATATGATATGCATTTTCATTTCAAATTCAAAGATAATTTAAAGTCAACTTTTTTGACAATTTTCATAAATAATGAGTTGGGAAAGTTAGGTCACATTGGTAAGTTCGGTCACATGGGGAGGACTTTTATAGTCGATCGGACCCGACTATGGGATACCCTGCACCTTTGGTGAGGATATTAATGTGGGATATTTAATTGTCGGTGTCGTCTCAAGTCAACTCACTGGTCACCAGAATTGACAAATTGTCAAATGGTGACACCTCCACTTCGGTGGAAGTCCTCCTCGTGGAAGTCCCTGGAAACGGCGCTCTACACCACCCGGTGTAGAAGTCGGCTAAAGTGAGTGGCGAGCATTTCCCTCAGAGTGAGGGTTCGTGCGTTGGGTTTGGGTCCCACCACGGAAAAAACCTATGCGCCCAATGAAAACAAAAAAGAAGCCTCGGATAACGACCGATTACAACGATGACGACCCACGCAAACGTTTTAAGGACCATGATTTACGGATATGCACCTGGAATGTCCGGACCCTTTATAGGGAAGGTGCCTCTATCCAGCTGGCAGATGTCCTCGAAAAATATAAGGCTGACATCACCGCTATCCAGGAGATGCGATGGACGGGACAGGGCTGTTCGAAACAAGCGTCCTGTGATATCTACTACAGCTGCCATGCGGAGAGACACGAATTTGGATGTGGATTTGTGGTCGGCAAGAGACTCCGCCACCTTGTCTCTAGGTTCACGCCCGTGGACGAAAGGCTGGCAACAATCCGCATCAAGGCTAAATATTTCCATATCAGCCTAATTTGTGCACACGCTCCGACGAACGAGAAAGATGACGAGACAAAAGAGCGCTTCTACGAGCGCCTAGACAACGCATACGAGCGCTGCCCCCGCCACGATATCAAAATCGTGCTAGGCGATTTTAACGCCAAGGTGGGCAGAGAAGCCATCTATTGTCCCACAATCGGAAAATTTAGCCTCCATGCCAACACTTCCGATAACGGAACGAGGCTAATCGACTTCGCCGCAGCACGAAACATGGTAGTTAGTAGCACTAGATTCAAACATTTCGATATCCACAAGGCCACATGGTTGTCGCCCGATCAACAAACTCGAAATCAAATTGATCACGTTGTGATTGACGGAAGGCACTCTTCAAGCGTGATGGACGTACGCACTATCCGAGGTGCCAATATGGACTCGGATCATTACCTTGTAGCAGCCAAGGTCCGCACACGCTTAAGCGCTGCGAAGAACGTACGGAACCAAACGCAGAGAAAGCTAGACGTCGGAAAGCTGCAATCACAACAGACAACGCAAGCCTTTTCCACTCGACTCTCACACCTGCTTAGACAAAGCACTCCTCCTCTCGATGATATAAGCGCGCAGTGGAATCATATCTCCTGCTCTATGCGTACGGCTGCCGAAGAGGTGCTTGGATTCCAACGCCCCCTGAGGAATCAGTGGTATGACCAAGAGTGTCGCGCGGCCACTGCAGAGAAAGACGCTGCGTACAAATCCACCCTGCAGTCAGTAGCTACGCGAGCTGCGAAGGAGCGATACAAAGAGAAGAGGAGGGAAGAGAGACGTCTTTTCAGGCGTAAAAAAAGCGAGGCAGAAAGACGTGAGTGTGAGGAGATTGAGATGCATGGGGACAGGAATGAGGCTCGAAAATTCTTCGAGAAAATAAGACGCCTAGCCGGAGGTTCGAAATCCGGAGCCTCTTCCTGTAAAGATGAGAACGGAAATCTAGTGACAGATATCCAGAGCACACTGAAAATATGGAGGGATCACTTCTCTAAACTGCTGACCGGTGATGATGACCTCAATTCCACCGATAGAGAAGCAAACCCGGCAACCCCAGTACTTGATGACGACGTTGAGATTCCGTCACCCGACCATGACGAGGTCAGAACAGCCATTGCTCGGCTGAAAAACAACAAAGCCGCAGGTGCTGATGGCCTGCCTGCTGAATTGTTTAAGACCGGAGGCGAAGAGCTAATAGAGAGCATGCACGAGCTCGTAAGCAGAATATGGTCGGATGAAAGCATGCCAAGTGACTGGAACCTCAGTGTACTCTGCCCAATCCTTAAGAAAGGGGATCCCACTATCTGCGCCAACTACCGTGGGATCAGCCTACTCAATATCGCATACAAGGTTCTATCGAGCGTATTATGTGAAAGACTGAAGCCCATCGTCAACAGACTGATTGGACCTTATCAGTGCGGCTTCAGACCTGGAAAGTCCACCATAGACCAGATTTTCACATTGCGCCTAATCAAGGAAAAGACCCTAGAAAAACAGATCGACACCTACCACCTATTAGTCGACTATAAAGCCGCCTTCGACACTCCGATAAGGGAACGATTATACGCCGCAATGTCTGAGTTCGGTATACCTGCGAAACTTATAAGGCTTTGCAGGATGACCCTGAGCAACACACGTTGCTCAGTGAGAATAGGAAAAGACCTCTCCGAGCCATTTCATACCGAACGAGGTTTCAGACAGGGTGACTCCCTATCGTGCGACTTTTTTAACTTATTGATGGAGAAAATAGTTCGAGCTGCCGAACTCCGTCAAAGCGGCACTATCCTCAACAAAAGTGTCATGCTGCTCGCATATGCCGACGATATTGATATCATTGGCAGGAGCACACGAGCAGTCAGCGCAGCATTCTCCAGATTGGAGAAAGAGTCGCGTCGAATGGGTCTAGCGGTGAACGAGGACAAGACGAAGTTCCTTGTGTCAACAAGCAAAAAAGAGTCCGTGCGTCTTGGACAAAAAACTGATTTTGACACCCACAAGTTCGACATTGTGAAGGACTTCGTCTATCTGGGATCCAGCGTAAACAGCAACAACGACGTCAGCCTGGAGATCAAACGGAGAATAACTCTTGCCAACAGGTGCTACTTTGGGCTCAGTAGGCAATTGAGAAGCAGAGCCCTCTCTCGCCGGAAAAAAATAACGCTCTACAAGTCACTCATCATGCCCGTCCTACTTTATGGTGCAGAAACATGGACGCTGGCCACCACCGATGAGAGAGTACTGGGAGCGTTCGAGAGAAAGATTCTCCGTAAAATCTTTGGCCCTATCTGCTTTGCTAACGAGTATCGAATCAGGATGAACCACGAGCTGTATGAGTTATTCGACGACATTGACATAGTCAAGCGCATCAAGATCCAGCGGCTTCGCTGGCTAGGTCATGTCGAACGAATGGATGAAAACACTCCAGCCAAGAAGGTGCTTGAATCGAAACTCGAAGGTGGACAGCGTAGAAGAGGGCGTCCAAATCTGCGTTGGAAAGACCAAGTTGAGGACAACCTGGCAACGCTTGGTATTTCTAACTGGCGTCAGCGCGCGCAAAGCAGATCCGACTGGCGCGGCTTCATCTCAGCGGCCAAAACCGACCCACGGTTGTAAGGGCCATTTAAGTAAGTAAGTAAGTATTTAATTGTATACCTTAATATTTAAGTTTTTAATTATGCTGAACCTACCCACCCTCTGAATATTATTCACATATCAGAAATTTACGTCTTATATCCCCCTAATTTATAAAATATATATTAAAGTATAAAAAACTAATAAATCAAATTTAGAAAAATAAAAGTTGGCGGACCACGATTTTATTTACAATTTTGAATGGCTTATATTTCATAGATTTGATTTCAATAATTTAATGTTCAAATTTCCACTATGAAAACCCGGAAAAGAATAAAAAACAAGGTGGGCGGATCACGCCCATTTTTGGACCACATATTATTACAATATATACAATATATGTATGAATTATTACAATATATTTTAAATTTTATAATTATATCTTGAATACTTTTAGAGTTATTAGTTCCTAAAGAGTTATATAAAAGTGACTTGTATGGGAGGTGGGCGTGGCCGTTGATTGATTTGGCTCATTTTCAAACTCAGTTCCTATTTTGGGCTAAAACAAATTTCATCGCATTCTGATCAGTATTTCTCAAGTTTTTCTGTATTCGGACAGCAAGACTGACATACAGATGGACATGGCTAAACGGACTCGGGTAGTGCTGCTGATCAAGAATATATATATTTTTCCATACCCCCATACACGCCTCCTAAGGGGCGTTAAAATATCTGCACAAACTTAATATACCCTGTACCTTATAGGTGTAGGGTATAATAAAACGTCAAAAAGCTGAATTTAATTTTAAAGTCGATTTTCGCTATTTTGGCTATTTTATTATTGTTAAAGGAATTTATCTAGATCTAGAAATCGTATTTAATATATTTTGTTTATTAGAAGCCAAATTATGATCTTTCACTTGATTGGAATATAGAGGTATGTTCCAGTTTTCGATCAAATTAGATTTTACTTGCAAAATTATAACAAACGATTTTGAATTTATTATTTTCCAAACAAATTGAAAGCGTTGAATTCGAAGTTTGCTGTTTAAATTCATTTCAATATCGAATCTAAAAGTAAAAACTTTTGTTTTAAAATTTTCATATCGTCACTGTCATGCCAAAGGAACGAATGTGCATTTTTAAAAATGTTGGGAAGTCAAAATTTAAAGTTTGAAGTGCTTTAAAAACTAGCAAAATTTATATTTTTTCTATTATTTTGGTTTATTCGTCAATTATTATAACTTGTATAACATATCTTTAGATTTGGACAACCTACTGAATTATAAATACGGATTTTGTGAGGCTATATCCTGATTAAAACGCAAATATTTTTGTTTTTTATGCTATAACTTCTTATTGTTTCCCTTTAAATCACCTATCTATTGGCATCATTAATTAAAAATATTTTGTCAAACATTAATTTGCCATTTGTTATTACAAGGAAAAAATGTTTGGCAAAATATTTTTAAATAATGATGCCAATCGATAGGTAAAGAATTTTATCTTGCACCAAAAATTATTTTATCAATTTTTAAAATTCGCCCTTTTGGTTTTGTCTTTTGTGGATAGAAATATCCAACAAAATGACACGCGATTTTGGCACAGCATACTTGAGGATAAACTACATCCAAAAAGTTAAGAAAACGCAAATGTCAAAAATTGCACATTTACACCTTTGGCATGATAGTAACGATATGAAATTAGATCAAAACTTGGAATATGCTCCCATATTCCAATCCTTAAAAATGTAACAGATACTAATTTGAAATTCCCCGCCAAAAGTGGACAATTCCTCAATTACCCACTAAGATTAAAATTCCCCACAAATTGGGGAATTCCCCTCCAGTTGGCATCACTGCTGGAAATTGTCACTGACAACTGTAGTATGGTTGTGTGGAATCATAATATGGTCACTGACAACCATAGTATGGTTGGTAGACTTCGTTATATGGTCAGTGAGGGCCATATAATATAGTCACTGAAGACCACAGTATAGTTGTGGTCTTCATCATAGTCTAATGCCCTTCAAATAGATTACCACATCCATGCTTTTTCTATGCGTGTATTATTATTCTGCTCTACACTCATTTTGTTCTATACGCAGAGAAAAACGAGTTGGGAAAGTTAGGTCGCATGGGTAAGTTCGGTCACATGGGGCGGATTTTTATAGTCGGTCGGGCCCGACTATGGAATACCCTACACCTTTGGTGGGGATATTAATGTGGGATATTTAATTGCATACCTTAACTTTAAAGTTTTTAATTATGCTGAACCTCCCCACCCTCAGAATATTATTCATAAATCAGAAATTTACGTCTTATATCCCCATAAATAAAAAATTATATAAAAGTATAAACAACTAAAAAAAAAATTGTAAAATATAATTGGGAGGACCACGCCTATATTTAAAATTTTGAAAGGCTAATATTTCATAGATTTGATTTTAATAATTTACGGATCAAATTTCCACCATGAAAACCCGGGAAATAATTAAAAAAAAGTGGGCGGATCACGCCCATTTTTGGACCACATATTTATAGGTGAATTACAACAATAACTTTTAAATTTTATAACTATACCTTGAATACTTTTCTGATCAGTATTTCTCAAGTTATTCTGTATTCGGACATCAAGACAGCAATACGGACAGACAGACAGACAGACGGACATGGCTAAACGGACTCGGGTAGTGATGCTGATCAAGAATACAATATATGCACAAAGTTAATATACCCTGTACCTCATAGGTCTAGGGTATAAACATGGTTGTCATGATCATATTTGAAGGGCATCATCCCGAGTGGAAATTGGTTAATGTTAGCCGGCCCTGATCAGAACACGATAAGGAATCCCTTCTCAAGGCCACTTGAAATGATACTGATCAGGGTCGGCTAGGCAACATTCCAACCTTTTTAAAAAATACTGATATAAAGTTTACTTGATGAAAACTGATGTGACACCTTTGAAAAAACTTTATTGGATGTCGTATTAATATAATATGAACGAGATTTTATTAAAAACCTTTTATATTAAAATTGGGTAGCATTTTCCAATAAAATATTCTAATAAATAAATGTTAATCTCAAATGCAAGAGGTATAAAAATTCTCAATATTTTTAAAAATTTGAAATCTCAAAATGTTGACTTTTTGTCATTGAAAATTTTGAGATACCTTTGTTCACAAAACTATTTCTTGGTAAAAGCAATTTAAGAAGAATTTAAATAAACATCGAATTATACAAGGGTAAGATCAGGAAACCTGATCAGGATAGCAACTTCGAATAGCAACTTCGAATAGCGTCACGTTTTGAATCAGGCACTGATCAAACCTCCTGATCATTGCCTGACTTGAAATCAGGGTGCCTGATCAGACAATGATCGCAACCTGAACTAAATTTCCACTCGGTATACTATGATTGGGGTTTCACAATTTTTAAAACCATACTATGGTTTCAGTGACCACACAACCATACTATGATTTCGTACAACCATACTATGGTCCTTAGTGATCGCATTGCGATTTCATTCAACCATACTATAGTCGTACGTGACTAGTGATCATATTATGATGATATTATGATTGTCCCTAAATTCCTGAAAAAGTGGATGTATTGTACTGTGCGCGAAGCTGTGCTTGAAACAGCCGGAAAGAATAAACACGATTTAAGCTATACTATTATCGTTTGAGTTTATCGTGCACAAGAACTTACGCGTGAAGTACAGTATCACGGTGCGCGTAGCTTTAAAGCTGAATGCTTTGTTAAATTTAAGTTGAAAACGTGAGTAAACAATTATAGTATGATCAGTGAAATTTGTTATGCACATTTGTAGCACTACGCAACAAAATGAGAAAAAATTTTACTCAGTAAATGCCATTATTTTTGTATTACTGGAAATGATCCGCAGAATTAACACGGCGAAACACAAGTACTTTATGTAATTTATAAAAATTGTTTAAAATATATTGTTTGCATTTTAATTATATACAAATTAACGTTTTAACTTTCAGATATGTATACATATATCTGAAATGTTACTTTTACCATTAAAATACTTCGTCACGATAAAAAAAAATCGACTGCTCACCGCCATAGCCAAAATCAGTGATGCCAACACTGTAGCATAAAATTATTGTATTATCTGTCAAAAATTAGTGTATTTGGGAAAAAATTATTGTATCTTTTAGAAAAAAAATTTTAAATCACAACAATACCCCCCCTTTTTAAACAGACAAAATTTAAAAAAAAATGAAAAATAAAAAATCATATACATCTACGAGATACTCAGTATATTTGCCTACTATTACAAATATGTAATTATTTTGAAGACCAATATATTGCTTCGGCAAAGAATTAATATAATTTTTAAATTATTTTTTTTTATTTAAAAAAATTTTATTACATAAAATATATAAACATATTTTTATATAAATGAATCCATAAAACTTCATTGGATTCGTCTTCATTTTCAACACATTATTTATTTTTATACAATGTATTTTTCATCATTCTACATAGCGTGTCTTTTGTCGGATTTTTATATATTTTTATGTATTGACTGGACTAAATAATATCTCGTGTTGTGCGCACTATGAGTCTGTTTCTCGTTTTGGTTTTAGTTAAATTTATTTAATATCTTTCGTTAGTTCTGTTCGATTGGGTTTCGCTTTCATCGATTATTCATCGATAAAATTTCATTTATGTAGTGAATTGAAACTTAATAAAATAAATAATTTGACACATCTAATAAAAAAGACTTCACTATAAAAAAATTTGCCGATATGAAAAAGATTGTATAAATCCATGTTAGGATTGTATATTGTACCAACACCAAAATTATTGTATAAATACAATAATTATTGTATCATTGGCAACACAGGCCAAAATCAAAGTGAGATAGAGTAAAAATGCCATTAAGTGAGAATTATATGATTGTAAATAATAAATTACTAGTTTATGATCAGTCAATATCATGGTATGATTGCTATTGACCATATTTTGCTCGTGGCAGTCTGTATCGTAATCATAACATCGTTCTTATCAACTATTGTTATCGAGAGAGTAAACACGTATTCATCTCTGCTCGTACTTTAATCGCGTTAATTACGTGATTTAACTAGTGAATCAGCCCACAAATTACACTGATTTTTATAAATTGATTTGTTATAGTTTGGAAATCGATTTTCGTGTACTCCAAATGTGTTTATTAGCACAAACTTTAAATTAAAGTTCTCAAATTCTTGCGCAAAATAATCATTTGCTGTTTTGTTTCTCGTTTTACTGTTTTCATACTGCCGCTAAATGTCACCGAAACCAACGCGTAAACGCAAAGAAACTTCGCCTATCTCTATCTCTCGCGCTGCGCGCCCTCCAGCAAATCAAACACGGAAATTGGAGGAGGGAGAAACAAAAACTATCATAACGCAAATGAAACTCATGGAAGAGCATCTTCAACAACATACTGAGCAACAAATAAATAAATGTATTTTTGTTGCTGATTCCGAAAATGACATTAATTTTGTAAAATTTAATCTTATTTTTGAGATATAGTCCATTTCAAAATTTTTGGAAAAATAGGCTATATTTCAAAAACTAGAGTACAAAAACTTTTTCCATTCTCGGAATCAACGCCGTAAATGTATTTAAAAAAGACTCCAGGCTTGAACCGGGGACCTTTCGGCTCGCAGTCCAACGCACTAACCACTGAGCTACCGCGGCTACCATATAGTATGTCTAATAAGATCCTCAATGACAATATCGTCACCTTAATATGATCCTCAGTGACAGTATGCCAATTTCACATATACTGTGGTGCTCACTGACCATTAGGGATGTTAATCCCGGGACCCCGGGATTTCAAGATCCCGGTATTTTAGTCTGATTTCCGAAAAACAGTCTCGAAAAACTTTCGGGATTACAAAAAAAGCTAGTAGATCAATTTTTTATAGTTTAATCAAAAGTCTTTCAATGTTTTATACACATTTCGTGAAAAAGAAATCTAACATTTAATGGACTGTAATCTTAAAACACTGACGTCAATAATAATGAATTACATGCTTTTTGACTTTTAACAAATTTACAATTGTTAAAAATTACGACACTTTCGACAATAACACTGTTCTAAAAATTGAGGGTCGTTGGCTTAATCTGGAATGAAACCTATCAACTCTGGTTGATTTCGGTCTCCTGATTCTTGCTGCGTACTCAGAATTTTCCCTATATGTCGAGATTTTGCACAAAATCGAGTCAAAGTAGCAAAAAAGGCCGTTTTTGGTACTTTATATCGCAAGTTATCGCACGATTTCGACAAAAAAAATCTGTGTCCAGATATTAGTTTTTGCAAAAACTTAAAAAGAAATTTGTGTTACCAAAAAAGTGTGTCGAGAGAGTAATTTATCACAATTCTCTAGCTCTCTTAAAAAAACATTTTAATATTAGTTCGCAATGTGTTTGCTGTCAAAATTACAAAAAAATGTTTTAAACTTTATCTTACATGAAATTTTTCGGACTAATTTTTTAAAATTTGTTTATGAAATATTTGATTAAAATGGAGAAAATTGCACGCAGAGATATACAATTTCATACTCATATAATGTAGTGGTGCTAGATGCTATTAATAAAAAACTTAAACATAATTTTAAAAATTATTACTATATACTTTTAATATTACTTTTGGTTCTTTCTTCAATGCACATAATTCTTATTGTGTTTATTGGAGAAGGAAAAATTAGGCGACTTGAAATGTAGAATCTGCAGAGAAAGATCGCTGATGAAGGGGCTTGGCTGCCTCCGAAACAGCTGTACGATCTGCCACTCAATGCATTTTGCCAATTGTTTGTTGTTTTATGTGTTGGTACAAAACACCCAATTTGTACCGACTGGACCTTGAGTACGTTAAGACAATATCTTAAAATAAAAATATTATATTTAAAAAATAAATCTTTTTACTAAAAAATAAAATATTACAATAATTAATTAATTAATTTAGTATGCTAAAGCGATCCATAATGGCATGTTTATAAATTTTCACAATTCATCTTCGTTACGAAAAATAGTTCCAAATCTGCCATTAATTAAAATAAAATGTTCAATACATATTACAACTACAGCCGCGTCCATACAATATAATAAATTTAATTTTGATAAAGAGTGATGAGGTACAGGGTATATTAACTTTGTGCATATATTGTAACGCCCCTTAGGAGGCGTGTCCGGTATGGAAAAGTATATATATTCTTGATCAGCATCACTACCCGAGTCCGTTTAGCCATGTCCGTCTGTCTGTCTGTCTGTCCGTCTTGCTGTATTGCTGTCTTGCTGTCCGAATACAGAATAACTTGAGAAATACTGATCAGAATGCGATGAAATTTCGTCTCAATATATTTTAGCCAAAAGTAGGAACTGAGTTTGAAAATGAGCCAAATCGGTCAACGGACACGCCCACCTCCCATACAAGTCACTTTTATATAACTCTTTCGGAACTAATAACTCGAAAAGTATTCAAGGTATAGTTATAAAATTTAAAAGGTATTGTTATAATTCACCTAAAAATATGTGGTCCAAAAATGGGAGTGATCCGCCCACTTTTTTATTTTCATTATTTCCCGGGTTTTCATAGTGGATATTTGATCCGTAAATTATTAAAATCAAATCTATGAAATATTAGCCTTTCAAAATTTTAAATATAGGCGTGGTCCGCCCAAATATATTTTTTAAGTTTTTTATACTTTTTATAAATTTTTTAATATATGGGGATATTAGACGTAAATTTCTGATATATGAATAATATTCTGAGGGTGGGGAGGTTCAGCATAATTAAAAATTTAAAATTAAGGTATACAATTAAATATTCCTCATTAATATCTCCACCAAAGGTGTAGGGTATTCCATAGTCGGGCCCGACCGACTATAAAAATCCGCCCCATGTGCCCGAACTTACCCATGTGACCTAACTTTCCCAACTCGTTTATTATACCCTACACTAAGAATGAAAGGTTATATTCAGTTTGGTACGCCGTTTGTAACACACAGAAGGAAGCATCTTCGGTAAGGAAAAGTATATATAATCCTGATCAGCATGCCCTCCTGCGTCGATTTAGGAATGTCCGTCTGTATGTCCGTCTGTTTGTATGTCCGTCTGTCTGTCTGTTGAAATCACGATTACAAAAAGTAAATTACTTGTATATAAAAGCTGTATGAACAAGAAAATTGGCATGATCGGTCTATTGTGACCTGAGAACCAACCACTTATGTTCAAATACCTCATATAAAATTTATATCTACAGATCCATTTTACTGTATAAGTGCTTAGGTAAACTTTTTTTGGTCAAATATATATTGACTCATGCTCAAATACTTGAAAATAATGGTTTCCGGCGAAATGACTTGTGGTTAAAAAAAAAAAAATCGAAATTCGGTACACCGTTTGTAAATATGGGTTTCAAATGAATGGAAATTCTTCAGCGATTGAAAGTTTGTATATATTTTCAGGATTCGTATACCCTGGTGACCTACAACCACTCTGAATGGTAACCACACATATGTGTAGGGTATTTATAGTCGGCTTAGACCGACTATAATTTTGATAATCCCAACTATCATAATAACACATTCTTTAAAATTTCCCATGCTTTACGAATAACGCGAGAAATTGGGAAAGTAAAAAAGTCAAAAGTTTTAGTTATTACTGTCAAATACTTGAAGTTGTTTTTGTTTTCAATTATTTTATTCAGATACTCGTCAATTCATTAAATAAATTTGTTATAAATTTATAAAACGAAAACAATATATTGCACATCAACGAGACCAACAAATTTGTGAAATTCTCGCGGTATTCCGGTGAACATTTTAGGCAGTTTAGGATCAGTAATGCAGAATACAGCGCGACATTTGCCGGTTGCGTCGATCGTTGTGACTGCAATAGTTGCAGCGGATGACGGACATATATCATCGTTATTGACAATTTCTGTGATGAATGTGTTCGGATGCGTTAATGTTTAGGATGTTAGAGGCTAACCGAGTGCGTTAATGGTTGCAAATATACTGAAAAAACAGTAAGCCATTAACAGTGGATGTTTGCATGCAAAACTCGGGCGCTCAAGGAATCCGGTTTAAAAAATCGTTTTTCGCAAACAGTTGAAGAATCTTTCAATTGTTGCCCACCAAAATTGTTTCTTTGTTGCCTTTTTTCGGCTTTGCGAACATTGGAAAAATTATTAAAGATATTGAAAATTTTGTTTTGAATTCATTAATTTATAAATGTCAATTGTTTTGTTTATAATTATTTTAGTTCTTAATGTCAGTATATTGTTGTTTCCAAAACAAGTTTTAAAAAAAGAAGATATACACATACATTTTCATACATTTTATGTTTTGAGAGAGGGATTCTTGCTTCCTTTTACCTTCTCATTGTATCATGGTTCATGTCAAATTTTTAAAAATTTCAGTTCAGTCGCTCAGAAGCATTCGTTGACGAATAATGCGTACATCAGATGCTAAGGATTTTTTTTTTTGATTTTGCTAGATAAATTTAATTACATAAATAAAAAAAAAAATATATATATATATATATATATATATATATATATATATATATATATATATATATATATATATATATATATATATACATTTAAAAAGCATACGATAAGAAAAAGAAAATAATATTTTAAAAATTATATACTTAATTTTCAGACAAAAATATAAATTTCTAATTTAAAAAAAAATTATACGCTTAATTTTTCAAACAAAAATTAAATATATATTTTAAAATCAATAAGTCTTCACAAAAGAGTACAGATTAATATTTGATACATTTAAATTACGTTTTAAAATTCATTAAATCACACTGCTCATAACAATACGCTGATAACGCAAGTGCATGGCGCGTGTGAATACAGAGAGTGTAAAAATGGTGGAGTGCATATTGGCATGAATACATGCTATGTCAGCTTTTATTGAGCTTAATTGTTAGAACTAAGTTTATGAGTAAGATTGCAACATTTTAATATTTGAGTGGCTCTCAAAAATAAAAGAAGTAGTTGGGCAAGCCGATAATAAAATTCACTTCTGATCCAGAAACCAAACGAAGCCATTCTTTTAGGCTTAAGTCCTCTAGCCATATTCGGCTAAATAAATATTAAAAATCTTGCGCCATATTCAGCATCACAAGATTAAGCCAATGGCAACCAGCGGGCTCAATAATTAAAATATAAAATTATATTTAACACACGTGCAACAATTAAACTTATCACTCTGCGTTTCTATCGGCATTCAATGCGCTCCGTCTGCTAGTGTTTTGTTTTAAATTCGCTGTCAACGATCAAAAATCGGCATATATAATCGCCCTAACAACAGCGCCCTAACAACGGTTTCAACATATTTATTTGGATTTAGTCGGTCCTTTTCAACCATCTCGTAACTGCCGATATATTTTAACGTGTATAGATCGCCAATAGACGTGGTGACCAATCGCTATTCCGATTGAAGATATAACTGCAGATACGTTTACTCGCCATTTTATTTCCAACTGGATTGCAAATTTTGGTATTCCATAAAGAATCACTACAGATCTTGGAAGAGAGTTCGAGTCAACGCGGTTCGCAGGGCTAACGCGCCTCCTTAGAATTCAACACCTACGTACGACGCCATATCATTCGTAGGCGAATGGCATATTGGAAAGATGGCATCGTTCATTGAAATCTGCACTTCGATGTCATACAGCAAATGAGTGGGTCGGTGCTCTTTCTATTGTACTTCTTGGATAAAAGAAGATCTTGAAGTAACACCTGCCGAATTGGTTTATGAATCTAATTTACGGCTACCAAGCGAATTTTTTCAAACAATAATAAACATATACTCCAGTCTGACTTTGTAAAACAGTTTCATAATGCGATGCAAACTATTCGCCCTGTGCAAACTTCAACACATAAGCAACAAAAACCGTTTTTTCATCGAGATATGAAAACATGCTCTCATGTTTTGATGCTTATCATTTTTGATGAATACACTTCAGAATTCCTTCAATGGGCCTTTTAAAGTGTTGGAAAGGAATGATAAATTATTCATAATTGATTATGATGGGAAGAAAACTAAGATCTCAATTCATCGTTTGAAGGCTGCACATCATGTTGTTTCAGAACAACCTGTCTATTTCCAGGTCGCTGAATGATTCCATGTCGCTGAATGTTAGTGAAGATGAGGAAAGTGATGTAGAATTTTGGATGTTAATCAAGAATCAATCATTCCGGTACAGAGATTGCAACTTTCAACTCCTAACCGGCCAATTTTGAAGAACATACCAAAATCTCCTTTGCGAACTCGAATCGGAAGAATAGTTAAAAAACTATTGTGCCTTAACACATAATCGTGCGATATCAATCACACTGGTGGGGGAATAATGTAGCGATTACTTTGTATTATTACTGTTTCATTTATTATTTGTAATTTGTTTGAATTTATTCATTATTATGGTTTTTTGATTTGTTTTATTGAGTTTATCAATTAAACTCAATAATAACACTACACAACAGCCATTCTGCGCAGCAGTCAAGACTATTGTATTATGTAAAATGACTCCCTGATTCAGATAATATATTTTAAAAATGTTTCTTTTGATAGGTTTTAAAAGTATGGGCCAATAACTTTTGAACCGAGCTTTCATTAAGTTGCTCATATATATTTGTTATTAAATATCCAATAAATATATCTCCGGTCATTTTTAAATTGGTTTACTACACCTTTTCAAGATGTAGTTCAGAAAACATAAAATGTATTTCAGAATTATAACATTTATTTCAGAAATCGTAAATTGTATTTCAGAATTGTTAAATGTAATTCAGAATGAATAATTGTATTTCTGTATAGTATAATGTATTTCAGAATAGTGAGTTGAAATTCAGAAATCGTTAATTGAATTTCAGAATAGTAAAATGTTTTTTAGAATAGTGAGTTGAAATTCAGAAATCGTTAATTGAATTTCAGAATAGTAAATGCATTTCAGAAATAGTCACTTGTATTTCAGAGTTATGAAATGTATTAATAGTAATTTAATATTCAGAATTTGTAATTTGTAATTCAGAAGAGTAAAATGTATTTCAGAATAGTGAGTTGAAATTCAGAAATCGTTAATTGTATTTCAGAATAGTAAATTGTAGTTCAGAAACCATCAGAAAACGTAAAATGTAGTTCAGAAAATATAAATTGTAGTTCAGAATACGTAAAATGTAGTTCAGCAAATATAAACAGTACAATATATTAAAAAAACTAAAAATGTTAACTGTAGTTGAAAAAAAAAAATGTTTCTATGTACATTAGCATGCTTGATTTTAATGTCAAAGAGAGAAATGGAAAGAACTGAGGTTATAAAATTGGAGATAAAAATCAGTAAAGTTGAGACTTTTTACATGAAAACTTTTTTAAAAATTGTAAAAAATCCAAAAGTTATCAGAAGAAGGTGCTTGAATCGAGGCTCGAAGGTGGAAAGCGTAGAAGAGAGCGTCCAAATCTGCTTTGGAAAGTCCAAGTTGAGGACAACCTGGCAACGCTTGGTATTTCTAACTGGCGTCAGCGCGCGCAAAGCAGAAGCGACTGGCGCGGCTTTTTCTCAGCGGCCAAAACCGACCCACGGTTGTAAGGGCCATTTAAGTAAGTAAGTAAAACTATCATCATAAAATTTTTATCGAATTTATACTAATTTTATATACTTCAAAATTAATAAAAATACTGCCCTGCACATATACTTCGCCGGGCAAATAAATAAGAGTCAAAAATACGTAGAAATAACGCGTTCTTAAAACTTACTTAAAATTTAACTTTGGACTTTGTAAACTTTTCTGCAGGGGGTCAAAGTAAAAAAAAAAATTAAAAAACTTGAACTTTGACCAGTGTTGCCAGATTGGTTAAACTTATTTTGGGTATTTTTTATCATTTAATGTTATTTAACAAAAAAATATAACAAAAGTACACGTTACTGAAGAAAAAAAATATTACGGAGATTTGCGTAAATGTCAAATTTTCCAAAAAAATGAAGAAATGGAAAATAAAAAATAAAATCGACTTTACAATTTTATATTTACTAAACCACTTGAGATATTTTAAAACAGTTTTCAGTTTATGATTTATGTGTTAATTCTTTATAAAATTCGCATACAAATATTTTGATTTTATGATAAAATATACAATATATGTATAAATATGTAAAGTAGTTTTCAAAAATTAAAAAAAAAATCATGTTTCAGTCTATATCTTTAAAATAAATAAAGATATTTTCTCATGTAAGCACATTTTCTTTAGATTTCAATGTAAGCTTTTCATAAACAAATGAATTTTAAAAATCGGATAACTTTTGGATTTTTTACAATTTTTGAAAAATTTTTCATGAAAAAAATCTCAACTTTACTGATTTTTATCTCCATAACCATTAAATATACAAACTCCAGTTTTAAAACTTAAGTTCTTTCCAGTTCTGTCTGTACAACACTCTTTTAATTTTTAAAATTGGTTAAGCGGTTCCGAAAATACTGAATTTCACCCGATTTATGAGCGTTTGGGCACACTGTGCTCTGGAACGCAGCGAAGTAGGAAGATACCCAATTTTGTTGTGGTGGTTGACGGTATGTTTTGAACATTTTTATACCCTATACCTATGAGGTACAGGGTATATTAACTTTGTGCATATATTGTAACGCCCTTTAGGAGGCGTGTCCGGAATGGAAAAGTATATATATTCTTGATCAGCATTACTACCCGAGTCCGTTTAGCCATGTCCGTCTGTCTGTCTGTCTGTCTGTCCGTCTTGCTGTCTTGCTGTCCGAATACAGAATAACTTGGGAAATACTGATCAGAATGCGATGAAATTTCGTCTCAATATATTTTAGCCAAAAGTAGGAACTGAGTTTGAAAATGAGCACCGAACACGCCCACCTCCCATACACGTCACTTTTATATAACTCTTTCGAAACTAATATTTCGAAAAGTATTCAAGGTATATCAAATTTAAAACGTATTGTTAGAATTTACCTAAAAATATGAGGTCCAAAAATGGGCGTGATCCGCCCATTTTTTTTTCATTATATCCCGGGTTTTCATAGTAAAAATTTGATCCGTAAATTATTAAAATCAAATCTATGAAATATTAGCCTTTCAAAATTTTAAATATAGGCGTGGTCCGCCCAATTATATTTTTCAATTTTTTTTTATAGTTTTTTATACTTTATATAAATTTTTTAATTTATGGGGATATAAGACGTAAATTTCTGATATATGAATAATATTCTGAGGTTCAGCATAATTAAAAATTTAAAATTAAGGTATACAATTAAATATTCCTTATTAATATCTCCACCAAAGGTGTAGGGTATTCCATAGTCGGGCCGGACCGACTATAAAAATCCGCCCCAAGTGACCGAACTTACCCATGTGACCTAACTTTCCCAACTCGTTTTTAATATATTTTCTTATAATTTAACCACAAAAATAAAGATACTGAGGTTGTCGGACGTAAAAAATACCTGCAGTATTCCGAAAAAGACCGTGAGCGCATCGTTGCAGCAGCAAACAAAGGCATTGGCTGCATCTTTAGGAGTTATTTATAAAACAGTGGTTAACTGGATACAATTGGGGCGAAGACAATTACTGCCAAGAGGACGCAAAAAACCAAAAGCGCTTACTGGGGACCAAATAAATGCAGTATTGTCTTGGGCGGAACAAGACTGCCCCATTACACTCAAAAAAAGCCTGTAAGACAAAAGATGAATTTCAACGAGTTGGGAAAGTTAGGTCACATGGGTAAGTTCGGTCACATGGGGCGGATTTTTATAGTCGGTCGGGCCCGACTATGGAATACCCTACACCTTTGGTGGAGATATTAATGAGGAATATTTAATTGTATACCTTAATTTTAAATTTTTAATTATGCTGAACCTCCCCACCCTCAGAATATTATTCATATATCAGAAATTTACGTCTAATATCCCCATATATTAAAAAATTTATAAAAAGTATAAAAAACTTAAAAAATATATTTGGGCGGACCACGCCTATATTTAAAATTTTGAAAGGCTAATATTTCATAGATTTGATTTTAATAATTTACGGATCAAATATCCACTATGAAAACCCGGGAAATAATGAAAATAAAAAAGTGGGCGGATCACTCCCATTTTTGGACCACATATTTTTAGGTGAATTATAACAATACCTTTTAAATTTTATAACTATACCTTGAATACTTTTCGAGTTATTAGTTCCGAAAGAGTTATATAAAAGTGACTTGTATGGGAGGTGGGCGTGTCCGTTGACCGATTTGGCTCATTTTCAAACTCAGTTCCTACTTTTGGCTAAAATATATTGAGACGAAATTTCATCGCATTCTGATCAGTATTTCTCAAGTTATTCTGTATTCGGACAGCAAGACAGCAAGACGGACAGACAGACGGACATGGCTAAACGGACTCGGGTAGTGATGCTGATCAAGAATATATGTACTTTTCCATACCGGACACGCCTCCTAAGGGGCGTTACAATATATGCCCTGTACCTCATAGGTGTAGGGTATAAAAATACGTATTTACAACCACCGTAGGTAACTACGGCTCTTTTCAAGTAAGAGAATACACTAGGCCGGGTCGAAAAAAAAATGTTTGAAAGTCCGCCCCTAAAATGAAAGCTTACCTTGTAAAAGTGTAAGAAATATATTTTTTATTTTTTTTCGACCCCGCCAAAAAACGCCAAAAGATTTTGTTTAAAAGGGCCGAAACACAAATTTCATCAATTTAATTTTTTTTTTTGTGCGATCATAAAATAGACATCCTTGTGAATAGAAAACCATTAAATGAATTGTTTTATATGTATTACTTTCAACAGGATATCAGTACAAAGTGAGTGAGCTCTTTTATGATTTTTTTGTTAATTTTAATATTTTTTTGAATACTTTTTTAAAATTTAATTTAATGTACTTCTTGTTAAGTTATTACATTAAAATTTTCACATATTATAGAAAAAATTACGTATTTCTTATTCACCTTAAAAAATTACTAAAAAATTTAATTTTAAATTCGAAATTCGGCGACAAAAGTAGCAAATTATAAAATATTTCGAAAAAAACGTTTTTGTAAATAGGATGCAACTTGTGTGGCTAATCGTGGCTAATGAAAAACACACTATGATCGATAACTACAGATATTTAGTCATATGCTAGTATAAAAACTTGGCCACGGAACGCCCCGGAGAGATAAAAAAACCGATTTAAAAAAGCACCTCACCTATGAGGTACAGTATATTAAGTTTGTGCAGATATGGTAACGCTATTTAGGATACCCGCATTTATGGAAAAGTATATATATTATTTTTTGCCGGCCTCAGCAGTCCAGAGGTAGCGCGCTGGACTTGCATTCTGAAGGTCTCGGGTTCGAATCCCGGCTTGGGCATGGGCGCTCGTGGTGATATTAACCACAAAATAGTATGGAATAGATTTCACAGTACAATGGATATAGTTTGTCTGAGTGCTGTGGATCTTAGTAGATATTCCAACAAAAAAAAAAAAAAAAAAATATATATATATATATATATATATATATATATATTATTGATCAGCATCACGACCCGAGTCCGTTTAGCCATGTCAGTTTGTCTGTCTATCCGTCTGTCTATCTGTTACATGGTAACTTGAGAAATACTAGTCAGAATCCGATGAAATTTAGTTCTAATATGTTTTTCCCAAAAAATGGTTTTGAGTACGGAAATGAGCCAAATCGTTCAACGGACGATTTGTTCCAAAAATGGAACAAATTTTTTTTTTACATGATTTCCACGTTTTTTTATATTGAGAATTTTAGTCGTATTTCACATTTTGTTCAATAATTCCTTAATTATTGGAAAAAATGTAACTGATTATACCATTAATGAGAGAATTATTTAAATTAATATAATTTAATAATAATTTGTTGAAAAACTAGGAATTTCAATTTTTTTATATATGTTTTTTTTATCAATAAATCAGTCAACTCTGCCTTTCAATTACATGTAGGATACTCATGGAACAAGTTTAAAGTTTATTTTTTCTAAGCAGAGATACCATAATTTTTCTGAAAAACATAATACAGTTTCTGAACTACATTTTACATGTTCTGTACTACAATTTATATTTTCTGAAATACATTTTACGTTTTCTGAAATATAATTTATATTTCTGAAATATATATGATAGTTTCAGAACTAAAATTTACTATTCTGAAATACAATTAACGATTTCTGAATATCAACTCACTATTCTAAAATACATTTTACTGTTCTGAAATACAATTTACAAATTCTGAATATTAAATTACTATTTTGAAATCAATTTAAAACTCTGAAATACAAATGACGATTTCTGAAATACATTTTACTATTCTGATATACAATTAACGTTTTCTAAATTTCAACTCATTATTCTGAAATACATTTTACTATTCTGAAATACAATTTATACATTCTGAATTACAATTAACAATTCTGAAATACAATTTACGATATCTAAATTCAATGATATGTTTTCTGAACTACAACTCGAAAAGGTGTTGTTTAAGAGAACTCGATAGGGCAAAGTGAAAAAAGTATTTTTTCAAACAAAATTTTATATCAAACATTCTTTTAAAAAATTGTTTTGTAATATTTCAAAATTACTTCATACTGTTTCGAAGATATTGATCTATCATTGAGAAAAATATATGTGTAACATTTGAGGTTAAAAAAAGTTATGTGAAAGCACTATAATTAAGTGCTATATAAATAGGCATACAAATAAAAAATGTGAGTGGATCACTCTCCTTTTTTGAGCACCTATTGATAGACGATTATTTATAACTAATTTTAAATTTTATAACTTTATCTTGAATACTTTACGAGATATGGGATCCCTAAAAAACCCATATCTCGTATGGGATGTAGTTAAGTACGTTTACTAATTTGACTCATTTTCGAAGTAGCATCAGCGCATTGATGGGGGACGGACGTGTCTCGTCGTCCTCTTATTAAAATTCGTATTTAATTGTCCGTCTATTTTGGTCATTGTCGTGCAAAGTTATGATCTAAGTGTCGTCCAGATCTAAGTGTCGTCCAGATCTAAGTGTCGTCCAGCGTCCTAAATAAATAACTAGAATTAAATAAAATAAAACTTGCAATAAAAACAATAGAAATAATAACCAACAAAATCAACAATAGCGCGCATAATAATTAAACATAACAAAAACAACAACAACACAAAACTAGTTTCACTGCATTGCCAGCCCCCAGCACTTCTGCCGCCGTCGTTATTTGCAATTGCCAACGCAACGGGCTTTTCTATGCCCTCTGCTGCATTGCACATTTGTTTTTTCGTTTTCTGTCCCTTCCCCATCCTACTCCACGCTAACTGCGTGCGTAGCTGAGACTGCAAGAGTGCGTAACGAAGACAGTGGTGAAGGCCTAACACTCATCACTGTTTAGCTTACGCTCTCGCTGTTCGTCTCAACTGCCGCCCGCTATTAGTATGCTTGTTTGTTTTGAACTCGCCCAGTAGAAAAAATGTCGCAAAACTTTCGCATAGATTTTTGCAACATTCGTGGGCTGAGGACGAATTTCTTTTCTGTATATGCGTGTGTGTCTGTCAATAGGCCACAAATAATGGCACTAGGTGAGACCCAGGTTAGTGAGGGTGCAGACCCACTGGATTTTCACATTCCTGGTTATCACCTACTGCCATTGTGTTCTGCCCATAGGGGTCTCGCCTTATATATTCGCAGTGACGTTGTTTACCAGTTGCAGCAACAACATAGAGTGTCAGATAGTGAATTTAACACTATTTGGGTTAAATTTAAAATTTGTTCACATATCATGCACTTGTGCTTTATTTATAGGAGCCCGAATTTAGATAGGGTATCTACCTGTAATAAGGATGCCTTATCTGAATTGATCTCAAATATATTGGAGCAGTTCCCAGGCAGTGAAATTGTTGTTGCCGGCGATTTTAACGTGCACAACGCCACTTGGTTGAGCCACTCGGGTCTATCAACACAGGAGGGTTGTTATGTTGAGCTGTTTGCAGAGTGCAATCAACTCACTCAATTGGTGAAGGAACGGACGTACCTCCCACGCATCGGTGGGCAGAACCAAAAAGTCCTAGACCTTTTTCTGCCTTCACATCATGAAAAATATGATGTAAAAGTCCTTGCACCTCTTGGTAACTCCGACCACTGTACTGTTCCGCTGAGTTTTCGTATTCTAGTTTACGCGCCTCTACGATTAAAGCCCCGAAGAGGACTGTATGGCTTTACGAAAAAGCATTATTTGCAAATAATTCCACGCTCCCAGATAGTAACCAACCACTGCCCGTCGTCGATTTTATTTCTTCTGCAATGCCGCATATTCATTTTCGAACTCGGGCAGCTAAAAGGTTTTAGCAAACCTCAACATTAACAAAGCCTCTGGGCCAGATGGCATATCTGCCCATGTGTTGAAGAAGTGCGCGTCAACGCTGGCTTTTCCGTTGCGTAACCTTTTCAACATCTCCTACACGACAAGAGTTTTTCCATCTTGTTGGAAGGTTGCCAATGTGCAGCCAGTTCCGAAAAAGGGCGAGGCTACGAACCCTGCCAATTACCGACCCATTGCAATATGCTCTGCACTCTCCAAGGTAATGGAGAGCGTAATTAACTTCCACCTTGTGAGCACAACGAATTGCTCAGTGACCGCCAATATGGTTTCCGTAGGACCAGATCCACAGGTGACTTCATGGCGGTCCTCTCCGAAAAGTGGAATAATTGTGTTCACCTTTTCGGGGAGAGCAAGGCTGTTGCTCTCGATATTTCCAAGGCTTTTGATCGAGTGTGGCATAACGCCCTCGTTTCAAAACTAATTGCATTTGGTGTCGGGAAATCTTTTACTCGATGGATATCGAGTTTTCTCCAGGGTCGTTCAATACGAGTTGCGATGAATGGTGTCTTTTCAGAACAACATTTCATCAATTCTGGAGTTCCGCAGGGTTCCGTCCTATCCCCGTCCATATTTCTAATATTTATCAATGATCTTCTGTCATTGACTCAGAACCCAATTCACTCCTTTGCAGATGACAGTAACATTTGCCATTCATACTCGTTCAACAAGCGTCCAAACTCTTTGGAGATTGAGAGTAAAAGACGCACTATGAATGACACACTCAATAATGACCTTAAATCAATCTCCGAGTGGGGTATTGCAAATAGAGTAGATTTCAATGTAAGCAAGACCCAATGTTGTCTGTTATCTCAGAAAAGAATGGATTCACCCCTCCCTCCCCTCCATATGGGTATTGTGGATATTGTGCAGTCGGTTGCTCTTGACGTTCTGGGCATATCAATTCAATGTGATCTTCGTTGGAATGATCACATATTTAATATGTCGACAGAAGCGGCCAAGTGCCTCGGTTTTTTAAAACGGTGTATAACATACTTCACTCCTGCTGACTTACGCACTGTCTACACTACCTATATTCGGCCTAAAATGGAATTCAATTCGCACATTTGGGCAGGGGCTTCAAAATCCTCCTTGGAGTTCCTGGACTGAGTACAGCAACGTGCGATATATTTAATAGGGGATGAAAATATTTCATCGTCTATTGGTTCTCTTGAGCACCGAAGGACCGTTGAGTGTGTAAGCCTGTTTTATAGGTATTACAACGGTAAGTGTTCGAGGGAAATACATGGCCTGATTCCACCAGGTCGTGTGTTTTCTCGTTCTACTCGGGCATCAAACCAAGCCCACCCCTTCGTAGTCCACTCGGCTCTCAACAGAACCACGCATTATAGAGAGAATTCGTTTTTCAGTCGCACGACACGTTTGTGGAACAATCTCCCTGCGTCCGTTTTTCCCGACATTTTCGATATTGGCAAGTTCAAAACAAACATTCACCGACACTACTCCATCTTTCCACCCTCCCTTTAACCTATCATCCCTTCTTACATCAACACTGTGCATTGCATGTATAGGGGGCATCCCCTGAGCGTTGGTTAATTTGTAAAAAAAAAATTCTAAATTTCTACTCCTAGTCCAAATGCACCTCCTAGTACAATTTTCAATGTACTTGCGGAACGTGTTCCCATTGTTCAAATGCAAACAATTTTTGCATATCTTTTTTTTTTGTCCCTAATAAACAATCCTAGGAGGTAAGAAAACTAAAAATCGAAAAAAAGTGTGAAATAAGTGACACCCTAGTATAGGGTATACAAATAAAATGGTATTTTTTTAGTTTTCACTCAATTGTAATGTTTTCACATGATTTTTTCTGTTCTCAAAATGCATCCATAGATTTAGTGTAGGCTAATTTTGGTAGCTCAGCGGTAGCTCAGTGGTTAGTGCGTTGGACTGCGAGCCGAAAGGTCCCCGGTTCAAGCCTGGACTGGGGCTAACAACATCTTTTCATAGAAACATTTTTCTATACCGCGCTACCTCTCGTCAGTAAATGGCAAACCTACGAGAGTAAAACCATTGCCTATGAAAAGCTCTCACCCGCCGTTCGGATTCGGCAATAAACGGTAGGTCCCACCACTTTGAGTACAAATATAACACGCACAGCTCAAAATGGTGAGAGAGCTCGGCCGAAGTTCTATACAGGACTGTAGCGCCAAACTATTATTATATAATTTTGGAATATTACAAACTGTACATCAATTTGCATGGAAAATTATTAATTCATATATTTAAATTCTGCGGGTCATTTCCAATAATACAAAAATAATCGCATTTACTATGTAAACTTTTTTTCTCATTTTGTTGTGTAGTGTAATTTAACAAATGTATTTCATAGATTAAGAAAATGTAATTTAAAACTAAATGCAAATAAATGCGTTTTCTTAAAGCCTTAGGTTGTAAATATATCTCTTAGCTGATCCAGCTAAGAAAAATGTATTAAAAAATTATCCAATCCCGGAAAACGCAGATGAACTAAGGAGATTTGCGACTTTTTGTAATTATTACAGACGTTTTATTCCAAACTTTCCAGATATAGCAAACAAATATAAACGCTCTTTTAAAGAAAAATGCGAAGTTTGTTTGGAATTTTTTTAGACCATACCTCTATGGTTAAATATTTTTTGTAATCACCGACCATAGACCATTGGTATCTCTTTTCTCCAATAGAAATCTATCGTCAAAAATAACTAGAAACAGATTAGATTTATGTGGTTACGATTTTGAGATTATATATAAGAAGGGAAAGATGAACACCAATGCAGATGCATTGTCAAGGATAGTATCTAATAGCGAATCATGAAATTCGAATCCGGAAATAAAACAAGAAATTAAGTAATTCTGCAGTAACTAGAAACATGCGTAAAAAATTGCATTCAGACAGGAATGACAACCAAAAAATTTGGGAGTGCACATCCGAGCAAAAGCTTGATTTGTACATCCATGGGATTGGGATTGTACATCCATTGCAGATTTGAAATATTGAAGAAAATTAAAGTTTTACCACACGTTTCTGAAAGATGTAGAATTTAAGTTACTAATTATGAAGATATATCTTTCACTGAGCACATAGCTGACCATGGAGAAACTATCATAAAAATGCAAAATTTAAAAATACGCGAATTAGTTTTCAACAAGAAAAATATAATATTTGAATCTATGGCAGTAAAGAGTTTAAAACAATAGTTAACAAGTTGAAACAGGAGAGTAATAATTTAAAGATATTGATTAACCAAGAAGAATTGTATGCAGAGAAACACAGGAATGATTAATTACAGACAAGGTGTATTTAACAAGGTGATGTATTATTTTTTAATAATATTTTTTTTATCTTTCGTTTTTTGATTTTCTTCATTTTCGGTTGATTTAAATCGTAATAAAATTTAAATTGTCAAAACTTTTTACTAAACTAACAAACGGACAAACTAAACTTCATCCGTATGTGGATAGTTACAGTAAGCGAATAATTTCATGTTTCCAGCGAAGAATTTGGAGTGCAAAAGTTTATCGCGAATTTATAGAAACTTTTTAGAAATAGTCATTTTATTGAACCCCGGGAATAAAATATCACATTTATATCCATCTTGTGTGCCGAAATTATGTCCTCATTGTCGCGCTTTATTAAAATATATTAAAATTAAATCTACCGCACCAGTTAAGGTGCATATCAATAATGGCTATGTGATCGTGGAGACATCACCTGTTCCGTGACTCCTATGTATGCCTCTTTCTATGTCGTCCACTGACACGACATGTACATCAACTGCTTGAGTTTTTCAATTAACTGTTCAGACAAGTCCATTGCGTGGCACCTCCCATATAATCAGAATTATAAAAGTAGTTACAAATATATCGATGAAAAGGATAATATTTAACATTTTAATAGCCACGTAGAGTTTGGGTGATTAAGCTTGTAAAATATTTACCAACGTCGAACCTTTGCACACTTGAGCGAGAACAAGATGTATTAAGCTATTGCGAGGATATGTTATTTAAACGGCGCACAACTAATCTAATACATTAATATACATTAAAGTGTACATCCTCGCTCAAATGTGTGACGGATCTGAGTGTCTTTAATTGTCCAAATTATCTATATTAAAAAAAATATATATAAAAAAAAATATAGTCAACCTAATCTTTGTAGACAAACGTCATTTAAAGTACTTAATAAAAGCAAACAAACAAACAATACATTTCAAATAAATACAATACAAAAACAAATGAATTGACATTAATATACAGAAAACTTAAATAAAAACAAATATCGCACTGACTTTTGTATACAGAAAAATATTTCAAATTTGAAATATGTGTACAGAATTACGCTCAAATTTGTGGCCTCTCCAAATTTTTCTCACCTTCCTCAATACACCATGATTACAAAGTATCACAATTCTATAGAGGTCATTTAGGTGTTAGAAAAATAATTTTAAAATTAAAACAGAAAATTCAGGGACCGTAAATAAGGGTAATTCTTATTTTTTGTAAATGAAAAAAATCAACGTGTTATAAAAGGTTTACGCTAAGTTCAATTAATTTCGCATGCAGAATTGAAATCTGCAATGACTTTTATTTTTTTAATTTTTACGGAACAAAATCAAAAAATAACGATTACTTTTTTTTTTTTTTTTGCTTGCTCAGAAGAAAAACTCAAATTTCAATTTTTAAAAATTAAAAATTAATTTTTATTTTATTGCTCAAGAATAACAATTATTTTTTGATTTATACTTTTTTTTTACTCAAAAATAAAAATTAGGGTGCGGAGCGTTGTGCGCAATTTGTTTTACTTCAAAAATAATGTTTATACAATGAAAAGGATAGACTCTAGTACTAATTTGGGCCATGTTAGTGAACACCTTCGAAGGATCACATGTGCTGGTGGTCAATATTACTAATAATAATAGTTTGGCGCTACAATTCTGTATTCTCATAGTTTTGCTCTTGTAACTTTTTTATATACTCAAACCAATGACAAGAATGAACATATCTTTTCTGTATTAGACACGGAGAATCTTGCGCTAACATACAAAATTTTACTTTACGTGAAAAAAGACTTAGTTTGCGAGATATAGGAAATAGAAAACTCAAAATTTACAAAAAACTATTAATTTTTTTAAAATGATTACTAGAATTTTTGTATTATGTGTATCTAAGTAATACAGAAAACTTATTTTCATTTTTGTCATTGGTTAGGATATTAAAAAAGTTATATGAGCAAAACTATAAAAAAAAATAAAAAAAGGGCTGTATCTCAAAAACTAGAGAATCAGCGTCACAATTTTAACTAAGAATTGATGCAATTTTGACGTCACTAAAATAATTGAAATAATATATTTCTACGACTTTATTCAAAATTGAAGTAAGAACTATTATTCGTTATTAGTGGGCTTATATTTCAGAAATAGTACGTGTTGGAGAATTTAGTTGTTTAGAGACTCTAGCTCAATTTTAATGACGATTATTTTCCCCAATGACGTTATGATAGTTTTTTGACTTCTTCCACTGGTTATAACTCCTTAACGAAATTGTTAAAAGAAATCCATTAAAAATAGTGGTAAATCGTTCAGATACATCCTTTGGAAGTTCCCTATAATCGCTCCTTAGCAGTGTTCGAAGATAGTTTTTTTTTCCTCATCGCTCAATTTATATCCCCCACTAAAGATGAGAATTTTTTGCTCACTACTGATAAATATCTTTTATCATCATTGATGAAAATGAATATATCGCTCAATGATCGAAATAATTCTCATCTTCAAAAGTACTCATCATTGATGATGAAAATAATTTGTATCTTCAATTTTTCTCATTATTGAATGATGAGAAAAAAGCAGAACGTAGCGAATTCTCATCATTTGAAGATGAAAACAAATGAAAAAATATGATGAAAAAAAAAAGATGAGAAGAGATGAAAAAAATGATGAGACAAATGATGATAAATTGTTTAGAAAAATAAGAGAACAAATGAGATAATGGTCACATCCGATTGCTGCTGAATAATATGTAAGCAATGGTTTCGACATGTCCATTGAAAGATGAGGTGCGCCTTTCCGTGATGACCTTGGGCAAAATTTTGTTTTTTTCATTATTGTTTGAAATGTTATTAAAATGATTTTGGACATGTTCATTGGATGATGAGGTCCTGCTGGACATGTCCATGATAACCTTGGACAAAAAAATTTGTTTTTTCATTATTTTTTGAAATGTTATACAAATGATTTTGGAAGTGTCCACTGGAGGATGAGGTGCTCATGGACATTTCCATGATGACCTTGGACAACATTTTTTTTTCATTATTTGAAATGTTATAAAAATAATTTTGGCATGTCCACTGGAGGATGAGGTGCTCCTGGACATGTCCATGATGACCTTGGACAATTTTTTTTTTTTTCATTATCTGGCAAGACCTTGAGCCCGCAAAAACAATATATTTGCAATAACTCTATTTTAGGTCGAAAAACAAACAACAATTTATACATTCGCAGGGCACAGCGCATAAAAATATCATAAAATCGTTAAATTTTAATTTTTAATAAGCGTGCAGTGGTTGTATTTGTTTCTGTAGTGACAATACAGCCTATATGATGCTTGCTGCAATGCGACAACCACAATTGACAAGCATAAAGTTGGTGCAATTTTTGCATGTTTTGCCTGGTTGTTTTGTGCTTGTACTAAATTCGCATTTAGTTCATTGCACAAAATGATCTTATAGGCCTTGCTATGCAGAAGTTGTGCAGAAGACCGCTGATGAGGAAGCTTGGCAGCTTCCGAAACAGCTGTACTTTTTGTCAATTGTGGTTTGTTTCACTCCCCAGTACATAGCACTTTGAATCTGGCAAGACCTTAAGTCCGCAGAAACAATATGTTTGCAATTTTTTGAAATGTTATAAAACTGATTATGGACATGTCTACTGGAGGATGAGGTGCTCCATGATGACCTTGGACACATTTTTTAAATGTAAAAAGTTTTGAAATATCACAAAAAATGAAAAATGTCAATTGAAGGATGAGCTGGACATGTCCAGGATGACCACTTCATGTGAGCGGAATCGCCTTCAAAAAATCAAAAAGATCGAAAATATTTAAAAGATCAAAAAGATCAAAAAGATCAAAAAGATCAAAAAGATCAAAAAGATCAAAAAGATCAAAAAAATCAAAAAGATCGAAAAGATCAAAAAGATCAAAAAGAGCAAAAAGATCAAAAAGATCAAAAAGATCAAAAAGATCAAAAAGATCAAAAAGATCAAAGAGATCAAAAAGATCAAAAAGATCAAAAAGATCGAAAAGATCATAAAGATCGAAAAGATCACAAAGATCGAAAAGATCTAAAATATCGCAAAGATTAAAAAGATCGAAAAGATCTAAAATATCTAAAAGATCGAAAAGATCTAAAATATCTAAAAGATCGAAAAGATCAAAAAGATCGAAAAGATCGAAAAGATCAAACAGATCAAACAGATCTAAAGGATCTTAAGGATCTAAAGGATCTAAAGGATCTTAAAGATCGAAAAGATCGAAAAGATCAAAAAGATCGAAAAGATCAAAAAGATCAAAGAGATCAAAAAGATCAAAAAGATCAAAAAGATCATAAAGATCGAAAAGATCGATAAGATCGAAAAGATTAAAAAAAATCAAAAAGATCGAAAAGATCAAAAAGATCGAAAAAGTTCTAAAAGATCAAAGAGATCGAAAAGATCTAAAAGATTTAAAAGATTAAAAAGATCAAAAAGATCAAAAAGATCAAAAAGATCAAAAAGATCAAAAAGATCAAAAAGATCAAAAAGATTAAAAAGATCAAAAAGATCAAAAAGATCAAAAAGATCAAAAAGATCAAAAAGATCAAAAAGATCAAAAAGATCAAAAATATCAAAAAGATCAAAAAGATCAAAAAGATCAAAAAGATAAAAAAGATAAAAAAATCAAAAAGATCAAAAAGATCAAAAAGATCAAAAAGATCAAAAAGATCAAAAAGATCAAAAAGATCAAAAAGATCAAAAAGATCAAAAAGATCAAAAAGATCAAAAAGATCAAAAAGATCAAAAAGATCAAAAAGATCAAAAAGATCAAAAAGATCAAAAAGATCAAAAAGATCAAAAAGATCAAAAAGATCAAAAAGATCAAAAAGATCAAAAAGATCAAAAAGATCAAAAAGATCAAAAAGATCAAAAAGATCAAAAAGATCAAAAAGATCAAAAAGATCAAAAAGATCAAAAAGATCAAAAAAATCAAAAAGATCAAAAAGATCAAAAAGATCAAAAAGATCAAAGAGATCAAGAAGATCAAAAAGATCAAGAAGATCAAAAAGATCAAAAGATCAAAAAGATCAAAAAGATCAAAAAGATCAAAAAGATCAAAAAATGTCCATGATCATCCTAAACATGCCCGTGAGCACCTCATCCATTCTCCAGTGGACATGTCCAAAAACATTTTTATAACATTTCAAAAAATAATGATAACATTTCATGGTCATCATGGACATGTCCAGGAGCACCTCATCCTCCAGTGGACATGCCAAAATCATTTTTATAACATTTAGGTCGAAAAACAAACAACAATTTATACATTCGCAGGGCACAGCACATAAAAATATCATAAAATCGTGAGATTTTAATTTTTAATAAGCGTGCAGTGGTCGTATTTGATTCTGTAGTGACACTACAGCCTATATGATGCTTGCTGCAATGCGACAACAACAATTGACAAGCATAAAGTTGGTGCAATTTTTGCATGTTTCGCCTGGTTGTATTGTGCTTGTACTAAATTCGCATTTAGTTCATTGCACAAAATGATATTATAGGCCTTGCTATGTAGAAGTTGTGCAGAAGACCTGCTGATGAGGAAGCTTGGCAGCTTCCGAAACAGCTGTACAACTTTTTGTCAGCCAACAACTTTTTGTTTTTGTCAATTATGGTTTGTTTCACTCCTCAGTACATAGCACTTTGTATCTGGCAAGTCCTTGAGCCCGCAAAAACAATATTTTTGCAACAACTCTATTTTACGTCGAAAAACAAACAACAATTTATATATTCGCAGGGCACAGCGCATAAAAATATCATAAAATCGTGAGATTTTAATTTTTAATAAGCGTGCAGTGGTCGTATTTGATTAGGTAGTGACACTACAGCCTATATGATGCTTGTTGCAATGCGACAACAACAATTGACAAGCATAAAGTTGGTGCAATTTTTGCATGTTCTGCCTGGTTGTTTTGGGCTTGTACTAAATTCGCATTTAGTTCATTGCACAAAATGATCTTATAGGCCTTGCTATGTAGAAGTTGTGCAGAAGACCTGCTGATGAGGAAGCTTGGCAGCTTCCGAAACAGCTGTACGGTCAGCCAACAACTTTTTGTTTTTGTCAATTTTTGTTTGTTTCACTCCCCAGTACATAGCACTTTGTATCTGGCAAGACCTTGAGCCCGCAAAAACAATATTTTTGCAATAACTCTATTTTAGGTCGAAAAACAAACAACAATTTATACATTCGCAGGGCACAGCGCATAAGAATATCATAAAATCGTGAGATTTTAATTTTTAATAAGCGTGCAGAGGTCGTATTTGATTCTGTAGTGACACTACAGTCTATATATGATGCTTGCTGCAATGCGACAACAACAATTGACAAGCATAAAGTTGGTGCAATTTTTGCGTGTTTTGCCTGGTTGTTTTGTGCTTGTACTAAATTCGCATTTAGTTCATTGCACAAAATGATCTTATAGGCCTAGCTATGCAGAAGTTGTGCAGAAGACCGCTGATGAGGAAGCTTGGCAGCTTCCGAAACAGCTGTACGGTCATCTAACAACTTTTTGTTTTTGTCAATTGTTGTTTGTTTCACTCCCCAGTACATAGCACTTTGTATCTGGAAAGACATTGAGCCCGCAAAAACAATATTTTTGCAATAACTCTATTTTAGTTCGAAAAACAAACAACAATTCATTTCAAAAAATAATTATAAAAAAAAAAAATGTTGTCCAAGGTCATCATGGACATGTCCAGGAGCAACTTATCATCCAGTGGACATGTCCAAAATCATTTTAATAACATTTCAAAAAATAATGAAAAAACATATTTTGTCCAAGGTCATCATGGACATGTCCAAGAGCACCTCATCCTCCAGTGGACATGTCCAAAATCATTTTTATAATATTTCAAAAAATAATGAAAAAAAAATATTTTGCCCAAGGTCATCCTGGACATGTCCAGGAGCACCTCATCTTTAAATGCACATGTCGAAACCATTGCATACATATCATTCAGCAGCAATCGGATGTGTCCATTCTCTCATTTGTCCTCATATTTTTCTAATCATTTTATCATCATTTGTCTCATCCTTTTTCTCATCATATTTTTCATCTTTTCTCATCTTTTTTCTCATTAGTTTTTTCATCTTTTCTCATCTTTGTTCTCATCATTTTTTTCATCTTTTCATATCATTTATTTTCATCTTCAAATGATGAGAATTCGCTACGTTCTACTTTTTCTCATCATTCAATGATGAGAAAAATTGAAGATACAAATTATTTTCATCATCAGTGCTGAGTACTTTTGAGATGAGTATTAATTTCGATCATTGAGCGATATATTTTTTCTCTATGATGAAAATAAAAATATCGCTCAATGATGAACATTTTTTTCATCAATTTATATCCCTCATTTTGTGAGGGATTTAAAATGATAAATATCTTTGAGGGATATTTTACGAACTCTGCTCCTTAGACATCAAAAACGTACTATGATCATTTCGCTACAAAATGACGAACTATATTGGTTATCCTTTGAACCCTTTAGGACCCAATAGCGTCTAATACCTGAGACAGACATCTAGTAAAGTTATTATAATAACAATACTATAATATTCTAAATACAGATAGGTGACAGACATAACGTAGTATAGTTTGTGTAGTAAATAAAGCTATGCGAAACAAATATTACAGCATTTTTATTTTTGTTGGGTACCACGGTTACTAGAGAATAATATATTCTAGTCCGCTGTAAAGAGCACTATTTTTTGAAAGTCGTGACAATTTTTATTTTTTGTTTTTCTATTACAGACTTCTAATAAAAGTGAAAACAACATTTTTTCCACGATAGGTTTCCGTTACTTGCAGATCCTCAGTGGACACTTATATTTTTTCTTAATATTGTAGCTTTACTACATTGAAATTTGCAAGGTCGTGGTCATTTTATTTTTGTGCTGCAAATTAAATGCAGTTCAATAAAATTCAGTTTCTAATATTCATTTTTCAATAAAATTTTGAAAAACAATTTCAAATAATTTATTTATTTTTTTGAATTTATTATGACATTTCAGTACAAAGAGCTTCTTTTGAAAAAAAGCTTTCGGAAAGCTTTTGAAATTTGGCTGTGTTTAAACGAAAACTACAAAAATACTACGAATAGTTTCGTGGTATTTGTACCAGATAAATACCACAATGAAATCAACGAATACTACAAAAATATTATAATATTGTGAGACACACATCTAGTATTTCAAATACTATGATATGAATACCGTAGCCGCGGTAGCTCAGTGGTTAGTGCATTGGACTGCGAGTCAAAAGGTCCCCGGTTCAAGCCTGGACTGGGGCTAACAACATCTTTTCATAGAAACATTTTTCTATACCGCGCTACCTCTCGTCAAGTAAATGGCAAACCTACGAGAGTAAAACATTGCCTATGAAAAAGCTCTCACCCGCCGTTCGGATTCGGCAATAAACTGTAGGTCCCACCACTTTGAGTACAAATATAACACGCACAGCTCAAAATGGTGAGAGAGCTCGGCCGAAGTTCTGTACAGGACTGTAGCGCCAAACTATTATTATTATTATGATATGAATACCAGGTGTCTGTCTCAGGTATAACGCAGACGTGTAGGGGTATAAGTTCATACTACGTTTTTGTTCCACTGACCATAGAGAACCTGTAAATCAAAAAAAAATTGGAGTTCAAATTTTAGTGCTGCACAGTGTAACCAATTGGGCCATCGACGCTACAGTATTACTGGTGAAATTCTATGTGCCAAAGTACGAGTATCTTAGAAAGTTTCAAATGGCGCATCTGTTTCTTCCAAATATGGTAGAACTGCAGTTTACCGGCCAACTCTCATACAAAAATAGTTCCACGTTCCTATAAATTGAAACTTATATTGGACGAATAGGAATATAGAGACACATCCAACTATGTCATTGGAGCATTTTTGTGTGGATATGTTACAATGGTCATAACTTCACATCCATAAGCGTCAATAAAACTTGTTTGGATTAATCATTTCCAAGGATCATAGATATTGCTTCAATGGAAAATATCAAACAAAAAAGTTTCAATGCAGCATTCCAATGACGTACTTGGAAGCTTTTGTAATCCCATTGGAATTGATTAATTCAAAATAATTCCTGTGACACATTTGGATGCTTCTGTAATCAAATTGGTACAGATTCACCGAAAAAAATCCAATGATGCACTTGGGTGCTTCTATAATCCCATTGGAACAGATTCACCCATAAAATTTTCAATGACGCACTTGAAGCTTTTTTAAGTAGTAACATGTGTTCCAGTTAATAAGATGAAGACGATACTTGTTTTGAAGTTTTATTTATCGATGGCCACAAATTAATTGTAATACTGGCCACCAGCAGAAGTGATCCTTCGAATTAGTACTAGAGTCCATCCTTTCCATAGTAAGAACATAATTTTTGCTGCATATCAAATTATGCACCACGCTCCGCACCCTAATTTTTTTTTTTTGAGTAAAAAAAAAGTATAAATCAAAAATAATCGTTATTCTTGAACAAAACAAAATAAAAATTAATTTTTAATTTTTATTTTTGAGTTTGAATATAAAAATTGAAATTTGAGTTTTATTTCTGAGCAAAATTTTAAAAATCAAAAATAACACAGTGCGACACTAAATTTTATGACGGATATTTGGCATTTTTTTTAGAATCCTTGAGTAACCTGACGAAATTTCACCAAACAAACATATGTCCTATGACGTCAGGTTTACGAGATATATGACCATAAAAGTCCTATAGTGACCGCAATATTACCGTTGGTTTATTGAGAAAACTGTAGTAGTAATGTATTTGTTGTCTGAGAACCAAATGTGGACACTATGCAAGGCTTCATATCTGTAGTACATATTAAATTTCTATCTCGTCCTTTTAATACCAATATTAATGATTTTCAAAGGATCAATTTTCATATGAAATTATTAAGGAGTTGCAAATGTATCATATTGTCCATGGATGAAATATTCAGCATAAAAAACATAAAAAGTAGCCAAATATGTCAAAGCTGTGCGTGCTATAATTCTGTAATACTGAGCACTGCAAAGTATTTTTTTATTTCATGTAAAACTGCAAAATACTAAAATTTTTCGTAGCTTAAAATCGAATGATCCTTTATTGGTGCCAAGAAGTTGGCTTTATATTTAATATCCTGAATGTGTGAAAATTTTTATCATACTGTAAAATTCTGTTCTATCATGTCAGGATTTCGAGGTATTGACCCCCAAATATGTGGTACATCCTTAATTTTCATAGTAACATTTCTGGAAAAACGGTATTAGATATGGATTTCTTGACTTAAAAAAAATCTAGGCATTTACCTAAGGTTCCTTTCATTTTAATTTTTTATCTCCTCCTTAAACCATCAATATTAAGGATTTTTAAAAAATATCTGCCGAAATTCTGGAAATTCTGACGTGATGGGTCACAAGTTTACAGAACATTAATTTACTTGACCTATTAATGATATTTAAAATAAAGCCAAATCTCTGGAACAATTAAACAGATATCTATTCAAATACAACAAATCTTTTATGTTTTTGTACTTATGAAAATTTGAAAAATATACATTCAGTGTTTAATATAATAGAAACCATAGCTCACATGGCTTTGACTTCTATGACAAATTCTACTGTTTTGATGTGATTGATATTTTTCCCAAGGACATAATGATACATTTATTAATTCTTCATATAAATTTGACCAATTAACTGCAAAGATTTTTTGAAAATCCTTAATATTGATGGTTAGGTGAATGCCTACATTTGGTTCTCAGACAAGAAATCCATAACTACTACAATTTTCTCAATAAACCAACGGTAATATTGCGGTCACTTTAGGACCTTATGGTCATATATCTCGTAAACCTGACGTGATAGGGCTTAAGTTTCTTAGGTGAAATTTCTTCAGATTTCTCAAGGACTATAAAAAAATTGTCAAATCTCTGGCACAAAAAAAAAGTGGGCTTTTGCTGCACTATGCAATCGTTAATACTGAACAAAAAAAAGATTTGTTCAAATATAATTTTTATTTTTGATTTTTTTTTGTATATTACTCGTAACTATACTTAATTGCAAACAATGTAAGATAAGTAAACAAACGAAACATACAAAAGGAAAATTAACTTTCACATCGATAGATACAGTAGGTCCATTACGTTTTCGAAACATTATAAATATACATATTCTTACGATACAATGCGAATTAACCAAGTATGTAGTAGTCTGTACCATTGAGACAAAAGATGCAAAAACTGTAGCTAAAACTTTAGTAGAACAGTTTATATTAATATATGGAAATTTTAAAATCGGGTAGAGGTACAAACTTTACCAACCAATTCATGTCTAAAATATGTAACCTATTAGATATTGAACATATATTTAGTTCTTAGTATAATCATGAGACTCTGGACTCGATAGAAAAAAATCATAAGTTACTTAATGAATTTTTATTAAATTTTTGTAAGGATGATGAATGGGATATTGGATTCCATATTACTCTTTCGCATACAATACTAATACGCATGTACATACTAATTATTCGCCTTATGAGCCAATTTTTGTAAAATTAATAAAGAGGAAGTAGCGTACAACATAGACAATTATGCACCAGAATTAAAGCCGAAATATTGAGCATTTTTGATGGATGTATGCAGTGTTTGGACAGCGAGCCGAAAGGTCTCCGGTTCAAGCCTGGACTGGGGTTAACAATATCTTTTCATAGAATCATTTTTCTGTACCGCGCTACCTCTTGGCAGTAAATGGCCTACGAGAGTAAAACATTGCGTATGAAAAGCTCTCACCCGCCGTTCGGATTCGGCAATAAACTGTATGTCTTTGAGTACAATATAACACGCACAGCTCAAAATGGTAAGAGAGCTCGGCCTAAGTACTTATGGGACTGTAGCGTACTCCATTTCATTTGCATATTTAAAATATACTACTGCACTTCGGTAGTATCATTTCTACTCCTTCCTTATAAATTTTTCATCCTTTTTACCAGAGCTCTCGATTACCCGGGTGCCCGGGCTACCCGGGTTTTTCGAGCTACCCGGGTAATACCCGGGTTGTTCAAATACTCGAAAAACCCGGGTATTAAATGTTCGAGCTACCCGGGTAATTTGTTCGTTCGTTTGTTCGAGCTATTCGAGTAGCTCGTTTGTTCGAGTAGCTCGATTGCTCGTTCGTTGTTCGAGTAACTCGATTGTTTGTCGATCGTTGTTCGAGCTTCGAGTAGCTCGCTCGTTCGTTCGTTCGTTCGTTCGTTCGTTCGTTTGTTCGATTGACGATTGTTCATTTGATCGCTTGTTAATTTATCTGTCCGTTCGTTTGCTTGATGTTGGAGTTGGTCGGAAGTGGTTGGAAAAATGTGGGTGGACAAAAGTGGGTGGGTGGGAAAAGTGGGCGGAAAGTGATAAAAAGACCGAAAAAAAATGTATTGCAGAAATCGGTAGCAGACATCAAGGGAAATCGAATTGTACCACTCTCAGTGGTCCATCACTCTCAGTGGTCCCTCTCAGTGGTCCCCCAAAAGGGGGTCAAAAACCACTTTTTGTCAAAATTATTGCGGAAATGGATAGCGAACCTCATTAGAAGACTAATGGTACCCTTTGGAGTGGTCCATGACCCCCAAAAGGGGGTCAAAAACCCATTTATGACCCAACATTTTTTATTTCGGAAATCGATAGCGGAAATCATTAGAAGGCTAATGGTACCCTTTGGAGTGGTCCAGGTCCCCCCAAAAAGGGTCAAAAACCCCATTTTAGAAAAAAATATTTTGTGAATGTCAAAATGCATTTCTTAACGTCAGCTATCTATTTCTGCAAACAAAAAAAATTCGAAAATGGGGTTTTTGACCCCCTTTGGGGGAACCTGGACCACTCCAAAGGGTACCATTAGCCTTCTATTGATGTCCGCTATCGATTTCCGAAATAAAAAATTTTAGGTCATAAATGGGTTTTTGACTCCCTTTTGGGGGTCAAAGACCACTCAAAAGGGTACCATTAGCCTTCTAATGATGTCCGCTATCGATTTCCGAAATAAAATTTTTTGGGTCATAAATGGGTTTTGACCCCCGTTTGGGGGTCATGGACCACTCCAAAAGGTACCATTAGCCTTCTAATGATGTCCCCTATCGATTTCCGAAATAAAAATTGTTGGGTCATAAATGGGTTTTTGACCCCCTTTTGGGGGTCAGGGGCCACTCCCAAGGGTACCATTAGTCTTCTAATGAGGTTCGCTATCCATTTCCGCAATATTTTTTTTTTGACAAAAAGTGGTTTTTGACCCCCTTTTGGGGGTCAGGGACCATTGAGAGTGATGCCATTCGATTTCGCTTGATGTCTGCTACCGATTTCTGCAATAAAATTTTGTTCGGTCTTTTTATCACTTTCCGCCCACTTTTGCCCACCCACCCACTTTTGTCCACCCACATTTTTCCAACCACTTCCGACCAACTCCTACATCAAGCAAACGAACGGACAGACAAATTAACAAGCGATCAAATGAACAATCGTCAATCGCACAAACGAACGAACGAACGAGCTAATCGAAGCTCGAACAACGATCGAGCAATCAAGCTACTCGCACAACGAACGAGCAATCGAGCTACTCGAACAAACGAGCCACTCGAATAGCTCGAACAAACGAGCTACTCGAATAGCTCGAACAAACGAACGAACAAACTACCCGGGTTTTGCGAACTACCCGGGTTTTTCGAGTATTTGAACTACCCGGGTATTAACCGGGCTTTCGAGCGCCCGGATACCCGGGCTACTCGAAAATACTCGTATGAAATCGAGAGCTCTGCTTTTTACTGAAATCTACTCCCTCTGCAAAAAAATTCCCTTAAATTACGAATAAATAAAAATGTTAAAAATTTATTTGAAATATAATACACTAATGCATATTTCAACTCCTTTGCATCATATTTAGTAATATATTTAATTGTCTACGCCATTTTGCTATATTTTCAATTCTACTCCCTTCTACTCATTTCTACTTCCCAAAATGTTGAACCAATGAATATCGTTTTTTTTTTTAGCGGCGATATGATCGCGACGAAATCCGCAGACGACTTGCAATGGGAATTGATGACGATTACATAAATCAGCTTGTACAAACAAATGTTTGCTCATCTTCACAAACTCCGCTAAAAAAATGTACGTACATTTTCTTCACTGCTATAGATATATATATATATATATATATATATATATATATATATATATATATATATATATTATATATATATATTATATATATATATATATATATATATATATATATATATATATATATATATATATATATATATATATATATATATCTATATATATATATATATATATATATATATATATCTATATATATATATATATATATATATCTTTTAAAACTATTAGAATAGTTCTGGGTTTTCTTTAACATATAATAACACATATGTTTAATGTGATACTTTTTGATTAAATTTCCTCAGTGCGCTTAATGCTCTTCCATCTCTTTTGAATACATTGCTTAGTGCGCTGAATTGTCTTGCATCTCAATTATTATTGTTGATTGCCTGCACTATGGGCCAAATTACCTTTTTTTTGTAACAATATATATATATATATATATATATATATATATATATATATATATATATATATATATATATATATATATATATATATATATATATATATATTTATATATATATATATATATATATATATATATATATACCGTCGTTGTAGAACGAAAATTCACCAATCTGTCAGATTTTAATCGATGTTCTCTACAACATGATAAGAAAATGTAAATCTATCAATTGATATTTCAACTTTAAAAATACATCAATTACTTTTTATAATATCCCAGCAAACCAAATGAACCCATCTAAAATGATATTGTTTCTTTTCGTCGTTATGGATATTGAGACGATATAATAAATGGATTTATTTTCGATAAACAAATTTAATTTGTTCAGAAAATTTTATTTTTTGACAAAAATTATAAAGAACACGCAATTAAATTTCCAAATACTTTGATTTTTATATCTAAAATGTATCATTATCATATCGTATTTCAAAATTATCGTCAAATGGTTTGTAGGGATTAATCAACAAACTCGAAATTAAAGTTTTTCATAAAAATGTATTTGGTGACTTTTCGTTCTACTACGACAATATGGATATTTTATATATATATATATATATATATATATATATATATATATATATACGAGTAGAAGGTTCTCAAAACATGTCGAAGCTTGTCGAAACATGTCGAACTGATGCATGCAGTATATAAGGGCTCCGCATCTGAGGCACAGCATTCAGTAGTGATTGTAATGTGGTGGAGTGCATCTCGTGTGATAAATGGCAAGTTAAATTGTGGACATGCAGCAGTTGTTAGAATTTTTTATTAGTAAAGTTGTTAATTAAAGTGAATTAATAAAGTTAATTGTTATAATTTAAACCAAACATAAGATTGTATTTATTTTGTACACAATCCAGAGATACGAACTAGTAGAACAGCTTTCCGTAAACTGAATTTTCGTAACATTGGTTTCAGAAGTGGGATTGTGATACAAAATGGTTAAATTTGATCAACTTAAATTCAACCAGCTAAAGAAGGAGCTGTCGATTCGTAATCTTGCAACTGCTGATACGGAAGTAGAGTTCAGAAGCGCCTAATGGAAGAAATGGAGGCCCAAGGCATTCTTCTCGCGGAGCGCGAATTTGAAATTGAAGCTGCTGCATCGTCATCGAAAAATCTGGACACAGAGGAAAAAGTACAGTCCCATGTTTTTGATATGAGCCAGTTGATCGGACCTATGCAGCAACAGTTTCAGATAATGGCTCAAGAAAATTCCAACAAATTAGATCACAAATTTCTAGAAAATTCGAAACAATTTCAAGAAAATTCCAACAAAATGGAACAGCAGCTTCAAGAAAATTCCAATCAACTTAAGACAAAACTTCTAAAAAATTCAAATCAGCTTCAAACTAAAATGGAGAACCTTCAAGAAAATTCCAACCAACATCAAGTAAAAGTGGAGGAACAGATGCAGAAACATTCAAAGCAGCTTCTGGTACACATAGCAAAGTGACGGAGCTTGAAACGTATATCAATAACCTGCAAGTGAATATTGATGAAAAAATTCAAAGATTAGAAAACGGTATAGACAAAGAAATCCAGTAAATAAAAAAAGATTTGCACGTGTTGCAGTTAAATGGACCTACACAGCAAGTTGTTAGTGGCACGAGGCTAAAATCGCCGATTTACGATGGAACCACAGCGTTCAACATTTTCAAGCTGCAATTCGAGACCACGGCTGTAAGTAATCGATGGAACAATGAGGACAGCGTAGCCGCACTTATCGTGGCGCTAAAAGGAGGCGCAGCCAAAGTATTACCGACTGTTCCAAAAAGTGTCATAAACAGTTAATCAGCGGTCATGGGTGCACTGCAACGAAAATATGGCAGTGACCACATGACACCGATTTACAGAATGACGAATCGTTGCCGGAATATGCTGCGGATGTGAGAGACTTGCACATTTGGCGTATTCCAATTTAGCGACTGATTTCTTGGAAATGTGCAAGATAAATGCGTTCGTTGATGGCATACGGGATCCTGAGACAAAATGTTCAGCAATGACTATGCCAAAGGTGATATTTATATATATATATATATATATATATATATATATATATATATATAAATAAAAATATATATCTATATATATATATATATATAAATATATATATATATCTTTTAAAACTATTGAATAGTTCTGGGTTTTCTTTAACATATAATAACACATATGTTTAATGTGATACTTTTTGATTAAATTTCCTCAGTGCGCTTAATGCTCTTCCGTCTCTTTTGAATACATTGCTTAGTGCGCTGAATTGTCTTGCATCTCAATTATTATTGTTGATTGCCTGCACTATGGGCCAAATTACCTTTTTTTTGTAACAATATATATATATATATATATATATATATATATATATATATATATATATATATATATATATATATATATATATATATATATACCGTCGTTGTAGAACGAAAATTCACCAATCTGTCAGTTTTTAATCGATGTTCTCTACAACATGATAAGAAAATGTAAATCTATCAATTGATATTTCAACTTTAAAAATACATCAATTACTTTTTATAATATCCCAGCAAACCAAATGATAATTTTACGATATCGATACTATATCGATACGATATCGTTTATAGCCTCAAATTGTCGTTTTCGATAATCTTTAATGATACGAAAATGATAGGTTTTTCGATAAAAATGAACCTATCTAAAATGATATTGTTTCTTTTCGTCGTTATGGATATTGAGACGATATAATAAATGGATTTATTTTCGATAAACAAATTTCATTTGTTCAGAAAATTTTATTTTTTGACAAAAATTATAAAGAACACGCAATTAAATTTCCAAATACTTTGATTTTTATATCTAAAATGTATCATTATCATATCGTATTTCAAAACTATCGTCAAATGGTTTGTAGGGATTAATCAACAAACTCGAAATTAAAGTTTTTCATAAAAATGTATTTGGTGACTTTTCGTTCTACTACGACAATATGGATATTTTTATATATATATATATATATATATATATATATATATATATATATATATATATATATACGAGTAGAAGGTTCTCAAAACATGTCGAAGCTTGTCGAAACATGTCGAACTGATGCATGCAGTATATAAGGGCTCCGCATCTGAGGCACAGCATTCAGTAGTGATTGTAATGTGGTGGAGTGCATCTCGTGTGATAAATGGCAAGTTAAATTGTGGACATGCAGCAGTTGTTAGAATTTTTTATTAGTAAAGTTGTTAATTAAAGTGAATTAATAAAGTTAATTGTTATAATTTAAACCAAACATAAGATTGTATTTATTTTGTACACAATCCAGAGATACGAACTAGTAGAACAGCTTTCCGTAAACTGAATTTTCGTAACATTGGTTTCAGAAGTGTGATTGTGATACAAAATGGTTAAATTTGATCAACTTAAATTCGACCAGCTAAAGAAGGAGCTGTCGATTCGTAATCTTGCAACTGCTGATACGAAAGTAGAGTTCAGAAGCGCCTAATGGAAGAAATGGAGGCCCAAGGCATTCGTCTCGCGGAGCACGAATTTGAAATTGAAGCTGCTGCATCGTCATCGAAAAATCTGGACACAGAGGAAAAAGTACAGTCCCATGTTTTTGATATGAGCCAGTTGATCGGACCTATGCAGCAACAGTTTCAGATAATGGCTCAAGAAAATTCCAACAAATTAGATCACAAATTTCTAGAAAATTCGAAACAATTTCAAGAAAATTCCAACAAAATGGAACAGCAGCTTCAAGAAAATTCCAATCAACTTAAGACAAAACTTCTAAAAAATTCAAATCAGCTTCAAACTAAAATGGAGAACCTTCAAGAAAATTCCAACCAACATCAAGTAAAAGTGGAGGAACAGATGCAGAAACATTCAAAGCAGCTTCTGGTACACATAGCAAAGTGACGGAGCTTGAAACGCATATCAATAACCTGCAAGTGAATATTGATGAAAAAATTCAAAGATTAGAAAACGGTATAGACAAAGAAATCCAGTAAATAAAAAAAGATTTGCACGTGTTGCAGTTAAATGGACCTACACAGCAAGTTGTTAGTGGCACGAGGCTAAAATCGCCGATTTACGATGGAACCACAGCGTTCAACATTTTCAAGCTGCAATTCGAGACCACGGCTGTAAGTAATCGATGGAACAATGAGGACAGCGTAGCCGCACTTATCGTGGCGCTAAAAGGAGGCGCAGCCAAAGTATTACAGTGTCATAAACAGTTAATCAGCGGTCATGGGTGCACTGCAACGAAAATATGGCAGTGACCACATGACACCGATTTACAGAATGACGAATCGTTGCCGGAATATTCTGCGGATGTGAGAGACTTGCACATTTGGCGTATTCCAATTTAGCGACTGATTTCTTGGAAATGTGCAAGATAAATGCGTTCGTTGATGGCATACGGGATCCTGAGACAAAACGTGCAGCAATGACACAGCGTTTTCGCAGGAGATAGCGGCTACATTGTGACGACCAGCGAGGGAGACTTGTGTACTAGATGAGGAGAGAGAAAATTTATGTCAAGAAGTATGTAGAGCGCCGAAAGCCAGCGTTAAATCCGAACATTATGCTGCCAACGGAAACACCCAATTGAAAGGTAAATGCTACTTACTTACTTACTTACTTACTTAAATGGCCCTTACAACCGTGGGTCAGTTTTGTCCGCTGAGATAAAGCCGCGCCAGTCGCTTCTGCTTTGCGCGCGCTGACGCCAGTTAGAAATACCAAGCGTTGTCAGGTTGTCCTCAACTTGGTCTTTCCAACGCAGATTTGGACGACCTCTTCTACGCTGTCCACCTTCGAGCCTCGATTCAAGCACCTTCTTAGCTGGAGTGTTTTCATCCATTCGTTTGACATGGCCTAGCCAGCGAAGCCGCTGGATCTTGATGCGCTTGACTATGTCAATGTCGTCGAATAACTCGTACAGCTCTTGGTTCATCCTGATTCGATACTCGTTAGCAAAGCAGATAGGGCCAACTTTTTTACCGAGAATCTTTCTCTCGAACGCTCTCAGTACTCTCTCATCGGTGGAGGCCAACGTCCATGTTTCTGCACCATAAAGTAGGACGGGCATGATGAGTGACTTGTAGAGCGTTATTTTTGTCCGGCGAGAGAGGGCTCTACTTTTCAATTGCCTTTTGAGCCCAAAGTAGCACCTGTTGTAAAGAGTTATTCTCCGTTTAATCTCTAGGCTGACGTCGTTGTTGCCCTTGATGCTGGATCCGAAATAGACGAAGTCCTATTCTCACTAAGCAACGTATGTTGCTCAGGGTCATCCTACAAAGCCTTATAAGTTTCGCAGGTATACCGAACTCAGACATTGCGGCGTATAATCGTTCCCTTATCGGAGTGTCGAAGGCGGCTTTATAGTCGACTAATAGGTGGTAGGTGTCGATCTGTTTTTCTAGGGTCTTTTCCTGGATTAGGCGCAATGTGAAAATATGGTCTATGGTGGATTTTCCGAGCGATGGCTGTGCTGACCTCGTCATGGTCGGGTGGCGGTATCTCAACATCGTCATCAAGTACTGGGGTTGCCGGGTTTACTTCTCTATCGGTGAAATTGCGGTCATCATCACCGGTCAGTAGTTTAGAGAAGTGATCCCTCCATATCTTCAGTGTGCTCTGGATATCTGTGACTAGATTCCCGTTTTCATCTTTACAAGAAGAGGCTCCGGATTTTGAACCTCCGGCTAGGCGTCTTATTTTCTCGAAGAATTTTCGAGCCTCATTCGTGTCCCCATGCATCTCAATATCCTCACACTCACGTCTTTCTGCCTCTCTTCGAAACTTCGGAATCTTCTTGGAATCTTCGGCAGCCGTACGCATAGAGCAGGAGACATGGTTCCACTGCGCGCTTATATCATCGAGAGGAGGAGTGCTTTGTCTAAGCAGGTGTGAGAGTCGAGTGGAAAAGGCTTGCGTTGTCTGTTGTGATTGTATTACCATGTTTCGTGCTGCGGCGAAGTCGATTAGCCTCGTTCCGTTATCGGAAGTGTTGGCATGAAGGCTAAATTTTCCGATTGTTGGACAAAAGATGGCTTCTCTGACCACCTTGGCGTTAAAATCGCCTAGCACGATTTTGATATCGTGGCGGGGGCAGCGCTCGTATGCGTTCTGGAACAAATACGAAATGATCAAAAGAAGCACCCCGACATCGCAAAAATTAGAACGTTCAAGGAACAACCAGGTAAGCCATTTGGAAAGAGTTAGCATCCAACTGTCCAATAAACAGGGCTTACTGGGCGCAGTACCTGGGCGCAGTGCAAAGTCTGAAGCTACAAAATGGTTGTTTTTACCGTGTGTGGGAAACTGAAAATGGCAGATCTGACCGAAATTAATTTGTTGTTCCCAAGTCAAAAATAAAAGCGATAGTAAGTCGATACTCGACAATCGTTTCAACGAGTGCTGTGAACGATATCGTCTGCTCGATTGCAGATTCTTGCTTCACGTAACTTTTAAGCGATACTATGGTTTTGATACTAGTTTTTTCTACTAAACTTTTCGCTAAATACATTTATATTACTTAAATCGTATGTTTTGAAATCTAAAATAAATTTGTAATAAAGTTTTTTTTTTCAACATGCTATTTATTAAAATTTTTGTCAACTACTGCAAAACAAAAATTATATGAAAACGATACCTCAAGTGAAGTCGAGCAGTTACTATCGTCAGTTCGATAGCATATAGAGATACGTGTAGCAAAAACGTTAGAAAAACTGTCGTTTTTTTCGATATCGAGTTACGCTATTCCCCTCCTGAAATGACATTGTGGATCCAATGGATGTCACTTGAGCATTAATAAAACGATTGAAGAAGTCAGAAAACATTTCTATTGGGTCGGATATCACTTTGCGAACGTACTGCCATAGATGGGCAAAAACCGATTCCAAAAAGTGTTTTGGATAAGAAGAAAAGTGAAGACCGAGACGAGTTGCATCAATCCTTAAGGCAGATGATACAAATTACAAATAGTAAGATAAAGTTCAGATATGACTTGAGAGCAAACTCTGAGGGATTTAAGGAAGGAGATCTGGTTATGCTTTGTAGCCCGTCACAAGTGATATTGTTAAATCCAAAACTACAAACAAACCAGGAAGGATCGTACAGGATAAATAAAAGGATTAATGACATTGTGCATCGAATTCAGGCGTCATACGAAAAATGAAAGTCGTACACTTAGTAAGGTTGACGCAATACAGAGAAAGGGAGGTTTAACATCCGTTCGGGAGGGCAGTGTTACGAAAAGAGGTAATTTGCCCCATAGTGCAAACAATCAACAATAATACTTGAGACGCAAGACAATTCAGCACACTAAGAAAGAGGCGAAAAATTATTCAGCGCACTGAAGCAATGTGCGAGAAAGAGATAGATGATCAGCACATTAAAACACATTAGTGCGAATGAGATGCCAATAGCATGCGTCATTCACGAAACGAGTAGAAGGTTCTCGAAACATGTCGAAGCTTGTCGATACGTTTCAAACTGATACATGCAGTATATAAGGGGGCCGTATCTGAGGCACAGCACTTCAGTAGTGATTGTAAAGTGGTCGAGTGCATCTGTAATGCAAATGAAATGTCAAGTTAAATTGTGGACATGCAGCAGTTGTTAGAATTTGTTATTAGTAAAGTTGTTTATTTACAAATCCAAACAATTGATTTGGTATTTAACAGCAGTCTTTATTTTTCATACATTTGACAGTTCTTTTTACGAATACCTTAAATGACAGCGGATATGCAGCATATAATTATATTTATTTTAATGGAAGCTTAATAGTGGTTTTCTTACTCCAAAGTGAGAGATTTTAAGTAAATTTTTTTTTTGTTAATCATTATTTTAATTACTTATATATAAAACTATAACTTTGTGTTGAAACGTGGTGATATAATATAAAATGTTATACGGAATTTATTAAGGGATATATTTTCTTCAAATAAATATAATTATTATTATTTTATAAAATGTGTTATTGATTTAATGACATTTTGAAAATATTGCTTTAAAAAAAAAATAAAACAAATTTTAATGCAACATTAAAAAATCGATTTTGTTTTAATATGTGTTATTGATATAATGACATTTTAAAAATATTGCTTTAAAAAAAAATAAAACAAATTTTAATGCAATATTAAACCAGTTGGGAAGGTTAGATCACATGGGAAATTTTAAAGTAGGTGTAATTAAGATAGTTAGGATTATCAAAATTATAGTCGGTCTAAGCCGACTATAAATACCCTACACATATGTGTGGTTACCATTCAAAGTGATATATAGGTCACCAGGGTATACGAATAGTGAAAATAACTACAAACATTAAATCGCTGACGAATTTCCATTCATTTGATACCCATATTTACAAATGGGTAGGTGTACCGAATTTCGATTTTTTTTTGTGAACCACAAGTCTTTTTGCCGGAAAACATTATTATAATGTATTTGAGCATGATATCAATATATATTTGACCAAAAAAGTTTACCTAAGCACGTATACATAAAAATTGATCTTTATATGTACATTTTATATGAGGTATTTGAACATAAGTGGTCGGATCATAGGTCACAATGGACCGATCTCGCCAATTTTTTCGCACATACAGCGTAGGTATATTAGTAATCTAAGTTATAAGTTTCATTTATCTAGCTCTTCAATTTTAAAAGTAGTAGGGATTTCAACAGACAGACAGACGGACAGACAGACGGACAGACGGACATCGCTATATTTAAAACTTAATGTATTTGTCTTTCAATTAATACTAAATTTGGAAGGGTCTTTTTCTATACTCTAAAACAAAATCGATTTTTATACCCTACACTAAGAGTGAAAGGGTAATTCAGTTTGGTACGCCGTTTGTAACTCCCAGAAGGAAGCATCTCCGGTATGGAAAAGTATATATATTCTTGATGAGCATGACCTCCTGAGTCGATTTAGCGATGTCCGTCTGTCCATCTGTCTGTCTGTCCGTCTGTCTGTCCGTATGTCTGTCTGTTGAAATCCCTACTACTTTTAATTGAAGAGCTAGATAAATGAAACTTATAACTTAGATTACTAATATACCTACGCTGTATGTGCGAAAAAATTGGCGAGATCGGTCCATTGTGACCTATGATCCGACCACTTGGGTTCAAATACCTCATATAAAATGTACATATAAATATCAATTTTTATGTATACGTGCTTAGGTAAACTTTTTTGGTCAAATATATATTGATATCATGCTCAAATACATGATAATAATGTTTTCCGGCGAAAAGACTTGTGGTTCACAAAAAAAAATCGAAATTCGGTACACCTACCCATTTGTAAATATGGGTATCAAATGAATGGAAATTCTTCAGCGATTGAATGTTTGTAGTTATTTTCAGGATTCGTATACCCTGGTGACCTATATATCACTTTGAATGGTAACCACACATATGTGTAGGGTATTTATAGTCGGCTTAGACCGACTATAATTTTGATAATCCTAACTATCGTAGCCGCGGTAGCTCAGTGGTTAGTGCGTTGGACTACGAGTCGAAAGGTCCCCGGTTCAAGCCTGGACTGGGGCTAACAACATCTTTTCATAGAAACATTTTTCTATACCGCGCTACCTCTCGTCAGTAACTGGCAAACCTTCGAGAGTAAAACCATTGCCTATGAAAAAGCTCTCACCCGCCGTTCGGATTCGGCAATAAACTGTAGGTCCCACCACTTTCAGTACAAATATAACACGCACAGCTCAAAATGGTGAGAGAGCTCGGCCGAAGTTCTGTACAGGACTGTAGCGCCAAACTACTACTACTAACTATCATAATTACACCTACTTTAAAATTTCCCATGTGATCTAACCTTCCCAACTGGTTTTATATTATTTTTCTCTAGTGGAAAATTGCCCGATGCGCCATCAGGAAATTATTGTGTTTTCGTATTAGAGAAAACATGATCATTGCCTTGTCATGTCCTGATCATGCTCACGATAGCAGGTTTTACATTATCTAAACAGTCAATGGTCCTGATCATAACTACATTAGTTGTCCCTCCTAAGGAAATTTCAATCGGGCAATAGTCGGGATTTAATGAAATCCCTTCAATTTTTGATCGATGAGCTACATATTTTGAGCTATATATTTTAATATACACATTTTTATAAATTGAATACTGCATTTTATTTCATAGGGTATTTGTACACACACAGAATAAAACTGTTGAAAACCGACAGTTGCAAGTCAAAACTGTTGCTTTCAAAAATTTAACGAATATTTTACTTCAAATTTGAAGTCAGAAATAATAAATTCAGTATGTCAAACTAAATCTTTTGACTAGAAGATGATTCTCGCAAAGAAACGATGGTGATGTTTACAGACATAGTTCAGTCGGCTCCTCTTTGATAACCTGGTGCAACAAATGACACAAAGAAAAGCTAGACAAAGCAACGTTTAAAATGTAAAGGCGACATAAAGAATAATTGCAAGTTCGCCATCACTTTCAGTGCATATAAGGGATCTACACTTCAGCATTGTGTCGGTCTTTTATTTGAATTCCGAGTGTTGGGTAATATATCACATTCAAATCTGCAAAAGTGCTACAATACGCATTTGGAGAAGGTGGGTAACATTTTATATCAGTATTTAAATGTAATCTTTAATATATGGATTCATAATTTGCAGATTAGCGACTGATAACCAAGAGTGTTTGAAGATATGAGCGAAAAATGCGATTAATTTTTTATAATGAAAACATTTTTATGCTCGGGCTCTAACAAGGCAATGGTCGGATATATAATGAAATGGGGAATTACCCGATCAGTACATGATCAGGGCACTGCGTTACAAGGACATCGTGCCCATGATTTGTACCACGTTTGGGCCTCGTCATAACCCGAAAATCTGAAATAATGACATGATCAGTTCATGAGCATGGCCCTAACCAAATTTCTACTAGGGTTTGTCCATTAAATCAATTATTTATAAAAAAGAAATAAAAACTATATCAACATATGTTATTAAATAATTAATTAAATAATCAGATAAACTCATAAAACATAAATAAATTTATACAGGCTATACAAAAAAAAAAGAAACTTGTTCGTATTAAAGTAGGCGTGGAATCTCAAAATTCCACTGATTATTAATTTTGCATTAGGTATTACGACCAGGTACACTTACAAACCGTTTAAATGATGTACATAACATACGTCAAAATCTAAAGTACTTGCAGCACTTTTTTGCGAATAAGTGGGCGTATCTTCTACAAAATTGATCGAATCTTCTTTTTATTTCGTATTCTTATAAAGTGCCCACATCCACATGAAAATCAGAATTTTGGCCAACTTTTTTAATCGAATACTCCACTGTGCATTGACTAGACGAAACACGAATTTTAGCTACATGATGGGCAGTTTATAATCGCATTTTAGCGTAGTTGCTACAAAACTCTAAACTTTTTCGTGCAGTATTTTGTAGCATTTTAGCGATGGAGTTTTAGGTTTAGCTAAGCAAATTACAGAATCGGGCTGCAGTAATTTATTCGTCACAACAAGGACAGTGACAAACATATATTCAATTGTATCTCATTGTAGATGAGTAAGAGATAAAAAATCACACACAGACAAAATGTTCTGTCATTTTTTCCCGATACTCTTAAAAACGTTATAGAAACTATGACTGAAACTTTCAGTTTTACGACTAGTAATATTACTTTTAGAGTCGGTAGCTCAAGGCTAGTGCGTTGGACTGCGAGCCAAAAGGTCCGAGCACATCTTTTCATAGACAATTTTTTTTTATACCGCTGTACCCCTCGGCAGTATATGACAAACCTACGAGAATAAAAAATTGCCTATAAAAAGCTCTCATCCGCAGCTCGGATTTGGCATTAAACTGTAGGTTCCACCACATTGAGTACAAATATAACACGCACAGTTCAAAATGGTGAGAGATCTCGGCATATGTTCTCACATGACCGGTAGTGTTCTTGCTGGGATTCTACTACATTATTCAGAGCAGATTTCTCTGCTACATTTCCAAAAAATGTTGGTGCATTTTTGTGAAATCTACTTTTAAGGTTTTTGAATTTATCAGCTGTTAATAATTCCAAAAAAATTTATAACAAAACATTTAGCTAGAAAACATTTTTAAATTATTGAAATCAACAAGATTTATGGTTATTGGTACGACAAAAAAAATTTAAATTTGTATATATTTTTCATTTTTGTGAAATCGTAATCAAATGTATGATAATTTACATATTTTTACAGTTGCTAAAAGTACATTTAGGGTGTATGCGAATTCGACTAAATTGCTGACTAAGCTAAATTTGACGGGTTTTCATTCGATCGTCATTCGGTAAGTCGTTATTTTTAATGTCCGTAATAAATTGATTATCATACGTCTGTTTCATCCAATTTAACAATTAACTCTACCTTTGGGACAAAATAAATTAGGAGTTGCTAAATTTACACAACGGGAAAGTGTGAACCCTGACACCGACATCGAAAAAATTGGGACGTTCAAGGAACGAAACAGAAAGCCATGTTGGAAAAAGTCCGACAGTGCAAAAACCAGTGAAAAACCAGCCGAGATGCATCAGTGATAAAATGAAGGTCAGATACGTCTTGTGGGAAAATTATAAGGAATTTAAGAAAGGTTTATACAAAAACTGTAAACCCACAGGGAAGGACCGTACAAGATAATTAAAAGATTATTACCATTGTGTATCGGATTCTGAATAATAAAGGCGTTAGACGAAATATAAAAGTCGTACATTAGGTTGTACATTAGTAGTTGAAAGGTTGGCGCCATACATTGAGTGAGGATTAACATCTGTTGGGGACGAACAGATTCAGGTCTCCACCTAAATGTTACGAGTAAAATAGATGCAAGACAATTCAGCGTACTTAAGCAATGCGTTACAAAGAGACGGAAGATCATACAGAATATGGAAGATCAGCGCAAATGAGATCATGGATGCGAATGAGATGCGAATAGCATGCAGCGAACAGTGTAAAAGGTTCTCGAAACATATCGAACATGACGCATCTCGGATGAGATCAATGCCAAGTTGAATTGTGGACTTGCACTAGTTGATAGATTTTAGTTAAAGTAAATTAATAAAGGTAATTGTTGTAATTTAAACCAAACAGAAGAGTGTTATTATTTTGTACAGAATGCAGAGGTACGAACTTGTAGATGGCTGTATTTTAGTAACAATATGTTATTTTATAAGGTCCTGTGGAGTTTAAGTTATTCGATGCAAATTGGTTAGTTAAATTAAAATAAAAAATAATATCAGTCAAATATAATAGAACCACTTCTTATTTTTTATGACACCGAAAGTAATTCGTTTAATAATTCGTTATATCAATACTAAACCAGCAAGGAATAACATATCACAAATAACCTACATATATGCGGTTACCACCTAAGTTGTCCAGAGGTCCCCATGGTTGACGAATCCTGAAAATAATTATAAACTCGTAATAGCTAGAGAATTTCCTTTCATTTGAGTACCGATATGTACCATCTAATTTTCTCGCTTATGGTAGTAGTTCGCGATAATAAGTTCGCGATAATAGCACTTTGTATAAAAAATGGGTTTTTTTTATTATTTTTAAAAAATATAAAAAAAATCCTTTAGATTTGCATTTTGCCAATTGTTTGTAGTTTTATTTGTTTGTACAAAACACCCAATTTATACCGACTGGACCTTGAGCACGTTAAGACAATATCTTAAAATTTATAATATTTTTAATTTGTGTTAGTGAATAATAATAGTTTTGCACTACAGTCCTACACTCTCAAAAATATATTGTAGCTTTTTAACAATATGAGATTGTCATTTCATTATACAGTGATTAGGTGGCACCTCTATCTTCTGACATTCAAAAACATGTCAAATTAATTTGTTGTTTACTTTAAAAATTTTAAAAATCAACAAAATGTAAGTTATAATTTAATAATTTTAATTTTAATTGATTTTTGCAAATTTATTAATTTTGTTTAGATGCGGGAGTCACCACGTACAACGCTCCTCAAGACAGATGTCTTCTGGCCCAATGGATTGGCCCAATGAATCTCGCAGAAGAATCACTCCATGCACTCCGAATTCATGAAATTTAATTTATTACTAATTAAAAATTTAAAAAAAAAATCATGTGACTCTTTATATTTTATTCATTGACCATATCGATTGTTATCAAAACAATAGAATGACGTTTGAAAATAACAATCTAATTGTCAAACCGACAATAATTTGACAATCTGATCATGAGATCTATTTTGAACACCAAGATTAGTACAATATTGTAGGAAATGACAGTATATTTCTGAGAGTGTATAAGAACTTAGGACGAGCTCTCTTATCATTTTGAGCTGTGCGTGTTATATTTGTACTCAAAGTGGTGGGACCTACAGTTTATTGCCGAATCCGAACGGCGGGTGAGAGCTTCTCATAGGCAATGTTTTACTCTCGTAGGTTTGCCATTTACTGACTGCCGAGAGGTAGCGCGGTATAGAACAATGTTTCTATGAAAAGACGTTGTTAGCCCCAGTCCAGGCATAAACCGGGAAATTTCGGCTCGCAGTGCAACGCACTAACCACTGAGCTACCGCGGTGTTAGTGAATACGGGATCGAATTACGCGACTGACCAACTGATTAGAAAATGTATTTTCTCTCAAAAGTTTAAAAAAACATCTAAAAACTCATAGCTTAGATAGTAGAAACATAGAACGGATACTCTCCAAACAAAATTTAAACTATGTTGAGATGCAGTAAGCTATTGTTGATTATTTTTGTGGCGCTGATTTGAAAAATGTCCATAGTTTTGTCCAACTCGCTCTTGTTTTTGAGATTAATCACATTTAAAAATATACCATTATTTTGCACATCTTTTATTTTTAATTTTTCAACAAAAGACAAGCTTGAAAATATCTTTTCGTATTTATTCTTAGACAACATTGCACAAATTGAACATTGCGCAAATGAAATTTAAACTTTTTCAAAAAATTACATAATTTTAAAATTAAAATATTACGGGTTGGGCTTGAAATCCTCAAACACATAATCCCCAAACACAAAAGCCCCAAACACAAAAGCCCCAAAGCACAAAAAGCCAAACACAAAGGCCCCAAAATACAAAAGGCCCAAACACAAAAGCCCCAAATACAAAATCTGGAAACACAACACAATTAGGAAATTATAAAAAATGAGTAAAATAATTATTAAACACACTTAGCAAACCAAAGATTGAAAAGTATGGGTTAAAATCAAGGATTGAAACCGTAACCGAAACCGATATCCGTTTAAAACCGAAACTGTAACCGAAACCGTTATACGAAAATCGGAAATAAACCGATATCCAAAACCGGTTTTATACCGGTTTAAAACGGTTTTTAAAAATGTATAAGAGGAAACAGAAAACAAATATTTTATTTTATATAAAAGATCTTAAATACAAGGTATGTTCTAATGTCA